>KK499768.1:828779-1295108 GCA_000688715.1 Glossina pallidipes
TATATATATATATCTAACACACACACACACACACACACACACACACACACACACACACACACACACACACACACACACACACACACACGCGCGCGCGCACACACACACACACACACACACACACACGCACACACACACACAAACCCGTATTCACGCGAAACACAAAACCATTGATTTTTTCCAAAAATCAAAGTTTAATATATTTTTTCCCATCTGTGTTTTTCCCCTTTCTACTACACGGTTGGGGTTGTTCAGCGAAAGCAAACTATAAGCAAATTAAGAAATAAACAAGAGCAGTTTTACACAGTTGCATTCTACATAGTTTGCATAAACGCACGAAAATGAACCATATCGTAGACACATCCCGTCTTAAGGAACGTTGCTCGGTGTAGCATATCTTTGGGTACCTCTTTTCTAACACCGTTTTTGGTCAATCCATACCAACTGACGGACATGCAGTGCGGTAGTGTGATAATGTCAGGAAAAAATAATAATCAATAAAGCGACGGTAAAAAAAAACCACCATACAACAATACAAAAATATATGCGCACATATATGCACACATATATGCAACAATATTAACCATACGTATGTACATTAGGACACATTAATATACTACACAGATCAATTTGTGGGCGCACAAACAAACGGCAATACAAGTAATAGCAATTGTCTGAGACTTTCTCCAAAGAAATACCTACAAGCGAGCAGACTGCTATGCAGAAAGGTTTGCAAGGGCAGAATTCGCAATTAGTGAAAGAAGATGCATTTAAAAGAAGTAGTTGCTTAAAGCGTTCGCCAGAACTACTGATGGCAAGTCTAGGCCAGGAGAGATGCCACTCGTCGCTACCGATGTTACAAGGGGGGGATGAAGCGCTGCCGAAGAAATACGCCGAGCAAAGGGTTAAAATCTTGGAGCCCATCGAAATGATGGCTCCTCCCGTTCAGGCGCATATTCCTTAACTAATGAGTGATTTGGTAGATCGGCTGACCGTGTTGCGCCAGAAAACAGCGCAGGAAATGTTAAAACGAAAGTCGGAACAATCGTACAGAGATCGCATGACGAGCGCATACATAGGAAAATAAAATATCATCAAACGGCAGAGCGAAGACCCGGTCGCGGGCGTTACTACTGCGGAAAAAAGCAAAAAAGATGCGATAGGGTTCGTGGGGAAAGCGCACGCACGTACGCAAATGCAAATCTGCCAGTTCCAACAAAAAGTGACAGTGCTATTGGAAACTGGCAGAATTGCAAAGCAGAGAAGGATGGAAACAAGTGCTTTTTAAAGCGCAGTGCAGAGATCCGCGAGCAAGAAACTGCAGTAAGAGCCCGTGTTAGGGTATAAGTAAAGAATAAGGTAGGCCTCATAGCCACCTCATTGCTGTCCCTGTTTGTAGAGAAAATAGGCGACACTTTGTTCCAACAGAACAGCACGTTTGCATATTTGCCATTGATAGAGGTGAGGGAAAATACTAGATTCAACTCGGCTGACGAAATCGTCGTCATCGCAAAGCAAATTAGAGACAAAAAAGCCCAGGGCTCCGTTGGCATTCTCGACCGCGCTATAAAGCAAGTCATATTAGTAAAACTTGCGATGTTTATGAATATTTTTAATGTGTGCCGGAGAGAACACATTTTTCCGCACAAATGGACACACGAGACACTCGCTTTGTTGCCGAACCCAAGCAATCCACTACATGAGACAACAGTATACTATCCAGTTTGTCTGATGGAAAAATCAAAGTTTAAGAGAAAATAATTCGAAACCGCATGGAAGAATCACTTGAAAGCTCTAATGGTTTGTTTGTGGGCAACAAAAAATTCTGATTCAGAAAGCTGAGGTAGAAAAGCCAAGCAAAAAAAGGCCGGGAGGAATCATCACTACGCAAACATACCCTATGCTGATAAAGAAAAGGTTAAGTAATAAATAAAGAAGTGAGCAAGTGGCGGATATTACACGAAAAAGAAGTAACAAGCCACCGGCGATCCAGGGAGAGCGTCTCGCTAGCACCAGCAGCGTTGGTAGTGCGATCGATGGAACTGGGACGAAAGTGGAAGGCCATCAGAAAGTAGGACAAAAAGTGAGGAACGTAAAAAGCAATTCAGACGCTATTTGCAAGAGAAATTTCGCTTGAATTGAAGCGAAACGAGAAGAATAATAATGCAACGTTGAAAGAGAGAATGGAAAAGATACTCGGAAGCAAAGCTAGCGTGAAGTTGAAGATAGCGAAATCAAGTTGGAAATAAGGGACCTGGATGAACGAATAACCAAACAAGTCATAGTCGTAGCGATCAATAAGCAATTCAATGCTCCACAAGTAGCTAGAGGTGCAGCAGGTGGACAGAAGGGGCAGTGGCAACCCTTGAGGACTGACATATAAAATAGCAATGAAAAGGTTGAAACCTAGGAGCCAGACAACTTGCCCAAAATTAATAGAAAATTTCGTTGACGCACTGTTCCCACAACCGTCTGCATTCCAATATGCACCGTGAATAGGTGTAATGAGAAATACAACATTAACACCATCGGACGAAGTAACTGCATATACCAATAAATTGGGCTGTACTAACGCAGCCGGAAATGTGTGAAAATTTGTCTAATTCATGCACATTTCTGTTTATGGGAAGAAACGGCAAAGCTTAGCCTTGTTTCTAAAACCAAATAAGCCAGGCAAAGACCTCTCGGCTTATAAACCTATCTGCCTGCTTGACGTAAGAGGCAAGGTCTATGAATGTATAATTTGCAACCGCATAGCCGAGGTGCTAGATAGGAATCAGGATGTATCCGAATAATAATTTGGATACAGAAAGAAGATGCACAAAGACGCAAAGAATACCACCTTGTAGTGATGTTGGATGTAAATTTAAACGCATTTCCTCCGCTAACTAGCAACGCATAATCGCTGCATTGGGAAACTGCAGATTGTCACATTATTTGGGAAATACTATGGCTAGCTATTTTAGCGGCACCAAATTGCTATATGAAACAGGCAGAGGATAAGAAGGAGGAGTAGCCTCCCTGGAAGTTTATGTGTGATCATGCCTTGGGTGTACCTCAGGCGAATTTAGAATAGTGGGATACGCAGACGATATTTACGAAAACAAATGCACAGCAGCTACAGGATATTATGCTGCCTGCTAATAGTACTAGTTGGAGGATATGTACGTGGCTCTTGTCAGTAGGAATGAGTTTGGTGGAGCAAAAGCCAAAAGTGATACCAATGACATCTAGGAAGAAGGAGGGGCAAGTTACGCTGAGGGTTGGTGGCAATTTGTTACCGTGACTTATGATTGACTGCAGATTGTCATTCGAAGTACATCGAAGGCAACGGTAGTTTCCGCTCGACTAATGCTAAAGATAAGACAGAGGATATCCGCCTATATACCAGTGGCATCAGCACCGTTTCGCATTATCTTTGACAAGCGGCACCATTGGCTGTCCGCGACGTACAAATTGAGTTACAGACTCATCGCGAAGGTGCGCTCGTGGATTTTCCGACAGCACTGTGCCGTATGCATCCAACGACTTAACTGCTCAGAGGTGCAAAAGATGGTTTTACAATCGAAGTTAACCCGTTGCATAGTATCTGCAATATCACTGAAGACGCTGAAAATATGTTCTTTTTCTGGCCGAAAAACCAAGACAAACGACGGACGCTAAAATGGATATTGAAAAGGTTTTATTCCGAGAACTCGTAACAAATATGTTGCACGAATTAACAAATTTGAAGGAGGTAGAGATGTGTGCCGCAGACATATTAAAAAAACAAGTAACCGAGAATCTTCAACGTGGACTCGTCTCCAGTACCTGAACGTGTAACCCCTTCTGTGAAGGTATACTTACGCGGCCAGAGGATAGGAGTAAATGTGGTTTTTAGCAGGTTAAAGTCTCTGCACTGCCCAAAGTGGACGGCTTTCGATGCCTTCCAACCTCAACAAGAGAAAAAAACCAAAGACACACAAAAGAGTCTGCTCCCTTCCAAATGCCGGATAAAAAACAACAGCCATATTTTTCGAAAATCATCCAAGGGACGTCCAGGCGCAAAGAAACCGCATAGGTTTATATATGTCATTGAATATAACTCCTTTTCAAGAATCTTATTTCGGAAAATTATATTTCCAAGTATTTCCATCTCTCGTTTCTCTCATTTTCCTTTTCAACTATTCAATGACGTCTGCTTCTGAGTCCGCAGCTTTTGATACGATCTATGTTTGAAATTTTTGGTCATTGCGAGGATTTTGAACTTTAGGTAACTTTTGTATAACACATTTAAAAATATAATAATATTATAAGTAAAAGTTATAGCTGGGTGAGAGGAACTGTTAAATTATCATGTGCTAATCAAGCATAGCTCATCGCGAGTGGCGGCTTAGTCCGTAGCATCTTTGTTGCTACATCTACAGCTTAAGTTTAAAATTTTCAATATAAAGTCTTTAAAACAAATAATTAAAAAATCGTAATTTGCCTACGTATTGTGGATTTTTAAGGTATCGCTGGTGTCACTAATACTAACACTTCCATGCATACACGCAGATTCATTGGCACGTAAATGTTTATATGCAAGTACTTGTAAGCAGTATTTCTCTCTCTCTCTCTCTCTCTCTCTCTCTCTCTCTCTCTCTCTCTTTCTCTATCTTCGTCCGTCTCCCTCTGGCCATGTTTATCCGGAAATTATAAATGTGTATAATTAAGGTTTTTGTAGGAAGCGTATAAGCGTAAGGGCGCACATTTACTTTTTGGCGAGACATTCATTAATTTTTTACAAGAATTAATTGGATTTCCAGCGATTGGTGTAAGAGAATCGCAACAGCAATAGCAACATTAAGACTGAATTTAATTGCTTTGTCATGAGTTTTATCACCATTGCACAAAGGCAACGAGTAGGTGGCGTTATGACATAAAAACAACAACAAATCGAAAAAATAGTATATTTTTTCTTCGACCTAATTATATGAAAAAAGCGCAAAAGGGCCTAAAAGATAAACAACTAAAGTGTAATAATCAATACTAATGGACAAGCACGAGAGACACCTTCTTACAATCGCGTAAAGAAGACAACAAATGCAACGAATGTACTTCACCGGTTAAGTACGCATATTTGTGTGCATATGTGTGTATGTGCGTCGCCGAGTGCACCTTAAACTGAACCGTATTTAATGCATTTAGTTAAGCGTAATTAACGAATTTGTTATGGTGTAAAATAAATTGATGATTAAAGCAACGAATTGTAAAATGTGTGTTCATCCATAGATCGTTTAAAAGTTAAAATTTGTCTGTAGATAGGTGGGTTTGCTTCCAATTAAATAAATGAAATGAAATTGCAGCAATAATAAGTTTGTATGTATATCGATATAAAAACTGCGCACATAGTCACACGTACAAATTATCGAGCCGTGAGAATATTTGCCTCGGCATTCTGTCAGCGAAACGGAAAAGACATTTCGATTTATGGATTCGTTTAAATCAAACTCTTATTTGACAGTAATTTCCAAATTTTTCTTCTTTCGTTTTTTTTTTACATTTTCATTAAAAAATACGCATGCATGCACACGTATGCACGTATGCGTGTATATGTGGATTAGTCAGTCTACAAAACATTCGCATTGCGAATAGCAACGAAAACAACTTGGGCTACTTGCAACTGTGCGGGTGAATGCATAAAATGAATACATATAACGGTTAAGATCATCTGAAACCTATTTACGATTACGTTATTTTTGAGTTCATGTACGAGGTGTGTTCTAAAACAAAAAGTTGACTTTTCAAATATCGCGGGCTACGTACATTCGTTTTGTTTCTTTTGTTATGTTGTCACAAAGTCCTCAAAATACGTTGGCATAATCATCAGTTTTGCATTTGTAGTTTCTTTTGACAGACATAGCAGTTACGCATTGTTGATATGCTTGGCGATTTTTAGCTGTAGAGAAAAATGAATCGAAGAATCTGCATTAAGTTTTGTGCACGCTATTTACAGAAGGTCGCGAAGATGTTACTGACTGAATTGCCCAGCCTAAGCCGATGAGAACGTTAAAGTAGCGAAGAAAATTGTTATCGACAATCGTCGAAATGCCTGAATTTGTCGATATGTCGGTTGGCGCTTGTCGTGCAATGTTTTCGGATGCTTTAAGCCTGTGAACCTGTGGCAGTAAAGTTTTTTCCGAAATGCCAAAATTTTGATCAAAAGAACCGTCGAACAGTCTTCACTTACGGATTGTTGAATGACGTCAACGACGATCCAGGTTTACTTGAAAGGGTCATAACTGGTGACGAAACAAGGGTATATGATTATGGTGTCGAAACCAAAAACCTAATCATCCCAATGGCAGAGGCCAGAGGAGCCAAAACCGAAGAAATACGTGAAGTTTGGTCATATGTGGAGGTTTGGTTCATGGTTTTTGTCGATTACAACGAGTTGGTGCATCATGCGTTCTAGTCGCACGGTCGTACGATCAATAAGGAATATTACCTTGAAATTACGTTCCATCTGCATGAACCAATACGAAACAAAAGCCCGGAATTGTGGATGTTGCACCACGATAATGCGCGAGCTCACACGTCATTGTTTGTTCGTAATCGTTTGTGCCACCGGACTTGGGTCCCTGTGAGTTTTTCCTTTCTCCTGAGTTTTGCTACGATTAGGATGATGAAGACCGCATCGCTGAAGAAGCCGAACGCCGTGTCAAAAAGCGCATATCAGAAGTGCTTCGAGGATTAGAAAACCGGCTCGCATAAGTGAATTTTACTTAAGGGAGAAAAGCAAGATGATGAAGGATAAATACACATTTTTTGAGAAAAATAAAGTATTTTTGGAACACACCTCGCCTATATAATATCTAACGTTTCCAATGTGTTCAAGAATGTTTCCTAATTTTCGATTAGGAAATACAAATAAGCCAATGACAACGTGTTTCGCTGCATTATTATTTAGGGTTTTACGAGCTTAGTGAGAAAGGTTTAGTCTATCGACTAATGGAAGCAATCGCCATTATTGCGTCAAAAATATGTAGCAATAAGCGACAATTGATTGGGAGAATGATTATGACCACATAAAGTGCTTACTTCTGGTTTCCTGTCTGTCCATATCCACGTTGAAACCCATTACATATCTCGAGTCCTATCCTATTTCCCTCTAACATAACAAGTGTAAGAATCCAATTTATTGAGGTTCACATATAAATCTCAACGAGTTGTTGGAAAAAACCTGATAAAACGGCTTGAAGAGAGAGAGTTAATGTAAAATATAAAGGATTCGTGTGAGAAGGCAAGCAAGAGTGTTAATTAAAGTGAGTAACACTGCCAATTAGGGAAAGAATCATTTATGAAATTTCACTTTCTCTTATTTCTACAAAATTCAAGGCGTTATGATGTTTATTCCTTGCTTTTTACGAACGTTTCAATGTTCTTGTCAAAATTCTAGTTCAATCAAGGCGCCGCCACGATTGAATATATAAACTCTGTAAATGCGCACTTCAGCGTTTTATCGCCAATGAGACTCGGAAAAGATACGAAATCGAACCATCGGCGAATGTTTCGATTCACCTTCAGCACTATATTAGCTTGGTTGATATTCGATGGTTGATGATATTAGTACGATATGCTGGCTCGGTATACCTAGCCAACGAGTCCGCTTTTTGTCTTGTCATCAGATATACTACGCAAGCGGACGCCAGGTAATGAGAGACTCGGTCGCTGCTACAAGTAAATGAAGCAACGAAATCATAACAACGCTTAGCGGTGAATAAAAGAGAAAACTAAAAGGAAAAGTTGCTTTACAAATTGAAGCATATACGTGCGTTGACTTAGTAAAGGATATGCAAAGTTTGTACCTAGAGTCAAAGTTGTATGAAACTCGGCGTCCAGGAAGTTCATTTTATCGATTTGAACGGCATTACATATATAGATGTTAGACACGCTACATAAGTGGATTGGTCCTTGATTCCTCGATTTTTGAAAGTTTGTAAAGCACCAATTTGTCGAAACAATTCAACTTTGAATTCTATGCCTGGGACCTTGTCCCAAGTTACTAAACCCTTCGAGCTTGAGAATGAAATTTCACAGATACTAGACAATGAAAAGCCCGCTATACAGAAGGGCATCGCCCAAAGACGATAATCGTCATTGATTCCAAACTTAAACACATTTTTTTTCTTAGAATTCTGTCTCTTGTATATGAATACTCATATCACGATTAGATATTACATCGTGCGCAATTCATATAAATTTTTTTTTTTAAAATTCATATCCGGCTGTCTTAATGCTTATTTGGTTGTTGGGTTCGGAACAATATTTAAACGCGTGAACGCGTAAATTCAATAAAGCCCAGCAACTGTCGCAAGGTTAGAAAGCAAGTGACAAAAAAGACAATACTATCAAAGCTGGGAGCGAGGTATACGCTCGGCACTGAAACATGCGCCACAATCTACATAGACCAATGATTAACCTTAAACGGACCACGTTGGGCCTTTCACGCTCATTTGAATTAACATTAGAAATTGTTGTACGCCAAATTGGTGTTAAAAGTGGGCTAAATCCGTTAAAGGGCTCGCCTACAATGCAATCTAAACTGCGGCATCTCGGCTTCCCGGTTTCCCAATGTCCTCCACAGAAATATAAAAAAAGTAGGGAAATTTGGTCTTTTGGTTGCTTGCTTAGGTATTTCTAGAATAGAGCTCGTGGACATAAAGGATTCGATCACAGCGCAACATAATTTTCTCCCGTCTTTTAATTTGGAATATGTTTTTCTTAGTTTGTGAAATTGGAAAGTATATAGTCTGTGTATATGTAGCTTGTTTGGATAAATAAACGAAACAACTTCCTCTTCAAGATACGGGATTCCTTTCTGATTGTGAGCCTGTGTGGTTCATTGCGGTTGGATTCGTTATAAAGGCACGTGGTCTAATTAGGGCTAAAATCACTAAGCTAAAGTGAACAAATTCAAGGATGATTTGTTTCAGTAGTTTCTACTTTTCTGAGTACAGCATGTAGCTACAGGTTGTGCGGATAGATATAAGTGGGCATAATTAGTGCGTCCCTTTGACCATATATGCAATGTATTACGCATAACGTTACATATCGAACTGGATATTATCCGACATTACATGAAACATTTTAGTTACTCGTGTATATGGAAATGCACATATATATGTCGCATGAGTGAAGGTACAAATATTTCAACATTTTGGAGCGGCAAGTATTTTGAATTTTTAATACTCTTTAAAAAGTAGGTAGGTTGTTTTTTTCATAAACGAAAACATTGTTTGTATTTTGATTTTAACTCTGTGCGTACGGTTGGTTATTGCCCTTGAAACGAGGAAAAAACAATAAAATGCCATCATCCTTTTTATGTGTTTTCAAGCCTAAGCAAATAATGCTGAACATATTAAATAAGAAAGGCGAAGAAAGAAATGCTTGTATATCTGTCAGCGTGTGTATATTTGCTGTGCTGTGTGTTGTCAATGCAAGTTTATGCATGTGTGCACATGCTTGCATACCTGGTGGATACACAGTTTTTTTTTTTTTTTTTTTAAAGTTGTAACTGCGTATGTGTGACTGTGAATATGCGTACCTGTGTAATTGTACACCGGTAATCAAAGCCTGAAACTTAGACATTTTTTGTTTATAATCATTCATGAGTAGTCTTTCCTTTCTTGTTCTTTTACGTATGCGCTTTTCATGTTTGTTTTCTACTAGTTTTAATATCTGTCTTTTGTAATGAATTTTGTCTTTCTCTTTTGCTTTTCATATTCACACAACATAAATGAAAAGGTTCTCTGTGTATGTATCATGCCGAAGATCTTTTCCTTAGATCGATTTCTCCGGATAAGATTATTTATTCGAGTGCCTCGAGATATTTATTGTAATGCGCCCATAATCAAGAACTTGAAAATTCTAAAACAAACTTCTCTCAAACTTATCATATTTTCATTTCGTTCGTTCTCTGTTCCTGATATATTTTCAAATTTCAAATTTGGCTTAAAATTATCTTAACAACCTGTAAAAGAGTAACAAAGTAAACTTCTACGCACACTTGCTCATACATATATTCGTATTTGTTTGCTTCAAAATGAATTATGCTAAGCAGAAGATACCGCTCGAATAACAAAGAAATGGTAGTTAAATGAAGATTAGAAGGTGCACGTGTGCGTCTTCATAACATGAGAAGGTGAATAACAACCTTTTTGTTATATGGTTCGTATAGAAATGTACGTGCGTGCCAAAGGAGAAATCATAAAATATTTGTATTTTTAATTATTCTAGAATTTTTTTCGCGTCTCTTCCCGCGTTTCTTAGCGCACATTTTTATTTTTCATTATGGCCCTCAGGTCTGTCTTACGTTATACTTTACATCGCTTATGGGGCTAAGGTATATTAAGTTTGTGCGGATGTACGCAACACCCAGAAGGAGTTGGCATAGATTTCTCTTTTATTATGCCGATCGATTTAGAATAACTTTTTGAATCGGCCTAAGTATGTTTGTCCGTCTAGCCGCTTGCCGATTCTATCTGTTTTGTTTCCTTTTTGTGCTTACCTTACAAGTCGCAATTTTTCAAATATTTTGACGAGATTTGGTATATGGGCGTGTTTTATCTCAAGAACGATCGCCATTCGAAATGGTTCGGATCGAACCACTTTCTCAAATATTCAACAGAAAAAGCCTTTTCTTGAAAAATCGATATATGGATAAGTGTGGGACGGTAAAGGGTGTTTGACGGTGCGCCGTGTCCCACTATAGTATTTTTACTTGCTTTCTTTTATAGCCTTGGTACAATCAAATTGTCTTCTTCGGGGGATCATTTTCATTGAAGCAGCAAGACAAAGTCAAAGAAAACTGTTTTTCGATGAGTGCTATGCTTGTTCTAGCCGTGGCTTTGCGCAATGACGTATTATAATCTTATCGTAGTTGGTTGACAAGATTCGTGTGAACGAATTTAAAAAATGTACTCAACTCTTCAGCCAATTTTTGAAAATTCATACGATGACTTTTCGGAAATGCATTTGTGATTTTAATAATATGTATATATATATATATATATATATATACTAACTTATGGTATTATACATATTGTTGTTCCGTAAAACGTGGCTGACGCGTTCAATTTTTCCAGGAATTTCATATGCAGATAACTGAGATGGTGGTGATTGTACGGTATTAAGCCGCAATTGTGTACAAGCAGCCTGCCAGTGTGTATCAAAGTGTAAGGCGATGGATGTCATTTACGGCACCAGATTTTTTCTGCCTTTAACTGAATTGAAATAAAAAAAAAGTCGACCTCCGTTACGATGCCAAACGTTCAAGTTGGTTTCGAGCGAAAACGTAGTACGCCATCGAACAGTTAGTGGTTTGCAATATTTTGTGGCAAAAATTGTAGTCTTAAAAACGATGAAAATTCGCATGTGTCCAGTTAAAGCAATCCAGAAAGTGATTTGCAGCTTGGCCTGGGAACATCACCCGTGCAGAGCGTATTCTCCGAACTTTGCTCCTTCTGATTATCAACGCTTCAGATCGGCGAAGTCGTATTTCGCAGATAAACAGTTCGGTAAATTCGAAGACGTGTGCAACTGGCTCTTCAGAACCATGAAGTTTGTACCGTGAGGGCACCTGCAAGTTCCCCATAACAGGCAAATATCATAGATAACGATCGTGAATATTTCGAGTTTTAGGTCTTGTAACAAGTTTATTGCAAATAGAGCTGCAATTTATCAACAAGTGGACAGAATTCGTGTACACTGTTCGTAGTCGTTAGAAATCTGGTAGAGCGAATTCTTTTACGATTCGTATTGTTATGAAAATGTCACATTGTGCACATGAAGCATGAAGACTATATATTCATAACACTACGTATCGACGTTGCAAAATAAAGTAACCTTAAGCAGGTGGCGATTGGCAGAAAGATTAACGGAAAGTCGCAGGGAAAGGGATTAACACAACGGTATTCTCGAACTTCTATTCAACGCTCCAAGAAACTACATTGTATACGCTTTAATGTGATAACTTGCTCTTACACTTCCAAATATAGAAGACATAGTTTAATTCAGAGCCCTGCCTTAGAAAGAGCCGAGCATTTACTCGCACGGGGAAATAAAGAAATAATCACTGCATTCTCAACTAATTTCTCAAATTTGAAATAATTTAAAGATTACAAGAATATAGTGGTAGCTCCATTGACTGGTGAATTGTGTTCATGTTTGGTGCAGTAATTTGTACAACAGTCTGATGAACTTACAGAATAAAATGATGGCAATATCTCTTAAGAAGATTTTTTAAAAACGTAATTACCTGTGAGATGTTTCGGAAATTGCATCGTATGCTAACTTCAATTTCATAGACCCCCGCTTTAGCTGCACTTTGTATACAAGTAATGAGTAAGTGAACATTTATTCTCTCGATTCGAATATATTTGTTTTCCTTGGATGGAAAAGATGCATTTACCGAAAGAATGTATAACTGGGTTTGGTTTACGTCTGGCGGAAAGCTTGTTCCTTGCTATTTCATAATTATTCACGAAGAAACCAAAATACATAACAGAGTATTTCGGTTTTAAGTAATTTTTCCAAGGCCTAAATCTTTTCTTTTTCTTCTTCTTTCAACTTCTTTTCTATGCTTTTAGGAAATGTTTTAAACAAGTTGAGAGGAATATCAAATCGTGATTAAGTGAAACGATATGAAATCGTTACAAAAGCAAACAAGTAAAAACATTATAATCGAACGAAGCTGACCCTTACAGCATTGCTTTACGGCATTTCGCCTAATTCGCCCATTTTTTCATTTACTTTCGTGTTAAAGTACCAAAGCTTATGCTCTTGTCTCTATACAAAGCGATATGGAGGCGTACTTCTCGTGAAGGCCGTTGTGTGAATGAGAGGGCTACATAAAAACAGACCTACGTACTCAAAATATGATGCAGTTCATGTTTACGTCCAATTTGCATTATGGATTAAAATTCGACCTTTTTTTTTATACATCACAAAGGGCTGCTTTTCGTAGGGACAGAGGTATTTTAAGTCTTTCTGAGTGTTATAGATTCATCCACACAAACTTAACATGCCTTGCACCGCAAATGGTGTGGGAAATAAAACTAAATTCACAATTTTACAAAACACTGGAGTCATATGTCTTTGCAAAAAACCCACGGTTAGGTAATGCGATTTTGTCATCTCTGGTTTATCTGGAATTTTGCAAGTCTTACTTGGCACCAATTCATAAAATTACTAAATGCTGCTTGCACAACACTAAGAACACGACGGCATTCACTGAGTGAACTATTTCTTCTGCACTTTATATCAGCGTCCTTGAAGAAGTCATTTTGCAGAAATTCATAAAGAGCAGTTAACTTGGGCGACAAGAAGAATGTATTGTGTTAGTATTTTTGTAGACATACAAAATTATATACATATAAGAAAAGGACTTATTAGCTTAGCGTTTTTTACTTTTAGAAAGCCTTTAGACAAGTTTGGAAGCAACAGTGAGTTTGCCTGAATGCATGTTAAAGTTGAAATTATTTCGGTTAGGCTTTACCTCTTGTGTGTCGTATATTAAGTTTGTGCGGGTGTAGGCGATATCTAGAACGATTTGAAATGCATGTATATAAGTTTGGACAGTGTAGGGCTAGCTTCGGTACACCTTCTCTCATAAGAATGTTTATGAAAATTAATTATAGAATAAGTGAAGAATAATTCTTTAAAAGAGAATATCGGTGTAAAATATCTCAAGCTTGATGTTGTCCGATTGCAACGATCTTTCCTTTTTTGTATTTCAGTTCGGTGTCACAAGGCGACCAATATAGGTAGAAAAGACTCTCTGGCGTGTTTCTTTTTGTAGTTTATCCACGCGATTTTGATTATACCCGTCACCACTTGTGGTTTGGATCTATACACTGACCTACTTTGACTCAAGGACGAACACTATTGAAAATGGTTCGGATCGGTCCTATTTTTCTGCCAATCGCTAAATACTGCTTTATTTTGGAGTCGCTATAAGGAAAAAAAAATTCTCATTTTCCAAATTCCTTGACAAAGCTCCTAAGTAATAGTACTTCGAAATTTTAAATTGGTGTGAAAATTTGTTGCGACCCAAGCAATCTTTTAGCCCTCTTTCATATAATCGTTCCTAAGCAAACTGAATCTTTATATGGTAAAGAGGCTTAATTTTCTTTACATCATGGTCACCATCACCACCCTTAGTGAATTTAGATCAGATAGGTCTATTTTTTCGACCCCAACACATATTGAGTTATCATGAAAAGCCAGCCCTTATATGCAGAGAAAATCTAATTTTTAGTTTTTTTTATAACGGAAACTGCAAAATAATAAACGCTTTAGGAGGTAAATTAAGTTTTGCTAAATTTGGGCCACGATCTGGGAATGTTTTTGGCATTCTCTCATATGTCGGGGTAGTTTTCCGTGGATTATTACGAAAACGAGCGAATGACTATACTAGGCACAGTGGTGTAGGGTATTTAATGGGCGACCTTGCCCGACTATAATTCGGGCTAATTGTCGGTTTTACAATATGCGTGTGAAAATAAAATATTTTAAAATAATAATAAACAAGTAAAAGCAATTGTGTTCGTTTTTTAAGCGAAGTGAACAAGGAAAATAATTTAGAAGTTAGACCAGTGGAAGTTATAGCGGTAGATTAGCGACAAACATTCACGAAACCCATTCAAAACTGAATTGAAAAAAGTTGGTGGTCACATTACAAATATTCCCACAATAGAGAAGCAATTGCATCTTGTAGTCTCTAAGTGACGTCGATGTAAGTCTTACTAAAAGTATTTCCTCGCTCCATCAACTACGTCACGTCTAGACTAGTTTTATCTTCATTACTGTACTGCTAATTGATATCAGAACATATTTTCATTGCCTTAAGCGTGCATTCAATTTGCGTTGTCACCTGCTAGGTAGTCTGTGTACCTGAAACTTGTGTATTAGTAAATTAAGAAGATTATCGTTTTCTCCACTCTTGAATAAAATTTGGGCAGAAAACAACTAAAATTTGTTTTTCTATTAACTGATCGATCATTTACAACGAGCAGTAATATAAGGTAGCAAGTTTGCCTTGTCTTTCACTAATAAAAATTCACTTGTGGACGAGTTGAGAATGTTATAAAAAAAGGTGAACGAGAGTGATCTAAAGCGAAAATAAGATCAAGATTTTGGCCAATATGTGGCATGCGAAACTTGTTCAAGCACAATTTTGAGCAAAAACAACGGAACCTGCTAGCAAGAAAGCATTGATAAGAGGTTATGCGAACTGTGATTTCGAATTTATCTCTGATTTTAAATTCGTGAAAGTGATCATCTCGGGGGATTAGACGTGAATCAGACATTCAAAAGAACCCATAATCTCATAGGCCTCTTAAAATTAAGATAATAGTAAGCTTACAAGACAAATTTGTCTATTACTTCCTCACGACCTCTCAGCCTGTACTTTATGTGAAGAGATTTTTAAACTCGCCTTAAGATGGTGTTTTTGTTCGAATTTTTAAGCAGATATCTTACAGGCTTTAAAAGATTTGCAGTCAGCAGGAGAAATTATTTAATAAAAATTGCAATTTCATTATGGAAACGTGGTTACTGCTTTTTCTGTCCAGGCTGTCCACGGGCCGATCCAGTTTTGCGTCTCGATTAAGACGGCGGTCAGAAGTAGAATCGTCCCGTGGCTACAAAGGACGGAGTAGTATTGGACCTCGTCGTGAATTGCGATGTATTTCAGTTATTCTCCTTTTAACGCTCGGTTCCGTTGCTTCGTCGAATTCGAAAAGCTTCCAATATTTATTAAGTCTTTCCGCATGCACCAAATACGGTTCAGTGGTCGATTTTAAGCACTGACATGATTTTCTATTCATTTTTCACCATTGACAGTGAGCTATGTTTTTCAGCGACACCTTTGTTGGAGTTCTACTAGGAAAACTAATGCTTCTGGCAAATAGCGTAGTTTTCACTCATAATTCGAGTTTTAGTGAATTTTCAAAAAAAAAAAATAAAAAACAAAATGAATATCGTACATATTACTCTAACATGAAGGAACTATGCCGTTACCCGATCTGACATAGTTGTCGCCAGTCCGTCTCTGGCGAATCCCGTAATGTTAATATGTGCTTTGTTTGCGTGGCAAAGAATTAATGATTCATGATAACGGACATAAAATTGGATTTGTTCCATTACCTAGTAAGGCATTTGTGCTCTTTCTAGCAAAGATATTTTGGTTTGCTTTAACTCTCAGAAGCAAAAAAAAAAAAAATTGCAAACAAATATTTGTCACGTTTTTAATTAAAATTGCATTTAATAACGTATAGGGGGGACATGTAAAGAACTTTTCAAGAATATGTAGCAAAAGTCAACAAAAAATCTTGTCTCAAATTGAGGCGAAATCTCGAAAAACAATTAATTTACTCTTATTGAAAAGAAAAAAAGAAAAAAAAAAAAAAATTAAATTAAATAAACAAAATTAAAAACCTCAGTGAAGGTAGGCCTGGCAACGAAAAATACATATTTCTTCTGACTTGATTAACCATAAATGTATATTTGCTTGTAGTTTGCAATGCGGTGCTACCACCATCGTCATTATTATCATCGTCATCATCATAATGACTACTACCATTCGCATTACATTTGACCGTACCGATGTACACATCGTCTTACAGAGTAATATAAATAAACTGTTGTATGTGTATACACTGAAGCGGTTGGCTTATTGAAAAATTTTCCAAAAATGATTAAAAAACAAACGAAAAAAATGGCGAAACCACAATTTTAATGTGTTTCATTATCGTGATCAGAACTGAGAAAAAAAAAAAAAAAAAAAAAAAAAAAAAAAAAAAAAAAAAAAAAAAAAAAAAAAAAAAAAAAAAAAAAAAAAAAAACATTAACAACGATAAGAAAAATAAAAGCCGCAAAATAAAAAAATGTGGCATCATCATACCTGTTGTTGGTTTATTTGCTAAATTCAATTCACAGATTGGTGGACGTATATTTGTATCTGCGGCGGCGAGGTCGTCTTGAAGCAATAAAGGCATGATTTTGCGGTTGTTATTGTCGTACATGTTGTAATTCATAAAAAAAAAAATACAAAAAAACACTTTCTGTTTTGCTTTACAAAAAAAAAAAAAAAAAAATTTCAGAAATGTGTATTTTTCGTTGTCCTACTTTTAAAGGATTTTTGCTGCGATTGTTTTCTTTTTTTTTGCTTACATTCATTTCTGTCGTCTTCTTCTTCATCTTACATGAATGGGAAACAAGAAGCACAAGTTACATGAAATCTTCGCTGCTCATTATTAAAAGAATAGAATTCTTTAATAATTGTATGTAATTTCTTACGATAAACGTACAAGTGGAAAGAAACCCATTAAGAAGTTGTGCACATACCTCGACAGCTTATGTCGTGCATGTGTCCAACATGATTGATTTAACCGCAAATATATGTACTTTTCATAATTGCGTTAACGAACGAAAAGCGATGTCTTTCAGCTAAATCTGGCTCGGAATCTATTAATGAAATCCCCAAAAAGATAGACAGAAAGTTTGACATATTGTGAGTTGAAGAGTGCTATGTAACTTCCGACTCGGAATATTTCGATTCGAAATTTTCAATGTTTTGATCGCGTTCCCTTTTAAAAACTTGACTTTCAAATATTATAAAAACGAAAACAAAAAACAGGCAAGATATAGACAGACTCGATCGTAAAACTCTTCTTGATTTCAAAAATATTTATCGGAACTTGGGAAATGTTGGGAAAATGGCTTTGCTTGGTCTCATGATCTTGTTTACAATTTAATCCCAATGCTAGAGGATTACTGTAGACATTGATTCTTTAACATTCTCCTTAAGATTGCCATGGATTTCGGATTTGTTGTTGTTTCAAATGACCTACATGCATCACTTAAGTTGTTTCAATTAGATGCACACATCACTAGTATTGCGCAAATACTTTTTTACTGTCCGACCACTATCCATTTGCCCGTTTGTGCATTTCTTGTTTACAACTTTGCCGCTATGTTGCGCCTCGTTTTTTAGCAATATTTTCATTGTAACCGCGTGTACGTAAAGTCTCCCATTGCATTGATCGTTCGATCAAAATTATTATGTACAGTGACACCACAGCAATTTGCTACTACAGGTTAACCGAGTTCATAGGCGCCGCCAATACCTTTGCAATCTTGATTTATTTATTTATTTATTTCTCTTCTTTAAAACGTCATCTCCTCTCATTTATCATTTATTCGCACGAAATTATACAAATTGATGGTTTTTCCTTTAGCGTTTCTTTGACATGCTGATCATAAAAAGGTTAATTTGGTGACGTGCAACAACGTGTGACTGTCTTCACATCGATTGTATTACGCGGCCAATTGGATTTTTCTTTGAAATTATAGTACGTTCACCCTACCTACAACCTATCCATAAAAGCGCTTGCCGGCACATTTTTGATAGAAAGATCTATTTTTTTCACTTCAATCATATGTATGTTTGTGCACACAGGGGGCGTCGAGGCTGCCTAACAAATGTGATAGTGTTTTTTTAGAAATTTGTATACACGAAAGCGATTCAGAAGAGATCCTTCGCAGATTTCTTAAATATCTCCAGTTTATTACTGCATCTTGCATCCTGCCCACTCGATATGAAGGTTTCGAGAACGTTGTAGTGCAGTCTGTTTTGCAGTACCGTATGTGTAACTAATAATTTTTCTACGTCTCACCATTTCTTTTATTACATTATCTGCCGTAATATGCATAGGCACAGATGAAATCTGGCGACAGCTCAGGTAGAACAGTGTGATCGGCGTTACAGTTCTAATTTCTTATGTTTCTTTGGTAAGCGGTATGCCTTCACTTACCGAACACTCACTATAGCTGCGGTCCGACACCAATTGTAATTAAAGCGTGGTCTACCGCATTGACGATCGAAGCTGTGTATGTCAAGTTGACTGTCGCTCTTCTTACCTACTTAGCTATGCAGTAGCCCTATTTCCCCGTATAAAATATTAAATTTTGCAAGCCCGATTACGACCTGTAGGCAGCATCAATGAACACAACATGAATACAAATTAAAGTTGTTTGGAAACTACACATGAGAAACTACAGATAAGATGTGTAACCACCTAGGTCTGTGTATCATTTGAAGCTTTATCTTTATTGTCTTTCGGGATTCACGTTACGCGCTAATTTTGTGTAACATATGTTGTCTCCTTATCTGAATCTTCTCACACGTTTGTGTGATGTGAGAAACGAAATAAAACCCCATATGTGAAAAAAAACAAAGGTACAAAAGATCGGAAAATGGCAAAGTTTGAAAGGATTGAAGCTTGTAAGCGGATAGACAGACACACTTGTCATCCATAAGCTAGCTGGTTCGGGAGAAATAGGGTGGTTTCAAATTTGATCCCACCGACGGTTACTCTAACAAATACACGTGCCATATCAGTTATGAGGACAGAGGGACCGAGCTTATGTCCTGGGCCATTCTGTACCCTGGCCTACGTATGGTCTCCATTGACCCATGATCTAATATGGAAGACCCCAAAGGTGGGTGAGACGACCCTTCTAATCTATCCTCACATTAACAGATTCTCTGTTTTAGGAATTAAAGAAATCAATTTCACTACTCTTTTATTCTAATATAGTTGGCGACTAATGATGACCACACGAATGAAGGAATTTATGATTTTTTTTTTCTTAAATTTATCTGTAATATTGTTACGGAAATTCGAAATCCAGTTCATGCCAACTAATTCATTTTCCCAAATAATAAATTCCAGCGGCCGAGGAAAACGATTAGTGGAAAAGCAGGTTAACCGACTCAAAATGAAGCTATGAACTTATGTAATAGTAATACGCTTGTAAAAATGTATATAAATAGACTATTTGTGGAAGGCAGAGTCAGTCGCAAAAGGACATTTGAGTCGACAAAGATGATTAGAGTTGAGAAGTCGAGAGTACTGCTAAAGTAAAATGTATGTGACTAGTCCTACCGTTAAAGAAATTGATTTTGAATAAAGGCGTCTTGTAATGGAAACGTGCAAGTGGATCTCTTAAAAAGAAAATCCACAATCTAGTGATACGAATCGTATCCGAGAATTTCGTAATAATATCCTCTTTTTGAATTTGTGAGACAGATTCACGTTAACGAAACCAGTTGTATTATCCACGATTCGAAGCTCCACTGTATGCTCCTTTTTCTTCGCAGTTTTCCACAATCCCGTTATCGTTATTCTAACATTTCGTTTCATATGTAAACTTCGTTGAAAAATCCACAAAGAAGTTTTTTTTCTTACTTACACTACTTTTCGCTCGTTTGCCATTTTGAAGCAACGATTGCACCGATGAGAGCGAAACAGCGATTACAACGATGGCAACAATAACTGCGATCACACCGATGATCGGTATGATTGTAAAAAAATTACTCTCTTAATTTATAGATAAATATAAGTGCACAATATCGTCGATAACCAATGCTCGACGCATATTAAAAAGAAGAAACAAACCAAGATTTTGATCAGGCCTTTTTAGGTACAAGCACATGTCCATGTGTGTACTTTTTTTTATGGTTTTCTTCGCATTATCTATTTTTATGACTGGTTTTAATTAATGCCTTTTTAAACATTTATTATTATTGCTGCTGTTTTTTGCTCTTTTCATTTTTAATCAGCACACTAGAAAATGATTATCAAATAAACTTCATCTTCTTCACTTACATTTGCGTTTGCGTTTATGAGTATATGACTCGGTTGGTTTTCATTGTAAACAAATGTAAAAATAAAAAAAGAATTAAAAATCAATCCAATAAAGCAGTTCACTAAATTGACTTTTATTTTATATAAGGATTTTAATGTGTTTCTACTTGAAAAAGGTTTTTTTTTTTGTTTTTTTTTTTTTTTTTTTTGTGTTTGCTAATTAGATTGTATAAATATTATGTTGTGTAAAGGCGCTATAAAAGGCAATTTTTAAAAAAAAAAAATATCTTTTGCCAGTAATGTGTACCTTGAACAGACTGTGATTTACTTCGATTCTTCTTTTTGTGTTCCGATNTTTTAATGTGTTTCTACTTGAAAAAGGTTTTTTTTTTTTTTTTTTTTTTTTTTTTTTTTGTGTTAGCTAATTAACATTAATTATAAAAATTCCATAGAAGTTTTATCTTAAAGGCAATTTTTAAAAAAAAAAAATATCTTTTGCCAGTAATGTGTACCTTGAACAGACTGTGATTTACTTCGATTCTTCTTTTTGTGTTCCGATCGAATTTGTATCAATTTTGACATCTTTTTCACAGAATTTTACAACACATCCGATTTTACTTCTCTGTGCTTCCAAATCTCTCTCCCCCTAGCTCAACATTTTTTTTTCTTTTTGCTCAATTTCTTCTTTTCTCGTCGGCATACCAACTTATTATTCATTGCCGTTGAATTTAACCAACCAACACACGAACTATTTCCAATAGCGATCGTTCTTGTTGCAAATCACATCGGTGTACCAAATTTTTTAAAAGATATCCCGAAAATTGCGGCCTGTACGTTGAACACAAGACGGATGGACATACAATGGATGGACAAACTTTCTAAAAATCTTCTGAAAGCTTCTGAATTGATCGATATAATAAGACTTGGGTATATCTCTAGTCTTTGTTGGTGTTACATACATCTGCACAAATTTAATATACCGCAAGTGGGATAGAATTAAAAATTTTTCAGTTTGAAAAGTACGCAGTTTGCAAATCCGTGTCTCCCCTAATTTATTTTCACATCATTTTTCGTAATCTCTTTTAAATAAATTATTTTCTTTGCAGGTATGTTGACAAGAAACCTGAATTCAGTACTCGCTACTGTAAGTGAAAACTTAATTAAAAAAATATTTATTGCCGTAAAATTGGAATTTGCTTTAAAGCACATGTTTTTCATCATATAATATCCACCTTTTGAAATTCGATCATTGTCTTGTTCATAATATTATCGACATAACTGTATCGATTCAAAATGTTTGCAAATGTCTGGTGTTCTTGCCCTAACTTATGTAAAGTTAACGTCATAATTGACTTCTCTCTAAGCGTAGCGTTCTGTATAGCCAGCGTGTTTTATAAATTGAGAAAGGTTTTCTAAGTTACTGCCTACACTTACTTGCTTACAAACAGATTTAAGGTTCACCTTTACGAGTAGCACTTCCAATTGCCTCGATAAGTAATATTTTTGTAAATACTTTTGAAAAAGTGTATCGAAATTGATATGTGCAACGATTGTTGACTGTCAGTTTGTTAATTTTTATTGGAAATTATTATATTATTTAATTTATTCTTATCATCTCCGAGAGTGAACGGTTTGTTCAAGTTTTCTGTTTACTCAACGTAGATAAACGCATAATATGATCGATGAGCGTACCTTGTAAAAAGTCGACGAAAACATCTAAAGAAAGTTCACTTGCTTATCTTTCTGTAAATGAAGTTTAAAACCTCTGATGCACGCATTGCCACTGTGTACATGCATGCATGCATGCATGCATTCATTAATCTATTCATTGAGTTTATGACCATAGACTAAGGACAAAAAAAAAAAAAAAAAAGATATTGAATTAAAAAGAAATAAATTATGCTAAACTCTACAGAAACTCTACAGTTAATTAAACGATAAAAAAACTCAATCACTATAAATCAATTGCTCTCTGTCTATAAACTAAACAGACAGTGATATATGTTTATATGATCCGACTAATACTAATTACGTAACAGATTGTATAAAAAACAAAAAAAAAACAATGAAACGGTATTTTAAAAATATTGATATTCGTATGATTGACGAATATTTGAATGAGAAGATTCGATTTTTGATGAAAAAATTCTCAATATTTTTTTCGAAGAAATAAAGTTAAAAAATAACTTATCGAATGCCTTTTATGTAGTCCCTTCAGGATGCAATTTTAGAGACACAGTGTAAGAAATTGAACGGGTGTTGCAGGCCGTTTCTAAAACTCGTGCGTCAAGAAAACCACTTCTTTTAGCTTCAAATATCCATGTACCCACCATTCAATTAAGTTCGGAAAATGCAATCTACTGAAGGGTGAGAAGATAAATAAGAATTTACCTACCAAACGCACTTACCATCTCCCTTAACAGAGCTCTGTTAGAAACGCGTCTTAGAAAATGCAAAATATTTTTTGGTGGACACTTAATGAAGCTATGCATCTTCGTGGACCGAGTTTCAGTTTCTAATGGAGTTATAAACCTAATGAAGGCTATTGAATATGACACGTATTTCTTCTAGTCTGTGTTTCGTTTTAGAATGAGAGAACTGGCGTAAGCATTCCGTGAGGGGCAATGATTATGGAACACGGATAAGCTCGTTTCCAGTTTTACGTTTTTACTCCATACATGACGTTATAGAAACATTAAACAATCGTAAGAGCGCATGTTACTTACTTACTTGGATAACTTAATAACAAATAAACCAAAGATTGTATTAAGCGATGCGGTGTAGGGTATTGAATGTTCGGTGTTGATCGACTATTATACTTTTTGCATATTTGAAGATGTGAAAATGTGAAATTCATGATGATGATCGTGTGCCGTTTCTCTACATGTATGGCCTGCTCCTGCTCCTTCAATTTTCTTTAATTGATTCATTTTGTTAGTCATACTCAGAGAAAGCTATGGCAAGGTATTAAGATATTCTTACACATCCAGTGTATATTGTTAATATTATATGGTAATATCGTATAGTTGATCAGTATCACTTTACAGGCGTGTCTTCCTGAGCATAACTCTGTTACACCTTATGCTTTAGCGATACACATTTTGGCCCAAGTGTGAACCAGTTAGTTGGAATTCGGCTAGCACGTGTGTTGCCAATGATGTACCCCAGTAAATTTTGTTTCCTCTTATTCTTGTCTTTTTTTCTGCTCAGAATATTTCGATCCTTTTGGAGAACGAAGCCCAAGTCTAGTTCATTACAAGTAAGTAAGTAATTTTCCGAAATAATAAAGTCGCTAAAAGAGGGAAAAACCAAATGCACATTCGCGGCGCGTCATGCAGCTGCCGGCCGATGAAAACGATTAGCGGAAAAGCGCTCACTGAGTCTGATTTTTGCCGCCCACTGGTGATCCTGCTACTTTGGCACTTGTTTTAAAACGTTCCTCTGCGCTCATAACGCTAGCGTGGAGTCTATTCTCGCCGTTGTTGTTCACTCTGGACATCGTGTTTGTATTCGGCATTTGTTTTTACACCGATCGCGTTTCAGAATTCATTACTGCTGCTAATATAGTTATTGGTGATGTCTATTTATTGAGCTGCTGTTGCTGGAGTCGTTATTGTCACTGTAGCTGTTATATGTTATGTTGTTCTTATCGTTGCTGTGCGGTGCTATTGTTCATTGCTGTTGTTGTTGTTGCTGCTGCTAGTTTTGTCGCTGCTATTATTGTTGCTGATACTGATGCGTGCGTATTTTGTTATTGTTCTTGATTGTTACTGCTGCTGTATGTGTATGTGCTGCGTATATGAGTTGTATAAAAGTTTATGCATGTTATATATGGTTGTGTACGCTAAGGTGTGTATGTATATATAAGTGTGCATATGAATGTTTGAGTGTGGAGTGAGTGTGAATTTGTGCGTAGTTACGAATCTGGATGTCTTTCTGTCACTACTGCTGTTTCACTATTGCCTTCGTTACTGGGACCCCTGCTTGGCCCTTATGGCATTTCTTCAGAGAGAACGCCCTCACCTATGCTACATTTTTTATTTATTCACGAGTACAGTGAAGGAGGTGCATCTATGATAAACTGCACTGGCCTGCTCGCCTTCTTATGAAAAACACAAAGCTGCTGCTTAATCGCATTGATTAGGACAATGTTTTTTCTATTTTCTTGCCTTGTACACAGCATTGAACAGCCTCAGCTGTATACAAGGTAGATCAAAGCTAGAGAGAAAAAGTAAAATTGCGCCTTTTCCAAGAAGCTTAATGATGGCACCTGTATGAACAAGCGAAAGTGTTGAAAGTGAGCGTTTTTCTTCCATCCATCACCGAGGGATGAGGGTATTTGTCAGGATGATAAGGGTTGTTGTCACGTTTGCAACGCCCAGAATGAAGCTTCAGAAACTCCACAAAGTATATATATTCTTGACCAGCATCAACTGCTGAATCGATTTACGCATGTCCACGTGTTCAGTTATTCGTCTATCCGTCCGTATAATGGCTACTGTAAACATTCTGCTGGCTGCAAAAATGAAGCTATCGACTTGAAATTCGGTAGGAACATGGAAAGTTCTTGTACGTAGGTTAGTAGTGAAAATGGGATAAATCGGTCGAGGGAAGTGCCAACACTATCACGTAAGCTGAAACATCCCTTGATTTTTAAAAGGGATAAAATATTGTTTTTTTCCCATTGCTCCCTTCGTCCGCAAAAATGAAGATATCGTTTTAAACACTCTGTCTTGTTTCCATTATGATAAATAAGCACAAAAACTCAAAAAGGTCAAAAAAATAAGATTTAATCATTTGGCACCTTTTGTGGGCATGATCCACATTTTTGCGCCTAAAGAATAGAAGGTTTCGTAAAGTACATTTGGAAATTATCAGCCTTTTAAGTTTCATATTTCTGAGTAACGAGCAAAAACGCACAGATTTTTGTTAAGAAAAACGGATCTGCGTTCAGTTTACGCTGCACGTCGTGCTTCGGCTCTGACCAATTTAGCCCATTTTCAATATCAATCGGCGTCCACCAAATTTGAAGTCGATATAGTGCCAACAACAAACACCACATGAACTCGTAGACGGACCGACATGGTTTAATCAATTCAGAATTTCACGCCGATCAAGAATATATATATATATATATGTACTTTATAGCGTCTCTGGAGCTTCTTTTTGGGTGTTACATATATTATGAAAAAAAGTAAAATAAAAAATCGTCCTCGGACACTCCATGTTATAGAGTATGAAAATGTCTTTATTTTTCTTTGGTATTTTTTTTTTAGGATAACGGCGATGGGTATAAAAGATTCGGTCACGACTCAATATAATTTTTTTACTTGATTTTATATTCATCTTTTTACGGCTTTATAAGCCGCTTGATAATGTTAAAATACTCTCGGATGTTGATCGTTAAAAGCGTATGCGCTTTGTATTGTGAAAGTGTTCATACATAAGTTAAAGCAAAAATTTTTACAAGAGCCATTAACATTATGTGATTCTGTGTACATCAATATGCACAACAAACACAAACATGCCCACATTTATTCAATGTAATATTTTATGCAAAGGCATGCAATGACGTTTGTTCTCGGCGACATGCATGCAAAAAAAAAAAAAAAAAAAGCGTATATTATATTTAGGCATATGTGTGCAAAGAAAAAGAAAATGTGGACGATGTTATAGTATGTTACATTCAAGGAATATGCGACTGAAACCGATTTGCTTTTTGTTTAACGCATAAAGGATATGCAGGCATTTGAATTCGAGTGTGATAACCTTAGATGTGAGCACATATGTGTGTATGGCTTAAATCGTGTGTTTATTTACATAAATGTGTACATCTGTGACTATATGCGTGCATGTGTACATAGATGTTAACTTGCATTGCATTAAGAGCAGGCGCAGCTAAAACAACTTGAAGTACTGGGACTTGAGCTCATTTTAAACAGCAAACAGCTGCAACAACAATCACATCGGCAACTTAACAATTTTGACTGAAATGCAAAACATTCCTAAACAAACACATACGAACGCATATGTGTAAACGTGTGCTCGCAACATACTATATTTTATACGCGTATAAGGCTATATGCATATACGTGGTTTTTTAACACGTACTTCCGACCAACCCTACGAAATACACACAACATGTCAATGCAGAAATGTTGAGTGGGTTGAACAACAGAGACAGGTGGTTTGTTGGTTGGTTGGTTGGTTGGTTGGTTTGTTCGTTTGTTCGTTGTTTGTGCGTAACTGGTATACACATTCGTCTATATATCTGTGTGATTATAGCTTGAATTTCTTTTATTCTATCCTATGATTACAAATCCTCTAAGATAGGCGAGCTGATACAGCTGCGTTTCAAGTTAGAAACGCATTTTCCTCTTCACAAAATCATTCAAAAGTAATGCATTGGAACAATGATTTTATTTAAAAAAAAAAGATTTTTTTTTTTTTTCCCCATTACACCTTGTAACTGTATATTTATGTAGCATAAAGACGGTATATTCATTTTATTATTCGATTTGCGATATTTGCAAGTGCGTTATAAGGCAACCAACTATCCGTTCACATCACATCAATATCAGAATTAAAAAGATTGAAAGAGTGAATGAATTTTTAGCAAAAAAGTTTGAAAATTTTGTGAACTTTTGCTATATGGAATATGAGGGAAAAAAAGTAGCATTTTAAACAGACACAATTGATTTCGATTCACAATATCTAGAATGTTCAGAAGTTGTAATGTGAAGACTGCTTTCACATATCGTTCGATATATATAAAAATCGTATATTCATCTATTCGCTAAGTAAGCTGTTGACAATAAACAGAGAGCTGAATGTCTTTCTTATATGAGTTGCCGATAATAGGTGTATCTAAGATTCCTTTCAAAGCGAACCCAGTTTTCTTTTTTTACTTGTCCTTTTGATTGCGCTCAAGAAAATATAAATGTGTTTGACTATGTCGGTATAAGTCGTTCTTTTTGCATTTTTCATCTGTTTTTTTTTTTTTTTTTTTTTTTTTTTTTTTTTTTTTTTTTTTTTTGCTTCTATGCTTGAAAGTGACAAAAAAAATAACATTTCTTATCCGTTTTTACGATAATGCAGTTCTTTAGGAAACCTCATCATTATCAACGTCAACATTATTGTCATCATCGTCATCGTCATANAATGTGTTTGACTATGTCGGTATAAGTCGTTCTTTTTTTTTTTTTTTTTTTTTTTTTTTTTTTTTTTTTTTTTTTTTTTTTTTTTTTTTTTTTTTTTGCTTCTATGCTTGCCTGTGACAATAAATATAACATTTCTTATCCGTTTTTACGATAATGCAGTTCTTTAGGAAACCTCATCATTATCAACGTCAACATTATTGTCATCATCGTCATCGTCATAATGAAGAAAGTTTCTCATTGACATCTTGTTTTGCGCTTTAGATCTCGAATTTTTTTTTTTTTCCCCTTTTATTATTATGATTTCTTTGCTCTTAATTGTTTGCTTTCAGGTTAGCATCCCATGAATGAGATGTGATATGTGTACACTTGAGTCTGTTGAACTTGAAATCAAAGTGTATAAAGCCGCTTAGAAAAGGATATATTGTGTACTCTTTCGCTTGTTTTCCTTTCAAATCATATATCGTATGTATACAAACACGGACACATTTACATCTATATCTATAATACAAAATATTTGATTCCGGACTTTGTTTGTCTTTTATTCCATACTAAATAATTGACAAGATTGACGCTTAAAATGTAAAACGCTACCGTCATTTAGATATAGAGATGCATGTACGCATATCTGCAGTTATACACATGACATGTATCCATACTGACTGATGAAGTAATGTATATTTTCTTTTTGGAAAAATTGAAAAACGTGCAAATACCAACATATTTGTGTTTACTTGTGTGCGCAGGAATGAAAACAACTTAAATGTGTTGAAAATTCTATTTTTGAACATGAAAGTCAACGAACTAAGTGCAAGACTTTGATTATTACAGCTTATCGTGTGAACGAAGCAGCGCATATATATATTTATTCTCTTATAATCGATTTCTCGTAATTTCATTTTAATGCAAATGCTGTTATTAATAAACATATTGTTACCAAAATCTCACAATTTGAACTTTTTGGCGAAAAGAAACGATTTTCAAACGAACACGACCAAGGATCATTAAACCTAGATAGGTAAGCATAAGTTCTCATAAATAATGTGTAAATAGATCTCCCAAGAATTATAAATAAAACCTACGCTATGCTATTCTAAAAATGATAATTCATTGGTACGAACTTAATCACAAAATAAGTCCGTTAAATACGTAAAATCCCAAAGGGCAGTTCTACGTTACAACACGTTCAGCTCTATTGCGCTATTTCATTGATCTTTGAATGAATATCCAGCTTAATCTCATTCGTTCTCAAATCGAATGTTCATAATTCTTCCTCGCTATCAAATCATCGACTTTTCCCGTTCAGCATGGCTTTCTAAAAGGAAGATCGACGGTAATTTACTTGTATTTTTTGAATTGCTGGACTTTTACTAATACCTTTGATCCTGTTAACCACAACTCGTTGATTTTTAAATCTTTGACGCCTTGATTTGCCTTTGGATCTCTACAAGAGATCGCTCACTAAGTGGACTTTTCCATTCCATTATTTTTGGTGAAGACAAAATTCACACTAGCGACCGAGTAGAGAAGAGTCGCGACCCCCTAAGTTAGTGTTTGCGGGTGCAAATTTCAAGTACAGTGAGTGCTTGGTGAACGAATCACAGCAATGCGCAGCATTTACCGTTTGGCACGTGCCATCTCCTTATCTGTTTCTCTTTGCTCACTTTTTTTTGACTGGCACCATCTTATACGATTTAAGGACATCGTCTGAGTGAGTAAAAAAGAAAAGAAAAAAAAAATGACCTAAAACACTTCTACTTGTGCCGTACATAGCTGATCCTTTCTTGGGCAATTGAACTGAGCTATATCTAGCTGATAATGCTAAACCGTTTTCTCTGCATTTCACTCAGAATCGTGGCCCCCTATTTGTCAGTGCAATTTAGATAATTCGGTTACATTGCGTTCATTTGATTCTATGACATTAAGCTTGAAACAAAAAAATGTAACAAACATTCACAAAGAGTACTTATAAGGCTGGGGGGTACTCTATTGCTTCACGTAAACTAGAAAATGTGGATTCGTTGATTGCTTTCGATGTTCTATTCGATGAAAGAGTTTTTATTTCCATTTACATGTAGGCAGGGAAGTTATGATCTGTAACACGTTGATCTAAGCGGGGGGCATTGATCCAGATCCAGATGCTACAAACTGGCTATAACTGAACTTGGTAAGATCGATACTTAATAATGGCTCTGCTAGATTGTATCTTTCCAACAGATGCTACGTCGATTTAATTGATTTAGAAAAATCAAAGATAATTCTTGCTGGTTGGGATTCGTTACTTTTTTTGCCATCTTCAAGCTAAAACATTACTTTTAGCCCCATTAGCCCTGGAGAAACGTAGGTTTATCGTGGATTCGTTTTTCTCTTACTTAAGGTAATCAAGGAGTTTTATAGATTTGCTGACTTTATTACGTGAGATTATATATTCGTTCTTCTCTGAACTTTACTTTCATGAAGCCTGACGTGTTCTAGTTGTTGAATGTGGTCCTTTTCAGAAATCCAAATAATATCTACAATGTCCTATTTAAACAAATGCCTAATATTCAATTCTTCGCATGATACGTTGACAAGCTTAATATGGTTAATACTGGTGACTGCGATGTCTACATCGGTTTAGTGGTACATTCCTAGCTCGGATCCATTTTAGATAGGAGTGCCCCTCTGAGTGCACGCTCTTTTCTCCTAATCTGGACGGAACAGGCTTCTAAATCCAACTGTATCTCATTTCTAAATATCTAACAGAGCTCTGGTAAGGGCAATAGTAGGCGGCTTTGCTAATCAAATTCGAATTTATCTTCAAACCCTTGTTTTTTGCATTATTTATTCATAAATAATCCTAGACAGTGTTAGTTTTTCTGTGATCTCCCAATTTTAACTTTTTATTATTGAAAACAAAAATAAAAATATTTTTCACTAGACATATATCGATAGGTATAGGATGAAAAGGTCAACGATTTTTACAATATGAATATTCGTGACGTCTGAGTAGTAAAATGCATCTCTATTCTGGAAAATTGTGTGGATTGAATCTTTCTATGGGTTTCATTAAATCAACGCCAGCAAGAGGTAGGAAGTGGTCCCAGCTTAGGGGGTGTGCGGCCGATCGGTAAGCGTTATGTCTTTATCGATTGCGCACGCACTACGGCCGGTCAAACTGCGATGACATTGGAACCCGCAAACACTAAGTTAATAGCGACGACTCTTATCTACTCTGCTATGCGACAGCCCAATATGTGTCGTCATTAAAATTTTAATCCGAATATTATGAAAGGATTTGAAAAATGTGTATACTTCAGCCAACTCTTCGACATGTTCGTGACGATGCTCGAACTTCGATTTTGCTGTTAACAATGCTTACGTTCCTTGTAGCAGTTGATCTTCGAGCAAAACAAGCGAAATCAACTAACAGTTCGGACTTCGTTGAATTTTTCATTGTATCAGAAATTGATTAACACTAGATTGCTGGAGCGAGTCAATTTGACTCATTTACGCCTATATTGCTGTATATTTGGAAAAATTCAAAAAAAAAATTTTTAAAACCTGCGTTGATTTTTAATTTAATTATGAAATCGTTATAAAGACAAATTCCTTCCCCTCGCCGCTATTTGGTTCCCAAACATCCGTATGCGCGCTACCTATTTTCGCGGATGTGAGTCAAATTGACTCATTAAATGATAAAGTATGAAAAGTTGCCGCAGACATAACAGTCGGGCAGCAATTGTTCTCAACTAAATTCAGAGGCGCATTTACTAAATACGTGCCAAATAAATCAGATGAACTCGCCATCAAATTCGCCATGAAACGATTAAATGGTCAAGCGCAACTGCGATGTAACAGAAATAAAAGTAAGGTAATCTGTTCTAAATGCAATAAAAAAAAATCTGCCGAAAATGTATTTTAAAAAGGGAATTATAGGTAAAAGCTATTATAATAAATCTTTTTAAAAAAAGAAAAATTCCACAATTTTAGGGTTTTGGGCCTAATTGGCCCATTTCACACAAAGTAGGTGTATACCCAATTTTTGGCCATCGAGTGTTAAATAAGACACTGTTTTAAAAACCAGACTTGGGACTCTCTGTACTTATATAATACTTCCAATGTGAAAATGGTGAAGCGGTTAAAAAAAGTAAGTTTTCCCTGCTAATGTATGGAAAGACTTCCTTTTTTATCTAACAATTGAATTTAGTTAATTTTCCATAATTCCAAAATAAAGCTTTGTTTAAAGTTTTTTCTACTCTTCTACTTCACATCATTCGGCATAATTCCAACAGGAATAATACCCACTTGAAATATTATATATGCAATGTTCAGTAGATATAACTATTCTTTTATTTGAAACACAAGAGACAAACCAAAATCGAACGAGTTGGTATTGAATCGGTTAAAGGACTTGCCCACAGGAAAGCGAAAACTGAAACCGATCTGTTTTTCTCATGAAGGCTGAAATTTACTAAATTTATGTTATGAAGCACTTTATTATTCATGTTCGGAAACGGAGATAATTGGTCACGCCCACACAGCTATAAGTGATTAAATTTGAATCTTTTCATTTTTTCAAAGAAATTTTCTTTTTGCTTATCCATACGGTAAACAACATAGAATGCTGAAAAGTGGGGATACTACTGTAGATGATAGTCGGTGTACAAAATTCGGCTCTAACTGAATATAAATAATTTTCTCCCTTTTTTTTTTTTTTTTTTGTTTTTCATATTTATATAAATTTTCAAATATCTACTGTCTCCAGCTAGAATATCAACAACGAGGAGAACTGAAAAAAAGCTCGCTTGGTAACTTGTGTCTGGTTGAAGTATTTAGAGATTTCAAGAAAAATAGAAAAAAAGAAAACAAAGTAAATAGGAGCGAATTGGACACAGATAGCTATAGTAAAATAAATAAGTGCCTAATAAATGCCTTAATATGTACATAAGTATGTGTCGGCGGCCATCTGTACCCCGGGGTGGCCAATGCTCGCATACTTGAATTACTTGTACCAGTAAGTCGCGCAATGACTCCTTTGCTTGCAAAATTGCGGTAAGCTGAAAGCAAAAATATGATACAACGAAAGAGAAGCAAAAAAAAAATGAAAAGAAAATAAATAAAAGTTATTCTGCAAATCCAAATCCAGCACCTCATTTAAACATGTGCCACAACATTCCTCGCGATATCATACAAAGTCTGAGAATAAAAAACTCTTTTCTTTTTTTTTTTTTTTTTGTATACAAGTATTCAAGAATAACGCTTTCTTTCCTCGTTGCTTTACGGAGTACTTGTAGTAGTTAATATCTTTCTTAAGATTTCTCCAGTACGATTTGCTTTAATAGATTTTTCCTACTTAACAGCATACTTAAATCAGCGAGAAATGGACAAAGCACAAAGAAGAGCAATCATATAACTAATACAACCAGTCACTTACGGAACTTTAGGTCTCTTTAAAATAAAAACAACAAAAACTATAATAAGAATAAATCTGAGTCTCATCGAGTAATCTGTGCGTGTGTGTGTGTGTGTGTGTGTGTGTGTGTGAATATGTCTCGATACTTCCCCTTTGTCTTCTGATTTATACATAATTAGACATTAATTTAATTAAGATGGCAGTCGGGCTGAAATAATGTCCGTCGCTTTTTATATTTATATATGTAGGTATATATCCAGAAGAGAAAAATAATGATAAAAATAAAATATATAAGTTAAGTAATTAAGATCACTTGAATGCTGTATTGGTGCACTTAATTAAGATTGAAGCACACACACTCAAGCCTCACAATTGTTGTTCGCAAGTTGAAGTTGAAGAAATGTGTTTGTGTATCAAACAGACACTCAGTTATCACTGAATAATGAGTGTGCATATATTTGTGTGCTTTGTGAATGATATCATGTGCGTTGAAGATAAATCCTCTTGAAATATTTGTTATATCCGCTTACAAATACTTGAAGGCGTCTGCAGAATTCATCATCATGAACACAACAAACACTTTAAATTCATAATCTGTGCATTTTTTAATTAAACTTTATGCGTTAAAGAAACTATAAGTTTTGACACACTTTTATTGTGAATACCACGCTCGTTGCCGCCACTACGCTTTAAGCTGCAAATGGACCATCAACAAAATATTTATAATGAAAAAAAAAAAAAAAAAAAAAAAGAAGAGAATCAATTAAATTCATTTTGTGGGAGCTATTTATAAGCGCACAAATAACACGATTTGCGTCACATTGTAAACGCTTTAAAAACACTTTAACATCAATTGATTTTACACAAAGTGTTGTTCGTGATGTTTTAATATATTCGCTATATTCGGTTTAGATAAAGTGTCTTCTTACCTAATACTTATCTATGCATCACGACAATGTTACGATTGGTTGATATGCTATACGGATATGAATGAAGCTTGCAAAGTAATTTCTGTAAGTCGTCGCTGTCTGTCTGAATACCGAATCACGGACTTTTTAGGGCCGCTTTAAGAGAACTGGAGGTGTGTGTGAGACGGAGACACGTGTCGTTGCTGAGCTAGTTTCACATTTTTATCCCATGAACACTTCACAGACGGTTGCAACTAAACGAAATAGACTACGCTTTACCCTTATAAGAACAAACGCACGGGCGACACCTACTTATCTAAGGGGCAGATTGGGTCATCCGTTGCCCTATCCTACCGAAGTTGAGTCGGACGACCCTTAAGCTACTTTCCTCGCAACAGAAAATGAAATTTCTACTTTATGTTTATATTTTAATTTCATAAATTTTTTGTTTTATTGCATAAAATTTATTGTATTTTAATAAAATCTTCTTATTCTAATATTAATAACTAACTCTCTTACATTAAATACTAGATTTATTCTGATACAAAATGCGCATAATTTGGTTTTCTGATATCTGAAGTCGCAAGGTGACGCGTTGGCTGCGTTCGCCCGATTCTCTCTCTCTCTCTCTCTCTCTCTCTCTCTCTCTCTCTCTCTCTCTCTTTCTCTCTCTCTCTCTCTCTGATATTGCGGAGCTAAAACTTTTCGAAATTGTGCATTGGATGTATTCAGTGTAAATTGGGAGTTGTTTTAGTTTATGATCTTGAGTTTAAATACGATATACTCTTTGCTTTACTTAGAGTTCGATCATCAAATTTTCCCCGAATACGTTTCTTTAATCAACTTTTTATACCATTTATACCATGCATATGTATAGTTTTTAGAGGACATGCAATCCATATTTTTATTGAAATCTAATGTTGTTTGTGTACATGTGTACATGATCACTTTCCATTTTAAATATGAATGAATTAATTTGAAATCTATATTTTCATTTTTTGGTATTTCAATTACAATGATATCACATGTGCGTCACTGTTAGGATAGTAGTCTTCTGCTTTTTTTCGCCTGGCTGCCTTTAATTTCGGCAACTTTATCTTTTCCTTCACGCCTTCTTTTCCATCATTTAAACCATTTCTTTTCTAAGTATCTTTAATTTATCAACGAGCGAGATATACAACCCGACCTTCTGCAGTGTTGTATTTGTAACAAATATTGTAAAAAAAAAAAAAAAAATTAAATAAAACCAATGTTACAAACTATCGTACGTAAATTGTTGCTATCACAAAGCATATGCCAAATTTGACATAAGAAGAGTATCAAGATAGGTTCGAATTTAACCAGCAAAGACACTTACCAAGCTGTGTTAAGTGGTAAGGTTGGATTCTGCGTCATACTCCATCCAAAGTAAGAAACATAAGACATTTCTATGGACGCTTCATAAATCTGTGAAATGGGATCTGACCATTTTCCCACAGTCGGTTCATGTTTATATATTCAATTTCAAAAATTTTGTGTTTTTCTTTTGCTATTTTTCTTGTTCCGAAAAGCAGAAATTGAATTTGTTTACGTTGCTTGAAAGGTATTTTCATCTAAATTTATGACGTGTGCACAGATTTTCCTTATTTGGAGGGATTACGTCTCCAAATCCAACCATATCTGGATCATAACTACTTAATAGAACTCTGTTAAGATAGTTGGTAAGTGTCCTTGCTAATTAATACGCTACCACTGCCAACACCACCGATGAACGATTGCATCTCATTTTAACCTTCAAATTTAAGTTTTTCGTTTATTTCGTAATGCATTTCCAAAAATTTATCTTTTCCAGGTTACTTTAAATTAACTATTATTAGCATAAAAAAAGTATTTGTAAATTTGAAGTTAGTCCATGACATAAAAAAATAATCCTTTTCACACAATGTGTATTATGGTATCATAGTCAGAAAGTTTTCATAAAATTTCATAGCAGTAGCTGCAGTATCGCATTTGATAAGTTTTTTACGAGCTACGAACTGATGTAAAGTTTATGCAGAACTTGTGTCAACATATAAATTTTGTCTTTTCCTTTAAATGTTTAACATTTTATGTTTAAATATAGTTTGCTTGAGCTGTAAATAAAAATAATAACATTTTAATTATGCGATACAAGTTAACAGAGTTAAGCTCAACACACTCACTTAACAAGATATGCCCGAAAAGACGTTCCAATATAATTATATAGCATAACGAACGTATTAGTTAGTGCAATATCATGTAAAATGCCGTGAATTTATATCTTTCGGTTTCTTCGATCAGACATGGCTAAGTTTATTTCACTATTCATTCTGTTCATTCACTGCATGCGTGTGATTGTCGACATTCGAAACGGAACGATACAACTGGAATATTCATTCGTTTACTTCATTAGAAGATATTCTACATATTCTTTGCTCATTACGCACAATATTATAAAAGCTTCAATTCTTTCAAGAATGTGATTGTTGTCTGTCCGGGAAGGGTTATGACACCATCAATGAAAGATTTACGGCGTGCGCGTCATCTACTGCTCCGTTCGGTTCTACTTGAATTAATACAATGATAGTTGCATACGTTCCTATTGTATAAGTGTACATAAATATACATTAACTTGGCATATGTACGTATACACTATATATATACACTACACAAATAAATTAATAGGTCTTTCCTCATTTCATTGGAGTACATATTTTTAAACAGCTTTCAACTCAATTGTGTTGAAATGTTTTAAGTAAATTCGTTTGCATACCGTTGATAAATAAATTTTAATTTAGTTGCGCGTCGCGAAATTGTTATTCCATGAAATGGTTGTTTGAATTTGCCGGACCGTATAGCAAATGTTTGTCTGCGCACACTGATGTAATTTAAGTTTAGAAGACTCTTACATTTGTTCAGATAACCTAGCAGTTTTCGCCCTTGATGTTCAGCACTTTAGACGTTGCATTTTATTCGAAATTTATGCAGATTAGATACAAAAAACTTTTGAATAAAACAAAATGTGTTTACATTAAAATAAAACAAAATAAATATGTAAGCAAGTAAGAAAATTAAATTCGGTCGGGACCGAATTTTTTATACCCACCCACCATCGTTACCCTAAAAGAGACAAAAGAAGTAGAAGAACTAAATTTGCGTCCTCTATAACATGGAGTGGATGTTATAGGCGTGTCCTTTGGAAAGTTCAGGTCAATTCCAAATTCTTTTTTGCAAATTTTTAGGCGATATCTTCATTTTCGCTAACGAGAGAAGGTTTACCACAACTACTACAAATTTCCACAAATATTACAGATTGACCGATAAACAGGCGGACTTGCTTAGGTGCATTCCAAATTGGAAAATGGCCAAAAACTTGCATACTTTATGGTGTTTTTGAAGCTTATTTCTACGCCTTATAAAGGTATTGAAAAACCGATTAAATTTTGATACACTATAGCATTGGGTAGGCGTGGTCAGTTTTTTCCATTTTTGTGCACAGATGCTATAGCATAGAGAGTTCATAGAGTGTGCGATAACATTTTTGATAATAAACAACAAACCAGTTTTTCATTCCTTTTGAAAAACAGAGGTGTTCTCAATTTACGTGTTGTGCTGTGGGCGTGTCCTTAGACAGATTTGGCCCATTCGCAATACTAAGAGAGACGGAAATGCGGATTTGATGCTGATCAAGAATACATATAGTTTGTGGGGTCTCTGATGCTTCCTTCCGGGCGCTGCAAACGTTGTGACAAAATGCGTATAGCCCTCATCCTTCGGTGATGGGTACTCTTGTTTTATCACATTTCACAAATTAATGTCAATTTTTTCTTTGAAACAATGCTGGGATGCTATTTTGTGCGTCAACATTATTCGCATCCATATAACGGAAATCTATATAAATTTGTATAAGGATATCTATGTAGATTTCGACAAAAGCTAGACTTAGCAATATTCAAATTTAATTTCAATCGTATTTTTTCTATCTTTAAAAACTTCTTTGAGTTTATAATAATATGAAAAGTCTCGTTATTGAAAAAGTCTCCGATAGAAAAATGCAATTTTAAGGATTCAATGCAAGAAAGTAAGGGTTTTGAGGCAATCAAGCGATTAAGCAATTTTTTGATAGATGTTAAAGGATTGAAGCGAACGGAGAGGCATGCCTATATCGTCTCCCATCTAACTGAACGTCGAATATTTTTATGTTAATGTTAAAATTGAATCACCTTCCAACTCAATGGAAATAACCATCGTAACTAAACCAAATAGATCAGACATTGTTGTTTGTAAGTTGGTATAAATCAATTAATTTACTGATAATATTTTCTAAGATATTTAATAGAATATATTTACGAAGATTGCTATCACTTCTAGAACAAAAACTTGTTATTTCCCACCACTAGTACGGCTTCAGGAATAAACAAGATACCACTGAGCCATGTCAGTGTGTCAATTCGTACATAAGAGAACCCATTGAGAACCCATTGAGAAAGAAAATTACTGCGGTGATGTATTTCTAAATGTGGAAAAAACGTTCCATAACTTTTGGCATGATTGGCTTCGTTTCAAATTTAAAAAACTGCAAATTTTTCAAGTTCAATACTCTTCTCACAATTTTTACTTAGACTTTGGCAATCGCCGACAATATTTTAAGTGCGATATATGCAGATTACACAGCCATCCTATTTTCACGGCTGCACAAAATACCTTAGCTTACGTATTGATCAAAGATTAACATGGAAAAGTCATACAAAAGCTAAACGCCAGCAACTAAACTTAAATACTAAAAGACTTAAAAGTTAAATAAAGAAGAAGAAGAAAAAGAAGAAGAAGATTCTCAGCTGATTTGTCCAGATTGTCACATTAGTCTAATAAATAAATGAATTTTATAGAAGAACATGCTGTAAGCTCTTTGAACTTGCGGTATATAATAGTGGGGAAGAGGCAGTAACTCTGATATTGAAATACTAATAAAATCTAATATTGAAAATACTATTAAAAGCTCAATGCAAGATTCCCTATCTTATTGTTAAAGTCCAGTGGTTCACTAGCAACCCAAGCAGCTACGAGGACTCGAATTTTTCATTTCTTAAAAAACGAATTCGACGCCTTTCTTCAAAATATTCCGTCAGACTGAATAATGACATAAATATCTTGGCAAAATCTCTTCCACGTGAGTTCAATAAAATTGAAAAGATTGAAAGAGTTTTATTTTTATTATCACTTCCATTTACGATCAATTAAATTATTTTTGTTGCTCAAAATATCTGTAATAAATTTTCTATGCATGGCAATAATGCCATCTATTTGCGAAGTTCTATGGCACATCCTCCATACGTCGTATATAAGCTTAGGTTAAGAATTGTCAAAACGATAGTAAGTAAGCTTAAAGCATAAGTAAAGAAGTTCACTTCTTATTTAGCTATCAAACGTGCAACATTACAAGCGACGACGAGGATAAAAGATTAAAGATTAAAAAGTACTAAGTGCGCACTCATGCATATACATGAAACCGGTTTTGCACAAGAATTTCTTTTTCATACAAGAAGAATAACAGTTTTGTTGTAGTATAAAAATATAGAAGAGTACAGTTAGTGCTGTACTGTGCATAAACTTTTATAAACGAAATATAAATTTCGTTTCCGTAAACAAAATTACAAAGAGAAAAATGGCGCAGGAAAAAGCCAACGCGATGGTATGCCGCAATGAAGCCCTTTTTACCACATCAATGGCAACAAGTTGAAAGGAATTCCGCCCAGGTAACGATAAATGGAGCAATTGGAAAGCAGTCCTCTAGACCCACATTCCGTAGAAATCGCACTTGAAGAACACAAAATAAAGGCATAAACTTTGTTGAAGATCGTCAGCCTTCAAGCGTCTGGGCTGTTAAAGCAGTTATGTTACCTAGAATCCGTGTGATACGTTAAACCAACAGTGTTTTCCTCCGGACAAAGTTTTTTTGAAGTAAAAAAAAAAAAAGGAAAAGTCGGTATCTACTTGGTGTGCGCGGGGGCAAAAAAACAAAAATGGCAATGGAATGTCATTTGGGGGCACAACTACAACCATTTGTTTTAAACAAATTTTTTACTGGTTTGGATGGAAAAATTTTCGAAAGATTTTGCAAAGCAAAAGTATATACAAAAGGAAGACCACACAATGAGATTAACTATCTAAAGAGAAGTTCAGCAAAGAAAAATTCGAACAACAAAGAAGAGAGAATTGGCAACAAAAACAACAAACATTATAATAATAACCGTAATAAGAGAAAGAAGAAGTGTGCACATGGCGGATGGAAAAACCACACAAACGATAAATGTAAATACAAAAAAAGCAGTGTGTGTTTGTTACAAGTGTTAAAACAAAGGACATAGAGAAAACGTTTGCCATAACAACACAACAAGTACGGTTCAAGTATCAAAAATAAGTTTCTCAGATAGTTGTTGCAAAGAAAAAGATTAAAATTTCAATGACAATTCCAATTTTTTTATTTACATCGTAACGGACGAACATTTTTCCAATAAAAAAAAAAAATGAATTCTCTAATCGATACCGGTGCCGCATGTTCATTAATATCAAAGGAAATGTTCGTTAGTTCTAAAAAAAAAAAAACATTTTGAAACCATGTGCAGATAAATGTTGCTGCCCAGACAAGAGCAATAATATTGAAGTTTCGTCACATTCAGGACGTGGCCTCGTCAATTTCGCCGACCATTTGCTTCGTTTTCTACATGGCAGTGACGTAGAAGATTCTTCGAAGATGAATTGGGATTTCCTGATTACGTTTCTGCCGACAATAAATTAAATTTGAATTTCAAAGATATTTCCATGGAAAGTAGTCGTGACCCAGTATTAGCGAAATTTAAGGCAAGCTGTTCGAACTTATAATTATTGATTAGTTTTCTAAATGACTTGAAGTTTTTCATTTAAAACTAAAACCATAACTAATAGTTTTACTATCAGTCATTTATGTGATATGTTCAGCAGATTTGTTGTTGCCGACACATTAGTAAGTGATAATAGAAGACAGTTCGAATATTTCCACAATGAAATAATAAAAAATATGCTTAAACAGCGCCAGACAATTGTAGCAAATCTTCGGAGAAATGTAAATCTTGATGAGATTGTAAATGCGTTCCCTTTCGATTATAGGGCGACAAAACATGGCTTTTCCTGCGAAGTTGTTGTCAGGTAGAGCAATTACAACTCGTTTCAGCATGCTGTGTCGTCTACCCTTAGTTAAAATCATGATTTTGGAAGTCACCTCATAAACATGGAAAAATTATAGAGAATCAAATAGCATTACATTCGATTTAGGGAAAAATATTTTTGTTGGGGATTATTCAAATCCTAATAAAAGTTTATGGCAAGAAGCTATAGTCTCAGAACGTATTCATCCGCGATCATATCGTTATATATGAATTAATACATAAGAACAAAATAGTTGATGATGATCCAATTACCCAAGACATATTGGAATGTAGCGCACCAGCATCTGAGGTGGGAGCCGGAAAGCAGGAAAGCGTCCCTCCGATACAAGAGCAAAATGGATCACGTAAATCAAGGCGTGTGCCACGTTTAAATCACAAACAATACTTTCATATTTTTATGCAATATTTATAAAAGTAGTAAGTAGTAGTTTTATCAATGACAGTAAATGGAATTTTGTATTAGTAGAGAAGATTGCTGCTAAGCAATGAGTTTATTGAAGATGATGTACGAATCTTATGAATTGATGTCTCCTTTTATATTATTTTACATTATTCAAATGGCTGTTGGGAGCTGTTTAATAATACCATCTATTTGTGAGGTTCTATTGCACATCGTCCATACATCGTATATAAGAAACGATATTAAGTAAGCTTTTAAGTATAAAAAAACAACTTCACTTCTTGTTTACCCTATGCAACATTGCAGTAAGTTTGTACAATTTTTCGATAGACTGTAAATTAAATATGTTATAAAAAAAAAAAAAAAACAATTTATCATAAAAATATTGTTTTATCAGTACAATTGTAATGAATGCTATCCATACCATCTTTATTAAGGTAGGTATTTCATCCATGATCTCTGTATGTCGGCACCATTTAGAAGAAAATACATTGTCAAGAAGTTAGCACAGTTGCCTATAAAATGTGAAATGATGAACAATTAATAAATGTACATAGTTCAAGGCCCAAGAGGGTTCATGTTTAAACGGATCCTCAATATACTAATAAATTTCTCTTTAAAATATATAACAACATATGGCGGCTGGTTGAATTTGAAGTATTTTCTCAACCGATTGTTATCGCACGTTTCCAAAAATGGGAAGCTGTAATCAATCAATTATTTTACATTAACAGACTGAGATACGTTTTTCCTTAAGAACTCCGCTGCAAATATTTTGCAGTGGGATGTAGTCATGAATGAGATTCGATTCGCTCTGCAGCAACTCTCTTCGAAAAATATTTCCATAAGTTTTAATTGAAGTATTCCTTTACGTTTAACGCTAAGTGAAAGACGTTTCTATTTAGTATAAAATTCATATTAATAACGCGTCATTATGCCCATAAGCATGTTTTATTAGCAAAGCTTGGGCGGAATAATTACTATCAAAGCTTAGACTTGATAGCCGGAATATTAAAAGCAGAAGAAGAACTTGAAACAAAGATGAAATATTTAAAAATGGTTTTTTCATTAAAGTTGAGTATATTTTGCGCACATTGCAAATATGAACCCTACAGTAGTTCGTTGTAATAAAAGCAACAACTTTTTTTCTTTGTATTCAATAGTATTTTTTATATATCCATAGCAATATATTATATACACATGCATATATACACTCACACAAGTACGTGACGTTCCTACATTGCCTGTACAAAATTGATGAAAATTTGCCACGCCCACCGAGCGATATACATACATATATATATATCTAAATGTATATATAAATAATGTATAAAGTATAAGTTCATATAGATTTATGTATACATATATAAATGTATATATATATATATATATATATATATATATATATATATATATATATATATATATATACAAATGTATGTATATATGTGTGTAGACATATGTAAATGTATGTATGGATGTGTGTGTACATATATAAATGTGTGTATATATGTGTGTATAAATATATAAATGTATATATATATATATATATATATATATTTGTGTATACATATATAAATGTATACATATATTTGTGTGTACACATACATAAATATATATATATATATATATATATATATATACCAAATCCATGCGCGGGTGTTTGTACTTACTAGATTAAAAATTCTTTCAACTTATTTTAATCTTGATATACACAAACATCATTTTAATGTACAAACTGAAAACAAAAAAGAAGTGAAGAGAAGAGCAGACTAAAAAAAACACGATTGACCCATTTTTGCAGTTTTTTTTCTCACTATAAAAACAAGCCTATATTGTATATAGAACCACAGAGAACATTACTAAACATATGGTTTTGGTTCTCTTTGGTTCATGTTTTATTCGGTTTATGATTTTTGAAGCGAATAATAAAAGAAAAATTTTTATAAAAACTTTTTAAAATAAAATTGAAACGCGGCAAAGTGTCAACATTTTTAATGGTAAATTCACTTCGCTTATAATTCACTTATGATTGTTCAGTTTCGCAATTTTGCATATTTGCATTGTTGAGTGAAAAAAGAATACCGGCTCAGTTTTTAAAAACTATATTCTGTGGACCTCAATATTATTTTAAGTGCGTAATATATTCAGAGATGAATTTTGGGTGAAAGGTTTGCTTTTTTTATTTTTCTTTTCTTTTCTTTGTTATTTTAAATTCATGTCTTCGTACAGTAAATAATGTCATTCGGCCCGGTAAAGGTTTAACTTTCCCTTTCCAAAACTAAGTCGCTTATTTCCAAATTAAATATTTCGGATGTCACGACGTAGTGAATTAATTTTTTCTGTCCGATACCGGCGATATGGGTATCATAGAAGGGAAGTTGGAGAGTAGAATGCGAAAAATTGTGTTAATTGTAATTTAATTACGGTGAACGTTTCATAGATAAAGTCTTTAGAAAAACCGATTTCTTGAAATCGTGGAATTAGAATCTTAAGCGGACCAAGCGTTTACGCGGTGGATACGCGAGATTCGCCACCCGCCCCCCGAATACAAGTTTCGTGCTTGTTTTTTTTTTCTGTATCATTGAAAGGAGTGGAGAATACGACCGTATTCTCCATCGTCTACGCAAGTACTTTACTGGGAAAGTATGTCAAGCGCGGATTTCAGACCTCACTCTATAGATCAACCTTAGCAAGTACATTATGGTGTCTCTTGTATTATAATCAATTATTAGCGATTTGCTTGCATTTCATTTCTTACGCACATGTGATAATTTCATTACTCATTTCAGTCAACGTTTGCGTTATATAAATTTAGATTAATTTTTTTAATTGACTTTCTGCACACGTCGAAATAAGAAATCAACGTCTCCGTCTACTGTTCGAAAAGCTAAGCAAAAATAATAAAAAAAATCAGTTATGTACATGTCAGACCGAATTTTACTATAGTGACGGTTGACTTGCTCTTGATGATTTACAATAAATACGACTTCAAATTAAAACAAGTACAAAAGTTATACGTAAACGACTATGAATTAACCTTTGGCACCCATCACTTTTTTGGCCCAATGAATGCATGAATGTCGTCGCGGGAAGAGCAAATGCGCTTGTTTGGTGTGGCATTGCATTCAAACCGTGTGCTTGACCCAAAATGAGGCAGAAGTATTAAAAAGCTTCGCTCTTATCATAGAGCGGATGGTGAGACATGTCGATATAACTTATGTCCATCTGACCACTGGGAACTACCCATCACTGGGGTGATGGATGACAAGTTCTCACTCCAGGATCGTTAGGCGTAGTTAGGCTAAGCCAGAGGTACACATATGTACATTTATTTTAAAAGAGCTCAAAATGTCAAAAATCAGACCTCGTTTCTTTATAGAAAAAACAATCAAGTTTGGTATACTTACGCCCTATCCGCCTTGTTTACAAAATCCCACACTGTTGCTTGGTTGTTGATTTTTGACAACATTTTCTACAACTACATTAATATAGTTTACATATATATACACGGCGTGATATTTTTGTGTACATTTGTGGATAAATTTGAAGGTATGCTACTAGGTACAAGCCGTTCGTAAATATGTTATCATCACAGATACGATAAAGTGTATGATTCAGATGAGCTTTGATAGTCATTTCATCAGAACACCTATTTCGTCCTTGTCTCTCTCCCTCTCGTACTAGAAGGCCTTTTATTTGTTTCATTCACATTTGCGGTCTTTAAGTAAATGTTATGCTGGGAATCATTTGAAAGCTTTCGGTGTGTTCGCTAAGAAGGCAAAAGTTTGGGGTAAGTTTCGATTGTGAATTCGGCTACAGGGTTGCATGTTTTTTTGTCATTTCCACTGCCATTTCGTAAAAGACAGCGCAAAACGTAAGTGTTCTTAGTGATCTTGAATATTATTGCGTTACCTATCCTTGTATGCTTTGGGCTGCGACAATATTGTTAACGGTTAATGCCACGCGGACTCATAAATAGCCTAAGTTGTCAGGAAAAATGTACCTCATATGTTACTCCCAATTATTAGGGCTAATGTCATTGAAAATATAGAAAAAAAACTACAAACAGCCAAGCGCAGTATGTATATCTACTCGTGTTGATTCCTAGCAGCTGTGCCAATTGCAGATCGGCATTTGCCTCTAATATTTATAGATTAACAACGAGGCAACAAGATTACATCCTCGCTGGTGATTTCAACTTTAGATATTAAGAATGGCGTTGTATCGGTGCTAATGTATGGGAAAATGTTTTAATTGAGAAATTGAACGCATACAGTATGAATATTGTTTGTCCAAAGGGCCACACACATGTACCTTCTAACGCAAATAGACAAATCGAGTCGAGAGTCGATTTTTTCCTGACGAGCATATCTGAACCAATGTCTTATACCCCAACGATAAATGAGCTAAGCTCTGATCATCGGCCGGATACAGTTACTATCAACGATAATGTCAGCACACCTTTCAACGTTTCAAATAGGATTTTAAAAATTCTAATTGGACACATTTCTCTAGTTCTGTAAACACCCATTCAAGAACTTCAGCTCTAAATAGCATTTCGAATAATAAGTGAATAGACGAAATGATCGAAACGTTTATAAACATAATAAATGGGCCGATTGCTTTAAGTGTTCCTAAAAATTAGCCTTACCCGACAGCGTCAAATACACAATTCACATAAGAAACCGTCCTGACGTACATTATATGATGTGAAATTAACGATTTCAAGAACAAGACGTGAAATCGTTTTCTATGCACCTTAGATGCGGGTTCTTTTCCATTCTTTAACATTAGTAAAGTATTAAGGAAAAAGGTCGCAACTATTCCAATACTTAAGCATAGTAATTCCCGTTTTTCCATTAGTCAAGAGAAGTGAGAGATCTTTACTGAGTGTTTTGATCCTAACCAAGGCATTCCAGTCGATATCGATGACTCTGGGACAATGGATTATGTGAGTAACACGATCAGAAATATCCTGGCCTTTTTGTTCCAACTCTATTTAATAAATCTATTGGAAATTCTTTTAATTGTCAAGAATTTAAAAGACGAAAAAGTAGCTGATGGTGATGGCATTAATAATAATTACTTAAATTGATTAAAACTACAATTAATACAAACATGAACTTACAAAATTTTAAAGTATATGTAGCACTACAAAGCCCCAGCTGCAAAGCTCAGCTTATAATTTATGTATTATATGTACATATATATATATACATAGGATACTCATCAATGTAGGATTTGTATTCTCTCAATACTTACTGAGGATACAGCTTTACTTTCTTCCGAAGTTTTAGCATTAGATATAATAACTAAACGACAAGAAGCGCTGAACAAAATTTTAATAAATTTAAGGAAATGGAAAACAAGGGTAAATTGCGAAAAGCCACAGGCATTATGTTGTGCAAGGAAAAGGAAACAATGTTTTATTCCTTCAAGTATCATAAACGTCAATGATCACCTAATCTAGTGGGAAGAGAAAGTTACATATTTGGAAACTTACTCGATCAGGGATTGAATTTCAAATATCATTTTCCTTATATAGTAAATAAAATTAATATTACATTTCGAATCATTCATTCACTCGCTCATTAATAGGAATTCATTTTTATAATACCCACAGTGCGTTTTTTGTAAAACTTAGAAGGCTGATAATTTCCATATTTACTTTACGAAAAACTCTACTCTTTATGTGCAAAAATGAAAAAAATCGGCTATGCCCACAAGAAGGTACAAGTGATTAAATTTTCTCCTTTCACTTTTTTGAGGTTCTATGCTTATTTGTCATAAAGCAAACAAGACCGAATGTTTAAAACTATGAAAATATGTTATCTGCCTAAAAATGGATTAACTCTAAAATGAATATAGTAGAGACCGTGGCCTGGTGGATTAATTTTTCTTAATAATACCAGCGAGATGGGCATCAAATAAAAGAGTAGTGGGTATGCGAAATCCGACCGCCGCCGTATATGACCTTCTTACTTGTTAAGTATACTAAATAAGAGAATGATTTTGAAATCTGCCCTTCATCCAATTAAAGTTTATGCAGCCCCATTAAGGTGAAATAGCGCACAATCTGACATTAAAAAATTACAAATTGCACAAAATGACATTTTAAAAATGATTTACAATTTACCTTGGAATCTCTTCTACAAATCGTTTACACTCTCTTACAGATGTAGAATTACTTTTCATCGGATTAGAAACTCAGAACTTTAGTACCAGACATTTAAACTCACAATTCTCTCACAATAATGGCTTACGCTCTTATTTCGACTTCAGTTATTTAAAATAGTTGTAAGTATAAAATTTATTTATTTATTTATTTTTTTTTTTTTTTGGCTTCATTTAGGTTTGCGCACAATTATCCCTCCATGATAAATTTTACTGTGTCTGCTCTAAATATTTCGCAAGGCTTATGAATATTTATTTAATAGTAAAAGGAAATATATTTGAACATTTAGTCTTCTATGTATTATTAGTTAGTGATATTGTTGTTATAATACATGAAAATAAATAAAAAGAATTGAATTGAAAAAAAAAAAATAAATCTACACTAACCCGTTTTAGTTTGGAAACACTTTTAAGTGAACAGAAATACCCTCACAAGCCATCTTCTAGCTTAGCGGAGAAGTTATTAAGTAATTAAGAAACAAGCTATTGGGATGTAACTTAACTGCAGGGTATCATTTGGCACAGATCTTTTCTAAGCGCTCGGGGAATAGCCAGAAATTTCAAGGAGAATATATCGTCTATTCTAGAAGGTTTTGAAGCGCAAAAATTACTGAAGAAAAAAATACTGAAGAACAGTCAAGAGTTTTCAAGTCGTCATCATTCCTTTTCTAATACTTAGTTTAACGCATCCGACAGTCCATAAGATATCTATACTTTTCAAAATGTCGAAAAATGAAGGCAGAAAGCGGTTACTCACAACGTAGGCTCTTATTGCAAAGTTAGGGACAACTTATCCTTACAGCCAAGTTCCAAATAGGTAAACCTACGGCAAATTCCATGAAAAACACGTCCACAATAGGCAGAAAAGGATAACTTGCAGCGCTCTTAAGAGCGATTAGGTCTTGAGAACCTGACAAAAACATTACTTAGAGGCAGTTAAAAGATCAATGCAATTATAGATCCGATCATTCAATTTATTTATACGTACATACATTTAACAACATATTCTTCAATGTGAATTTATTGTGATTCTGATGATGAAAGTGGTGTTCAAAAAATGGTCTGTCTTCTAATTCTCTTGATTTATTCGAAACTGCATTAGAACATTTGGAAAGGCTTTCGATAATGACTTTTTTTACTTACTCATTACTTACTCCTGTGGAATACAGACTTATACTTGACTTATGTCAAATCTTGGATAAAAATTTCCCTTCAAACTTTCGATTTTTTCGCGAGATACTTAGCATACTTTCTTACGTTGTTGGAATAATATTTTCGAAATAACATGGATAACAATTTCATGTTGATGATAAAATGATGCTCAGTTTTTAGGGATGTAATTCATACGTCGTACATCGTCATAACATTCTTTTCATTTTTACGCGTATCGCATTGTTAAAGTCTTTCTTTTTCTACCATGATTAACGTAAGTAATCGCTAAAAAGTTGAAAGAAACTAAAACCAGCCATTTGTGACATAACCTCAAATGCGATACAAAAAAATGAAAAATCCATATGAGAAGTTTGCGTAGTTTGAGTAAAATGATCGTTTTGTGTTTTCTGATTGTTGCCAACTGAACGATGCCAAAAAGTGAAAGAAGTGCATGTAGATAGGTAAGTAGGCTCAACTCCATTAAAGAAACATTCGAAAATTGGAAAATGGTCTGAATCATTTAGTCCTTTCCTATTGCAGTCTGCTACCCTGCCTTCTGCTTATAAATTGTGCTTACTTGTAAAATTGAATTGAGCTTTGTTTCTCGTTCTTTTTCTTCTTTTCCAATCGTACTGCTTAATACTGCTTACTCAAGATGTATTTGTTCGTCTCTTGCTTAAGCCAAAAGAATAGCTTAGCTTTAGAATATACAACGTACATACATACAATAAAAATGATCAGGTATTTATCTATATAGCTTTGTATTTGTTTATATATACATTGGTTGTATTGGTTGTATATATATATAAATATGCTTAACTAGCTGATCCGTATCTTTTTTTCACTTGTTTCGTTAACAAATTTTATATACATAAATGATAAATATATATATATATATATATATATATATGTGTGTGTATATATATATGTATATATATTTATAAGCTTAAATAGCTGATCCATATCTTTTTTTCACTTGTTTCGCTAACAAATTTTGACTTGTGGTTTTTCTACTGATTTTTAATTTTGTTCATTTTCGGTGCTTTTTATTATTTTATTCAAATGAACTGTATTTTAATGCTTCTCAGTTTTTATGGCCTTTTGTGTTAAATGAAATTGTATTTTGCGGTTTCCTCTGAAAATTTTAACAATTTAGTGTCTATTTTTTTCTTTCACCTTTTTGGCTGCTATAGATTATATGCGCAGGCACGCCCGTTGTAAACATCGAAATTAACTGAAGACTTATAAAATCTTTAAAAATTAAGTTTCAGTGTAAAAATTTTTTTCGTACCAAATATCTGTTACTATGCTATGTTATATATGTATCTGAAATTTAATCCTTTTTTAAAGGTTCAAAATTTATATTCAAATAAAAAATGAGAAAAGGTTTTCTTAAAAATCTTCCTCCAGAAGGAGACAAGCGTTAGCTGCCGCAAGTGTATAGAAGAGCGCGGAGAGTGTAATGCAAAGAGACTGAATGTTCTAAATTTCATCTACGTATCCTGTTAATGTGTTTTAAACGTGAATTAATGCTGCATGCAACATAATCCGATTATGAAATATTTGCGATAAGCGATAAGCACCGATCGTTGTTGACTATTGTTTTCTTCATTTGTAGCATTTTCTGCAATAAATTATGTTGTTTTAATATAAAAATATTTAGGATCTAAATACCTGTAAAAGCAAATTTACTGTTATGCATGCCAGCGGATGGCAAAACTTCTCTGTGTGAGCGGTGAGCATATATGTCATAACTGGCTGTCTGTTTGTTTCTTCATTTCATTTCCTCTCTTTGAAATTTCATTCAATACGAAAATGCTTATGGAGCAGCCACTGGTCGCTAAAGGACGGTTCATAATTATCAAATGATTTGCTAAAATGTTCGGGACTCTTCCGTTGCTGTACAAGTTCCAGTTAACAGCAGTATTTGTTCTTAAACCAAATAGATTGAATTATTTTAATTTAGGTAACCGCATCCTGCTTAAAGGGCTAAACAGAGCCACCCCTACCTTTGAAATTGCGTTATTCATTTTAAAAGGTATTGTGAAAAAATCCTGCAAGGGAAAGTATTAACACTCCGTTCTTTGGTGAAATAACTAAATCCAATTGATTTTTAGTGATAGGTAAATTTCTTCAAGTTTTGGAAATATATGCATGCACTTAATAAACTTGCAAAATTTATGTTCATTTACGTAAATAAATAAATGTGAGCAATAAAATAAACAAATAAAAGGCATTTCTTTACAACCTAATTTCATATTACACATAAATTGTGTACTGTGACGAGTATACTCGTCATCAGTAAATTTTTGCGACGCAATTTAGATACAACGAACGGCGAGCAAGTAAAACACTGTCTTATAAGTCCACATGTGGTCGTCTTAAATGCCATAGTTAAAGATAAACTTAAATATACTTTTCCTTTTTTTATTATAGCATTTCGAAAAGAAAAAATTATATTTTAAACGTCCTACGCAGAACTGAACTTATTTAACAAAATTTAAAAAATTTCAATAAGAGCTCGTTTTGCAATTCGATCACTGTATTATGCTTACTTTCTCTTCAAGATGAGCGAAAATCACGAAAATATCGGTAGATATCGATTACTATTTACTTTAATTACGATAATTACGTGGGAAGACCGATAGACGAAGGGACCAAAGAGAAAATAGACCTTGTAATCAAAAGGATTCTTTGAAAATTTTTTCCCACAACTCATTTCTTTTCCCGTTCAAATACAATTTTTTCGTCCTTCTATTTTCGTTCGTTTAAATACACGTGCTTCGCCCTCCCGATACGGCTTTAATTACCGTACTGTGCACTATTTTCAAACTTAAACACGATTAAAAATTTTATTTATTCCTCCGTCCCATCAGCCTAAGTGTTGACGTACTTCGAGAAAACGGCTTTTCCGCTTACTATGAAGCTTGTAAGAATGGGCCTCCATTCCAGTCAATGCGCACCTTTTCAATCTAACAACTTCCACTAGTATCATAACCATGTAGCATTTTTTCTTGTCATCTTCTGTGATGGCATTACATTTTTGGTTCATTAGAGTTAATCCTTGTTCTCTTTCGCTACTGCATGCATAAAAATTTCTTCCTTTTTCGCCAACTTGGAGCTCGTCGCTATAGTCACAAGAGTTTCCTATCGAAAGCGGCAATACCTGTTCTCACAATCTTTTCCGAGTGCCGACTAATTTAGGAATTTTACCAATCGCAATTTCAAAGCAATGATTTTAGACTTGACATTTGAGAAACGCTACATCTTATCTGGTTGCAACGTCCACACTTATTAGTTACATTGTGAAGTTCACAAAGTAGTTCTTCAGTCCGTTAGAGTTATCAAGCGCATCTTCTACGCGGCTGCGAATTATCTTTTGTACGCTGTTGGTTCATGATGTAGGTAGTGGGCTTCGACAGCAGAACGAGTGTTTGACATTTCTAATACCTTCCCAACTGCGTTCATCATACATAGGGACCCAGGCTTTCCTGCAGGCTTACTTGGCTGTGGTAGCTATGCTTCCTCTGCGTTTGCATGTGTGCGCACGTGTTTGTTTTTTTTTTATTTTGATCTTCCAAAAATACGATCCATAGTAGCAGCAGGCACGGTTCGCCATCCATGCACTGACGTACTAAAAATGCCCCAACACACACGCTCTCCTCCGCGGAACGGAAAAGTTAAATATTACTTCGCGAAGGCTGGTTGCAATTAGCATCATAAGTCTACTGGGACCTTGGTGAATCCTGTTAATCATTTCCACTGCCTCTCTAGCCCCCTTAATTTGCGAAGAACCTTGGTCACTGGGCCATTGACAGTGCTCTATGCTTCGGGGATTTCGGCCCCGTCCTCTTCTTTTTTTGTCAAATGGGAGTGGCAGCGCACTGCTGACTAATGACGCTACACTGGGATCAAATCATCCCGGAACCGCATTACTTCGAGATGGACCCCTAGGGATTCACTGTATCATCCTACCTGCCACGTCCTCGTCTTTGATTAGGCATTCGGTTGTGGCCTTAGTGTGACTTTATATCGAAGCTTGTCTTACAAAAAAACCAGCACATATCTTCCATCTCTCGGTGTCTATTAACATGACCGCTAACAGTTTATTTGGCATAATTTCTATTCCAGAGATCTGAAAACCCGGTTTCTCAAACATGCCCAGGCCGAACAGACAAAAGCAGTTTATTGCGCATCGTCATTTATACCTTGGCATATGTCGTATGTCTTATCTGCTTGTTAGTTGAAACGACACAAATAACTCGAAAAATTTCCATAGTTTGTGAAAAATTGGATTAGAAAAAAATTAAACATCACCACGTTTCCTTCTCACGCATCATTGTACGTCTTGAATGAGGGTATATGTTCTGCCTTTTGAGCCGTTTTCCCATCCTTGCTGTCAACATGCTTTACCGAATAGCAGTCTGAAGTCTGCAAACATCGCTGTAATTTCCTTCACCGGTAATTATTTTCTTTTGCCGCTATGTATACATAGCCTTGAGATAACATTTCTGCTAAAACTGGTGTCGCTGGCGTTGAAACTGTGCAATAGGCTGATACTAGCCTCAACTGTCCTAAATCTTCTTTGCAGATATTTACGTTGCACTACGGTTTTCGTTCCAAATTGTGCGGCGTACATCATTTGTTGATAGGCTACGCTACATATAAGTTATCGCCGCGCTTGCTTTGGCCCGTTCATGTTTGGCATAATTTTCCAGAGGGTGGTTACAATTGCCGGTAGTTTACCCGTGGCCCTTTTTAGATGTTCCGCAAAGGTTAATTTTATATTTAATTGCACTCGAAGATATTTCATACTGGAATTGAATTCGATAATATTCCTATCAAACTCAATTTTGGGGGTTTGGAAGACCCCTCTTCCGTCACCAGTATGGCTTCATTTTTCCCCATGACAAGTGTTAGTCACTTACTTATTCGGCTTAAGCTATCGTTTGCTACTATCTCTATTAACGGAGTCACCGCGTTCTGTGCAATCAGAGCGATATTATCCGCGCACCTGTGTTATGAAGTAAGCTTCTGCTACTGGTACTAAGTGGTAATGTATCATTTTAACCAAGTGCGGGAACTAGCGTTGTGTTATTGAACTTTCGATATTTGTTTGTCAGTCAGGTGTGTTGAAGGCATTTCTGATATCTAACGTGATGACATTACAGAAACTATTTGCATCCTTGATCGTTTGCGCTGCCGTCAACACCTCCTCAGCAGCACCCATAGTGTGCCGACGCTTGATAAACTCAAATCGGAGTTTAGAAAAGCCGCTTCGGCCCTCCAGGGTTTATTCTGATCTCACCAGTAGCAATTTTTCTAGGAGTTTGCCGACATTGTCCACAAGACAGATCGGTTTATATGAGGACGGGCTATCTAATGGTTTTGGAACAAAACAAGAAGCTGTCTTTTCCATGGTATCGGAAACGTACTAAGTCTGAGACATTAGTATCACACAATAAAAATGGCGAGATATTACCAACCAATTATATTATTTCGTTCGGCCTTTCATTAGGACCCGGTACTTTTTTCCTTCCACGCATTCCTGCAAAATTCAAGCCAGTTTTTATTTATAAAAGTACCGGATAGGGATGCGTTTTTCCGTTAGCAACAGCATCTTCTCGTCTCTTCTCCTCTCTAATGTCTTTTAGCTCTGTTCTTGCTGTTTTTTTTCTTTCGTAGTTACTGTTGCCAGGGAACACTCCGAGAGATTAAAGAAAGAGAGAAAGAAAGGCAATCTCGAAAGAATGAAAGAATTCTGTCCTCTTCGATACAGATTCGTTTCTTTTAGTCTTTTTCTTGCCTGTGTTTCGTCCGACATCGATCAGGGTTTTTAATTATTTCAGTTTTTTCTCATCGTATCTTACCCTGCCCTCTACTATCGCGTGGGGTACGCATCTAGATACGTGTACGTATGTGCATGCCTCTGTACTATTGCGTTGTTCAAGCAGGACAGGAAGTCAACATTCTCCAAAGAAACAACAATTATATTGAAATGCGTTACGTACATAACAAATGCATTTAATATGAAATAGAAAAAAAAAAAGAAGAATTATAACATAACACAACACATTTGACTATGTTAAAATATTGACGATAATTTCGAGTTGAGGTATACACACCGTGACCACATTTACAAAGAAGAAATATGTATGTAATATATATATGTATATATGAATGTATTCATGCGTATAGAGTAAGTACGTATGCATGCAGATGTCTCTATACACATGATTCTTGATACCGTAAGACATAAAATAAACAAAAAAAAAATAAAAAAAAAAAAACAAATATATAAAAACACCAAAAAAGCAAACTTGAAAAACCTGTTTCGGCCTAGAACGAATCTTAGGTATCCGTTACTTAGGATCTTAACTCAAGACATAATGAAAGACATATCATTGCGAAACTGTAATTTGCGATTCGCGTAAAACAGTCATTAGTCAGTGGGATTTTGGGTCGTTTTTTTCGTTTTGTTTTACTACACAGGCCTATCTGAAATTATGGGCATTTGAAAATTTCTACAACCAGTAGCGAAATGCCGAGTCTCGGAATGTTAAAATACCCGATGCACGTGGACAGGTAGTAATGCATTGTTTGCGCACTCTTCTTAGCTTCACAAACGGAAGAACAAATATTGTACGCCTCCATTCTTTGGTTTTGGGTTTTGTAGAAAGAAAACCTGAGTAATTTAGTTGCTAGGTTAAAAAAAAAAAAAGCTGCGTATTTGTCCCTGCCTTAGCATGATGTGCATGCATCACAAGTTATTGTTGAACATTCGCTTGCGTTGGAATGACAGGGATAATTAAAATTACTCAACTGTTCAACAGAGTAGCAATAAATAAGAAGAAAGAAGAGAAAATAACAAGTTAAAAATAAAAAGCGAGAAAAAAGTAAAAACACATTAAAATAAACATTTATGTGAAAAATAAAAATAAAAAATAAATAAATAAAAATAGGAAAAAAAAATTGTATCTTAACATCCATCCTATGAGTTGCGATGTTTGCGTCGAGTTGCTAATGCGCTCATGTACATTGTTGCATGCGGCAATCACGCACACACGTTCCTACGTATCTATACATGTAAACATTTGTGCATATTTAGAAGTGTTAAAGCTTTGTTAACATTAAAATAATATAAAACTGAACGCATATGTGCGCTTATGCATATACGCCTTTATATTGTTCCTTCTTTCCACGTACATACAATATTTTTGTTTTTGTTTTTGGTTTTTTTTTGCTTTTCATGTATTGCAATAATTGAATTTTGCAACATCGTTAATAGCGCCAATAAAATAAATTGCATTTTTTTCTTAATGTTCTTATCAAAACATCGCACCATTATTTTCGATTTTTTTTTTTTTTTTTTTTTTTTTTTAAATTAAAAACAACAACAGAAAAGAACAAGGAAAACAGGAAAATTATAATCAGTTTACATTACGATATCCGTCATTACTTTTGTTGATTTTATTATTTCTTCAAAGATGCACCCCATTCCCCAAAAAATGCAGCATAGCAACCATAGCAGCATGGTTTATGCGTAAACCTGAAAATCTATAATATATACGGTGTTGTTGAAATGCGTAATAGAATCAGATAGGCATTTATGCATAAAATATAATAAACGCAAAGGGAATCGGCTTAACCGATCGTTAAGATTAAAAAAAAAACATTTCTTTTGAGAAAAATCGAAGAAAAAGTTTATTTCTCTGCATGTAGCATAGCATATGCTGCATATCGAAAAAGATTTCAATAGAATTAATTACGTAATTTGACTACAATTTGGAATTTTTTGCATTTAGCATACCCTTTACCCTTACGAAATAATGTCGTCAAATGTCTTGATAGGAAATTTATTTTTAGGCAAATATTAGACGACGCTTACTGCAAACCCAGTTAAAATGTTCTTGAAAATTTTACAATTAAATGAAACTCGACACAATTCTTGCAATCTTATTTCCTTATAATAAAGGGGCAAGAAAAAGATTCTCGAGTGCGTGGCATCAAATTTGACTAACGCCATATGAAAAGTTCATTGTTTTATACTCGTCAGCGAAGGATGGCTGGTATATACATTTGAAACGCCCACAAAAACGCTTCAAAGAATATATGTTTTTGATCAGCATCAAATCCTGAATCCATTTTAGGCACGTGCGTCTGTTGTAAAAATAAAGCTATTCGCTTCAAATTTGGCAGCAACATTGCACGTATGGTCTTGCACGCAGATTGGTTTTGAACGTCGTTGATGTCGATAAATCTCCATACTCTTATTATATTGGGTGAACGTGGCTGATTTTTTCTGTTTTTTTTTTTTACAATAAAACCGGTTCAGATTTTGACGCTGATTAAAACATTATGTGTATTTTATGGGTAGGTCCCTAAAGCTTCCTTCTGAGCATTGAAAACGTTGCGAATGAATGAATCAAGCCCACATCCTTTGGTGATGGGTACAAAAAAAATTCTAAAAATATAAGACGCTGTTAAAATGGTTCTTAGAAAAATCTAGAAGTCCAGCGTAGAAACGATCCCGACATAGCAACTTGTACGCTCCCATATTTTAAATATTTCGCTATTGCCTTAAGTTGAAGATTTGCTCTAAAATGAATTTGAGTTTCTTCTCTATATTTTATTCGGTTTTAAACTCCTTATTAATAACGCGCACATTAATCTATACCCATTAGTAATGTAAAACGAATGTATTTGACATATAATTGGTGCTCGAGTTGAAAGTTAAATGACACGCTTAACGTTGAAATGAAATATTTTTTGACGCAAAGATTATTCATATTTCATTCCATCTCGGCTTCATACTCTGATAAATTGAACGTTTATAAGGATGAAATAAAACATTTACAATCGCCACTAACAGCACCGTGCGCGTATACAAATATATAACTATATAGCATTGTATTCAGAAAGATGTGTTGTTATGACGAGAGACGAGAACGAGAACGAGAACGAGAACGAGAACGATGTGTCGTTAATATTTTACATATGTAAGTGCTAAGAACATATTTAAAAATGCATAAAACTAAAGACACAAGACACAAACAATTACAACATGCAAACTTATCTGTGACCTTTTTTAAAGAATGCATTCGTAATGGGAAACTAGTCTCAAATTATTTACTTAGTTAATTGCAAAAGTATTTGCAGAAAAATTCTTTCTTCATAATAGTAATTTTCGCTAAGTGAGTTTCCTTATTCTTGTCTACTTATGAAAGCAAAATAAATAAGTAAGTCGGGCAAAGCCGCTCAGCAGATACCTCACCTCACTTTCCCTCATTTCCCTCACTTTCATTCATTTTCCTGATAGTATTCAAAAAATTCGACATTCGATCTTTATGTGAAGGCGTACTTTTCGTGAAAGCCTTCATATTGAAAAATGCTCAAAACGCCAACTAACTTGGTCCAAATTTAGCAAATTTACTTTGCTCATCAAGAAACTATAAACTCTATTAGACTCTATTGCTATATAAGGGCTGTGTTTTCATGATTGCCTTCGCCATTGGTGTAAAACCACGTCAATGTACCAAAAATTGCGATCTGTAAGTTTAACACAAGGCGGATATATGGGCGGAATCACTTTCTGAACCGATGGGTATAAACAAAAAATTGGTCTATCCCTGGTCCTCGTGGCTGTTACATACATCCGGAAAAACTTAATATATCCTATATCACAAGTGATAATACAGGGCATAAACATTAAAAAATAGATGAGGGTAATGAGCTTGTTGTCGCTGTCAAAGCTTGCCTTGTGTTGACGAATTTGTTCGATATTACTATTATCTTATGCTGGTGCTTGATCCTTCATCCACAAGATGGATGCATTATCATATTACTTCAATAAGTTCGCTTCACAGTCGCCCGGTACATTTCTAAGTAAGTAAGATTACCGCTAGCAATCAATTCCATCCCGCGGGGGTCGTGTTTTAACTTTAATATTGAAAAAGAATTTTACATCATAATCAGCAAGTAACGCTTTTGGCTCAAGCTAACTCAACCCAACGTTCCCCTGTATAGATAGATGGTGAACGCTTCGTATAAGCAGTTTGATCTGACTAAAATTTCACTTTTTTCGGGTTACGCTACTACGTTAAAATCGTATAATTTAATAAACCGACTAATTAAGAATAAACAAGGAATTATAAAATCACTAACTTTTTTGATTTGTAGGAACAAAGACGTGAGCCCTTTTACAATGCAGAATTCATTTTCTGGCACGTCATGGCAGTAAATCTTATATAGAATATTTTTAACAAATAAAAAACCGATAAATGGTAGAAATGTTACGATAATTTGGGATGTAAGTTCAACACGTAATTGGTGGCGATAATCGGTAATTTGATGTTTTATTAAAAATGCATTTTTTTCAGAACAAGATAAATGAACAGATTAAACAAAGTATTGACAATCGCTGGCTGCTAGGTATTCTTCACCTCTTATGCAAATTTTCGATTTTCATCTTGAGGTTATGCCCAAACGAACACGTCATCATAAGCCATCATATTGAAATCTCTTATAGAACGGACCGAACTAATTTGTACTTTCCATAATTAATCTTATTCTTCGTATCGAAAGAAGAACATAAGCGTGTCTTCTTTACTTTTTAATGAAATTTATCGTTTGAACTCACTCAAGGTATCAGCCATTTATATGTATATGCTTTAATTTCGAAAACTGACTCATGTCAAAATGCCATTGTTGACGAGAACGTTCCAGTAATCAGAAATTCATATATTCACGATGTTTCCAAAAATCAACCAGAAGCTTCTTCTGCAATGCAGTTCCCAGTTATTATTTGGAAGATATCACGTAAATAATGATGCATCGCATTTGATAACATTGCGGCTCTTAACCACATAATATTTTTAAGTTTTGATTATTTCGACTAATTTTTTTTAATAGATCGTCGTTTGCTAGAAGCATTCATTTTCGAAGAAATCCTTAATAGCACCGGCGGAAACTTATAATGATTATACTTAATCAATATAAGCATGTGGAGGTACAGGTGCCGATGCCTTAATAGTTGGCTCTTAAAAAGAAAATTTTATGCTTTGCAATGTGATGAGTAACACTGTTACATTAAAGGAAACAAACGCAACAAAAAAAAAAAAAAAATAATAATAATTTCGCCAGCCATTGACGAGAGATGAGAATATTTCCAGCTCGGAGCTCTCACTGAGTAAGGCAACCACTGCTGCAACTCCAAGTCAACCAAGAAACCTGTCAAGAAGTTACGTTCAGCATGGTGACAAGCGACCGCTTTTTACGACTTCTGATACCTCCCCGATTTTATGACGGTACCAAAATAAACTTGGTTGCTTCGTGAATGCTTCATGAATAAAAGAATCGCGGAAAATATATATGCCGTCAGAAGAATGGAGAAAAGTAATGGCTAACGACAGATAAAATTGCAGTTAAAAAATGTTTTTTAATAAGCGCATCCAATGAAGAACGTCTCAAGACCCTATTGCAATTTCAACATGCAAAATTTATTTTTTCATTATTTTATCAAGTTTCGAGTCACTTCGATACGATAAGATTTTTTATATTTACGATCCCTAAGCCAAGCGCCAGTGAACAAGCCGTCAATCTAAACTTCTATCAAACCTTTTATAGCAAAAGTCAGTACAAGTTTTTTTTATTTAATGCGACGCAATCATCCAGGGGATGTCTCTTATTTTCGTGTAACACGGTGACCAACACGGCCAGCAACAAGTAAGGAAAGAAAACGACAAAGGGCGCGGAGACGTGGTGGCAATCCCTTGGAACTCGCAGTATGGTATGTTCGTATGTTCCTCTCGTTGCTAATTTTTGGATTTTTTGGAGAATTGCAAATGAAATAAATAAGTTAATATACACTCTGTCCATAGGTACTATGTATATAAAAGTAGCATAGTATTTTTACGATTTTCACACATTTCTACAATGTTCAGGTAGAAAAAGTTTTTACATTTTTGAAATGACTTTTTTTTAAATCGCTTTTTTTTTTTTTTGCAGAATCATGTTCTGTGAAATGTTCTGATGAATGCTTCGCAGCATCCACACACATATATATGTATGTATATAGGCATGCATATAAATATATATATATTATGTGTGTCGCGAATGCAGTTAATATAATATATGATACGAATAAACTTTTTTGGCGGATTTCTACTTGATCTAATACCACAAATACCATAATGTGTGCTCTGTTTGCTTATTTGATAGTCTGGTAGCGGGCAATCACACAAACACCTATTACGAAAATGTATTTATATAAAATATATAAGTGCGTATATTTAAAATTTAAATTTTTACATAACCATATATACATTCGTACGTATTTTCCGCATGCAGTCATAATATGTATCAAGCTGCGCATTTCACCACAAACATTTTTAAAATTATTTTAGATACACGCTGCACGCTGTTATTCACTTAGATAATGTTGCCAATTTACGCTGGCATAGCCCGCGTCTTAAATGAGTTCAGTCGAAATTAGTTAAACTGCTGATTATATTACTCGATCGTAATTCGGATTGAATAAGAAAAAAATGCCAGGCTCGCGAGCACGTAAAGCGTTCCATACTTCATACTTTTGTATGATTTGTAAGCGTTGCAAGAGTTTAGCCGAAATAGTTTCTCATTTTCATATTTTTATCATATTTCTGGCGCGTGCTAAACCACACATTTCTCTCAATTCTCATCATTATATTAAATTTGCTTTATAACTAAGAGTATATGTTATTATTGTAGAAACAAGCGGTATAGCTTCGAATCCCACGTAGCAATCGGGGATATATATTAGTTCGATGGGTTGATTGGATTGGATTGGCTTACTTTAGCCTATTAATGTGCTTCTATTCTATTCTTCATAGTACATTTGGCCCATTTTCGTTTTTCACTCTTACAGTTAGCTATCTATCGGCGTAGACCATCATTTGCGCGTTAAACGTCTTAACCACGTGTTTTAAGATTTCCAGACATTTATTTGTCAAGGAAAATCTATGAATTCTAATATCATATTAATATAGAGATGTGTGTCTGCACTAAATGGGCACGTAACGAAAATCTTTAAAAATGAAAAAATGCTTAGGGTTTTCTTTTTACTTTGCTTTAAATGCTGGACAGCGTTTTATTCAAAACGCAGTATTTCGCCGGCTCAATTTCAATTTTTCTTTATCTTGCCCGACGGCATTTGTCAGGTGAAATAGCAGGTAGTATGCCAAAGTTTTAGTTTGTTTCCCCGATACGTTAGAGGCGAGTTCAATTTTTATGCGAAACAATAAAGACAAAGGTTTTCATAAGCGACAGAACGGTCGCAAATTAACAAATGGTCCTGCACTCAATGGAAATGATCAAATCGATTGTACAGCAACGTAAAACTGATAAAAAACATTATAGTCGGACAAGACCGACCTTCAAAACTTTACACCACTTGCACCTTCCGTCAGTACATGCGCACAATTAAGTCTTCGTTACCATGTAAATGCGTACTTTTCAAAGGACGATTTAAAAGGGAGAGCCTTCCAAAGCTAAACCGACTTGATCCAAAATTCGTATAAATCATTTTTTTGCTCAACAACTTACTATTCTTCGTCTATTTTCGTTGTAAGATAGGGAAAATTAGTTCTAGTTACCATAAAAAGGTCTAGTTTTCCACAGCCCCTTTAAAGGAAAAGATGCCTTAACAATGGATCTATGCATTCGAAACGTGCCACAACTAATTTGCATTGAGGTGTTTGATGACACAACAAACACAATAATAAAATATTCCCTAATACAGACGTAACGGATCCCAATTTATTTTTTGGAAGAAGGTTGAGTTTTACATAACAAATGAATAAATCAATTTCAGGTCTGCCGACATTCTGCAAGCTTATCAAATTTCCTACATTCTAAAGAGATCTTAACAGAGTTGCCAAGAATCTTAAAACTATTATAAATCCCCGCAGCATCATAAAATTATATTTAAATATAGCTAGCAAAGAGCAAATGGAAAATTTGCTTACATAGCTCTGTTGAACCGTTAACAGAATTGTGTTAAACGAAGTCTCGGAGGGATTGAAGTCAAAATATAACTAAAATAGAAGTTTTCGAGGATGTTTTTACAAAACATTACAAACAAAACATGTCTTTATGTAAATTACTTAATATTTGGAAGGCAAACATTTTTACACTACGTCACAAATGGGATTGATAAGTTTGCTTAGCTAGCAAATCTGGGCAAACCATGTCCTGCGAAAAAATGAAATTAGCGTGAGATGTGGATCCTCTACTAATAGCCTGTGCAGGTTATATTAAATTTCGCCCGAAGGATTTTTTTATGGAACTTTAAATGTTGCCGCTCTTAATATAGGCTAATATGTAAGCAAAGTTTGAAAGGCACTGTGGGCAATCCATGCCCTGTAAAAAAGTGAAAGTAGTAGTACGACATGAATCCTCTGTGAAAATTTCAGTACTTAACATAATATAGGCTAACATATAAGGAAAGCTTCAAAACATAATTTTAGTGAAGAGTCGCTTCGGTTAAATAGAGCAGATACGTGTACACTTGCTTCTGCACGCAACTCCTGGCCATTACCATTGCGAGAGTACTCTTAAAGTATTGAATTCTGACAAGTGCAAACAAGTTTTGCTCGTACCCTGCAAATAGCTTAAATGAAAAAATCAGTTAAAAATCAAAGCGTTTGGAGAACCAAGCAGTCCTATCAAGCGCCGTTTAAGGCAAGCGGATATTATACATGTGTAAGCATTTGCGTTCGCATGTCTCCACTCATTTTATTCAACTTTCAGCAGGAAATTCATGCATGCAATGTAAATGATATGCATATATAGAACGAGGAAAGAGAGAAGCGAAGGCACTGGGATCTATAGTTTCTGCTATGTAAAAAATCAGGTCGAAAATCGAATGGTTTTTAGAAAAATATGCACGTTATGCGAGTTAAAGAAATTCCGGAAGACTCTTTTCGTGGAAGGGAGCAAACAAAAAATAATAATAAATTTATTTAGTTTATTTATAAAAATAAAAATAAGTACACAAAAACGCACTTAGGTGGACGTCATACACTTTGCATTTTCCTGAGGACTTCATTCGTATATGAACATCGTGTAGAGTTTGGCAAATTTCTTTATTTTTTCTCATTTCTGCGGTGTTCCCCAAGTAACATATTTAGTATTTATCGTTATCAGGAAAAACGATGACAGCTTTCAAATGTCGAGGAGTACCGATACACCGTGCGCCACTAGTGCTTGGGTATCCTCTTGGACATAGTTCATTCGAACAACAAGCTTGCAATGGTTTTTGTTTTCCTTTCTTTTTACGCATCTTACTTTTCTCCTCTTCGGCATTATTACGGTACTTTGCACATTTACAACCCATAAATTTTCTCATTTCAAATAATCATAGTCAAGTCGTTTTTCTCTGTTTTTTTTTTTTTTAGTTATATATAAAAAGATTTAATTAATTGTCGGTCAGAAATGTTATAAGGTTTTACTATTTTATAAACAGTGTTGCATTGCTTGGAAAAATCGTGTAGAAGGCAAAGAGTGACACAAACAGAATTTAAAAAATGGAAATTTTAGTAGGGCGATAATCGATTTTTTCGACGTACGAAGCACGAAGTATTTACACTCAAATGATCGAATACAAAAGTTTATGAAGTTTTTTATTAAGACTCAACACACTACGATCTGGCATTTTTAAACTATACATCGATAGGATCAAATACTAGAAGCTGCCGCACATCCAAAAAAGTGAATCGGTGTTCAAGGTTTCGCTTGAGCATCGATAAAGCTTGTAGTATTTGTTGCAAATGTAACCCTGTAAGGGGTTGTTAACTGCAACGACTATTAATGGCGGTGCAAATAAGTGCAAACTTCGCATGCCTGAGTTGTGATGGTATGCCTGGGAAAAATGGGTAGTCTTGATAGATAAGAAGAAGAATAAAAATGGATGGCAGTTTAATTAAGAGTTCATCATCGGGAAGATGGATAGATAAAGATATTCGCTTGATTTCGTAAGGATTGGAAATTGTGGACAAAGTCCATTCAAGTCACTTAAAATTTACGTAGAAAATGTTGAAATTTAACTAAGTAATTATTTATAAAATTTAATTTGTGAAATTGTTTTACGTACGCGTAGGTTTGACGTACTTCTCAAAAGGCAGCGATGCTTAGAAGAAAAACATGTTCATTAGCGCAGAAATTTGTTGAAAACTTCGTAAAGCTTTAAACACTCATGACAATGTTACTAATGAAAATAAATTAATAGTCCATCCTTTTCATTAGAGTTGTGTGTAATCATCTCGTCATACATCTTATTTGTGATCGTGTGCTTAAATTGGCTTAACTTACGCAAAAAATTATTGATATTGTTGATCGACATCTACGAGTTCATAGTTATATAATAAATAAATAAAAGAAGCACCATGAAGTCTAAAATAAATGTATTAAGTAGAAGAAAACATAACGGTATGATAGTGTTCCAGGGAGTTATGCAGAAAAAAAATGGCTACCTCGGCACCATTCGCGTCAGAAAAACTAAAATTGAAGCGAGAAAAATTTTTGTACTCTAAGGCAACACCAATATTACTATTTAGGAAATAGCAACAACACAGAAAATGACGTTGTTAATGAACACCGATATTTACGACCCGAATGAATTATACGAATTAAAGTGATGCCTCGCAGAAAAAGAGGAGAACGATTGGACAACGGTGATGTGCCGAGCTACATATGCTAATACATATTTGTAATGCCAATGACAGATAGCGAAAATGTAAAAATGTGACATATATACATAAAAAGTAGGTGCCTAGAAGTGTAGTAAGCGGTGACAGCTGATAGAATAAACGAAGAGTAAAACGAGGAAAATGACGGCGTAGAGAAATAGAGAGAAACAAGTGTGAATCAGAAGTCGGCGGGCAAAGTCTAAAGTCACATAGGCGTTAAGTGAAGTCACGTCGTAAGTTCGTACAGTCGTCAAACCTTTTACTTTTATTGTCACTACTTCCACATATGTACTCGTTGCTCGTGAATAACTTTTTTATAGCCATTCGTATAATATCTTTAACGTTAATAAAGTGATATCAAAGTCCTTCACATATATATATATATATATCCTTAAAGCACTTAGAATTAAAGCTTTAGACTTAACTCGAAACTCTGCTGCGAATAACGCTATCCATGAATATCTTCAATCGAGATAATTTAATGTAGTATGCAATAAGAACAAATAAGTGTGTCGTCCGCACAGAAACAGTTACGATATCTACAACAAGTTTGTGATCGCCGTTATCATCAGAATACTTACCAGCAGCAACATACAGGCGGTGTTCCAGTGCCATCCTAACACCAGGTCTGTTTTGTACCTTTTCTTTTTGCCTGCTTTACAGTTCTAAAAATGTAATAATTTGTAAGCAATAGATATATATATACATATATACATATTTGCATTTATCTTTGTTTGTATTTCAAAACGAAAAAATGTCCTAATTAGAGCTTGACGCGAAGGACATTTAAATAAGAACTTTTATTATGTTATTTCTATAAATAAAATAAAAAACTTTTGTTTTCCTAATGGGTTTATGAATATGAAATATGCTTTCATTCTTTTTATTGAAAGAGGAACGTAGACTGTAGATGTCTGAGCACCCAACTTCAGGGATTCCCATCTAAAATTATGGGCCAACGGAGTCCATAGGTATAATATAGGGTAAAGATCAGCGCGTCCGATAAGTAAGTTTCGATCGTCCGTTTGTCTTCGTAAGGACTTTACCACCCGTGCTTCTTTACTGAAATGGTCTGTGGAGTGTCTGTGGGCTAAAAAATGAAACCTCTCTCTCGTACTATCGAAGTAGCTAGCTTTTCAATGACACGTGTGCCTATATGCTTGCAGCCTCCGATCTTTTGACACCGTTGCTAATATAGTTTTCATTGTACAAAAGGGTTACATATACACACAAATTTCAAAAGGTACGATACCAGATAGCAGACTATTAATGTTAAAAGTAGTAAAACAGATGAAATAAACGCTTTCCCTCAACAGCAAGATGTATTTTCTTGCTTATAATAAACGATAACTGGATAACAAAATTAAAATAAAAATTTATTTTTTCTTAATGCAATTTGTTGCCATTTGATACATAAGCAGTTTTATTGGCTTTTAAATGCTAATCAAAGCTTTTGACATATGACGTAGAAGAATATATTAGATTTTCGTTACTTTGCTCTCTTTGCTTCCTGATACATGTTAAAGAAAATCAAATAACTCCTCAAATATGCAATACATTTGCTTTCAGTCTAAAGCGAAAATTTTGCCAAAAAAGCAGAACAAATAGAAGAAAAATATTCATCGGAGGTATATCGAAAATATCAAACAATATAAAGATTGTGCTCAACGCGTACAACGTCTCCTTTCGCCCTTCTATTTTCAACTAACGGGCATATATATGGCTTCATTGTTTACATTACAATATATATATATATATATATATATATATAATTAAGTGGTTTAATTTTAGTGTAAGATATTTCAAGGCCTTACACCTGCGTCCTTCGCTTATTACGACTTAAAATCTTTCAATTATCATTCAAACAATATTTGGAAGAATGAAAATAAAATTTGCTTTTAAATATCTCGGTCTCGGATTGAAAAGAGCCCCGTCTGTATTCGGCAGTCTGTATGCGTTCATTATCAATAGCTTGCAGTTTAAACAAGCAAAACACCGGAAAAGCTAATATTTATTTAGTCTAGTGTGTAGTCATACAGGCATTATGATGACTTCATCCTAGATTGTCTACCAACTATTTGCAAAAATTTCATTCTTCGATTTGAATGAAGCTACCTGCACTTCTCTCCGCGCATGATAACGATTTCGACCTCAACATTTTTTTTAATTCAATTTATTTTTGTGTACATGTCATAGTAACAGTTCATACTCATCGTTGCGCGTTGCGTTAAAGGACCTGCTACATAAGCTTTATTGCATTGTTTCGGTCATATTGAGCAAAGGCAGTTTCTTTCGACTTCTAAAACTATGCTTTATAACAAAAAGAAAGTTGTGTGGATACCAAAAAATTCGATGTTAGCCCAAGTAATTTTTTTCTTAGTATTTTTTTTTTTTTGTTTGTGTTGTCTAGATTCTAGAGTAATCGATAAACTTCATAGAGCTTTGCGTTATGCGTTACTAGTGAAAGTTATGAAGTCAGGCAAACACATCTAGCATTAAATTGCTGTGTTTTATTAGTACAACTGCGTTTGTGATATGTTGGGTCATTTTTTTGTTTTTTTTTTTTGAGTTTTCTTTCGTATTTTCTTCATTTGCACATGTTGTCCTCGAGAAGGTAGAATTTGAAAATGGCTCTCGGATAAATGTAACAAACGACGGCAATAAAAGCTGAAATGTAAACAACGACAACAATAATAACAATAACTTTTAAGAAAATGGGGGTAGCTCCAGTCAATTACGGAGAATTACAGCAAAGTAACACCAGAAATTTTCAAGACAGCATCTCTTAGAACGCATGAAAACTTTTATTTTTATTTGTTTTTCGTAAACACTTTCCGAGGAAAATGAACATTCAAGAAGGAAAAATTGTATTCACGTCAAGTTTTTCGTAACCCCTGTTCACATGTTGTTTTCTTTCTTTCTGTTCAACTTTGCGACATTATGAGAGTTAGTGTAAAGAGAAACACTTTCACACTTCGAACTTTAACTGTAAGGGATTAGGGGTTGATGAGTTACAGACTGACTGAAGTCTGTTACGAAGTCCGTATGTCTGCTGCTTTAGCGAGGGAGTTTTGATTAGTAGTCAAAGAATTGAGCACTACTTGAGTTTTGAATTAGGTTCACTTGTCTCTGTGCATACTTGATTTGCTATGCTTTTGTATCATTACCGTGAATCATATTAAATAACTTTTCACATTTTCGCATCCTGTTTCCTTTTGCAAACATTTATTTGTATGGCTATGTCATACGATAGTGGCGGTGGCGGTGGCGATGATGGTGACGCTATTAAACGTCAAACTTTATGCAGTGAAAGTAAAGTCGAAACTTTATGAATATGTGATTAAACTCTTGGTTTACTTTTTTGTATATATTAAAGTAGGTATATACAATACAAGTATGTATTTACGCAGAAAACACTTTTATAATAATATTTGCTTCAGTATTCAGTGCAATGACTCCTTTACATTGAGACTGTGTTAGCAATGATATTGTAACAACGTAAACTATCTTTTGTAATTTTTATGTCTCTATTCGACTTCTTTTCAGATTAAGTGCGTACTGTTGAATTGTCATTTTTAGAATAGGGTAGGTTTTATGTGCAAGTCTTAGGGGATTTATTTGCAAACCTCATTCTGCTCTTATCCGGTCGAAGATTGCGATTCACCTTTCTGGACTCGACTACGCAAATATCCGGCTTACATACGCTTTTACAAGCAAGCTATCAGTACTTAATTTCATCGTGACATTTGTGAATTAATCACTTTTTTCCCCTAAATGTTTTGCTAATTGTCGTTAATCTTTTCGCCAGTCGCCGGCTGCCTCAGACAGGTACAGCGTAGCGTTATCAATGTGTACATTCTTTTCTCTCTTTTTATGTGGGTTTCGCTCAACAATGTTTTGAAATTCTGACTTTAAGGCATTGAGTAATTCGAACTTATGAAAAAAAAAAAACGCGAAAATATGTAAGAAAAGTCTTTCCGGCTGTTGCCGAATCTTTTATACCCACCAACTCTATCTCCTCTTTATCTGAAAGAAACTGAAATTTGTATAGTCTTTGATATTAGATAGAATAGGTTTTGAAGGCAAGTACGTTAGCACCATTTGTTAGAAGGTAGGACGGAAATTTGATCGTTCTATCTGCTGTAGTGTGCAAATAATGAGCAAAAAATTTATTTTTATTATCCTTTACTGTAGGAGTAATCCTTTATCGGTTTGTTTTATTTTCAATATCAACCTATGTTCACGTACTTGCAATGTTTTTGCAAAGTTTGGAACTAATATTTGAATTTGTAGGGATAGGAGGGTGTTTACTGCACACGTGCACAAAAACGGGCAGACAAACGAAGCGAACGTGCTTAACACTAAACCTACCATGCGCGGTCAAATGACGGTTTTTAAAATTTCGTTTAATATTTTTCGCATACAACGTTACTGTATCATCATGCAACTTATGTAGTTTTCCTAAAATATGCATACAAACCATTTTTCACTATTTACAACTTTTTTTATTGTTTACTTTCCGAAAACAAACTACACCATGTCTAGTCTACCACGAGCGGTCATTTGACCGCTTGAAAATTTTATGTTATTTACGACTACCTTCTTCAATAATCGCATTCTTGAAATTGTTTCACGAGTCTAGAATGTAATTGTAGACTCGTTTCTTTGATTATTGTTCATAAAATGATTGAACATGTAAGAGAATATACGGAATCAGAGGCATTTCGAGTGTTGAAAACGAAATGGAATTTATTATTGCAAAAGTTTATGCATTTATTGGACGTCTATATGCACGCGGCGCATATGAGGCTAAAAATATTAATTTATCATATTTATGGAACACGAAATGGGGTCCGTCATTTTTCTCGACAACGATGAGTCGAAATGACTTCGCAGAAATCATGAGATTTATTCGATTTGACAACAAAAATCAACGAAGCCAACGCTTACAAAACGATAAGTTCGCATTGATTTCTGAAGTTTGGTATAAATTTATCGAAAACAGTCAAAACTATTATAAACCACGAGCATATCTTCCTATAGATGAACAATTGTTTCCTACAAAAGCATGTTGTCACGCTCAATACATGCCCAACAAACCGGACAAATTTGGCATAAAATTCTGGTAGCAAATATATAGTAAACGGCTTTCCATATTTGGGAAAAGATGAAGGGAGAGAATCATCAATCCCACTTGGAGAGTTTGTAACTTTGAAATTAGCAGAACCATATACGGGCCATGGGAGAAACATAACGGTTGACAATTTTTTTACAAGTGCGTCACTAGCGAGTAAACTTCTAGCANAATAAAAGAGAGCTGCCAAAATTAGCGAGACAGGCAAAGGTACGCTTCTCAACAATATTATACAAATCGAAAGATTGTATTCTTACAATTTATAAAGCCAAGCCCAATAAAAAAGTATTAATACTTAGTTCAATGCATTCATCCGTTGAAATTGAAAAAAATGCCACCCGTATACCAGAGACAAGTAGATTTTACAATAGAACAAAATTCGGTGTAGATGTCCGAACCGATCAAATGGCCAGAAAATACCGTGTAAAATCTATATGTCAAAGATGGCCTTTACAGGTATTTTTCAATATCTTAGATTTAGCCGGGATAAATGTTTGGATTTTATATAATGAAACGACGGGTGAGGAAATATCGAGGCAAGAGTTTTTATTTCAATTAGCAGAAGAACTTGGGACCGAATATCAGAAAGAGAAACAAATAGGTAAAGAATGCTCATCAAAAACAATAATAAATACAAATACTGCTTCTTCTGAACAGAGATCTTGTCAAGTAAGATATTGTAAAGTCAATAGTAAAGTCGCAAACGTTTTAACGAATTAAATACACCGCTAAATCTACAATGCTGATGTGAAAATAATAGTTTCATATTTAAATTAATTTAATTTAAAGGCTGTATACAGCCTTTCGTAACATCGATCAGGCCGCAAATTTCTTTCCTATTTTCATTTCATTTTATTAGAATTAGAAAAAATTAATATGAAAACTTGTTGGTCTTGTACTTGAGGCACAAAGAAAATGAAGGAACGAAATGGCTGCTAGCCTCTCCCTCTATCCAAATTCAACTTTTAAAGCGTTTAACGAAATAGATACAAATCTGACTATATATTTAGTGATTAGATTTCATATACAAATGCTTCTGCAACTATTTAGACTATTTATGACAATGTACGTACATATAGACAGTTGTACATGTGCATGTATATTATATGGAATTTAATTGATTTCATATTTTTAAATTTTCTGCCTTACGACCATCAGTCAGTCGCCTACTGCGGCTGCAACACACCAGCATCAGCAATGCGTAGACACATACCAAACAAATTCTGCTTCTAACATGCAATCGGTTAAAATGCGAAATTGTGTAAACATTCAAAAATATTTTACCTGGTGATGATCGTGTTACACGCTGCTGCGTATAAGATTCTTAGCATCACTTTTTATGTAATGCCTTCCTTCCTAAAAGGTTGTCAACAATATCTAACATGTAATGTTATCGCGAACCGCATCATTAAATATAACTAACGTATATGCTCATTGCCTGCGGCGTTCATTTAGTAGTCTGTAAAGACATGTACTCTTTACCTTTCAATATGCTTCCCATACGCGTTCTGACAATACTTCGCCAACATTTATTGTCTGGTATGAACTGCTGATGCTAATAACCATGACGATTGAATGCTTTAATAGTGCGAATGTGTTAAACGCTTAAATAAACACTGCACTTACAGCGTCTGCACAGAGGAATAAATACATACGAAAGTTAGTAAATTTTGTCTGAAGCCACTTAAACTTATTGGCAATAAAAATAAGTCGCATACCTACGTGTGTTTTTAAATGTGAAAATAAAAAATAAACATAAAATAAGAAGCAGAAGAAAATTATATTCGGCTACGAACGAATCTTTTACACTCACCGTCTTCATCGCGACAAAAATCGAAAAGATGACATTTCAATGCCCCATAGACGATGTCAATTTATTACACTTCTGCATGGACACTATAGGACCGTCCACAAAATATGGTTAAAGGTTTTTGCAGTTGAATGTAGTTTACGAATAACGAGTAAAAATCGCAAAGGTGTTCACAATTTATGTTGTGCGCGGCAGGTGAGATTCATGATGGAATGACCTTGCAATGTTTTAGCCAAGTTTAAAGTCCATGTCTTAATTTTTCCAATGAATGAGGGAATGCTTACAGCAGGAGGACAGAGAGACATGCTTAGTCCCTGTCAGAATGTGATACTGATTAGCATTATATTTACAATTTAGAAGTGTCTCTGAAGTTTTCCTCTGGAAGGTGCAAATTTTTTTTTTGAATAAAAAAGGGAATATAACTCCATTCTTCAGTTTGTTGACGTATATCTCAAGTTCTTCTAGATGTTGCACACATCCTCAAAAATTTAATATACCCATGCACCATAAGTGATGTACGGTATAACAATATATGCTTTCTTTCTCCCTCTCTCCTTCTCTCTCTCTCTCTCTCTCTCTGCCTCTGCCTTTGCGTGTGTATGCATGTATATATGTACATATGTATGTATGTATGTATGTGTGTGTGTGTATATGTTTGGGTGCGTGCGCGCGTATAAGTGGATGGTTTTTTTTACTTAGGTAAGGAAATTTTCTACATAAACTATAATTTAAGTTTTCATTATTTCGACCTCGTTACCTTCCCCATGTCAAACAGTAGTTAATATTTACTATTTATTTTTCATTTGAAATCAGAGAAATTCTTGTTAAGTGTTTCTCATTTATCAATGGCATTACCGGCCATTATTGCACTCGCATTTAGCTGTGAGTGTCTTTTTATTTGCTTACGTGTTGCGCCGTTTTCGTTAAAGCAATTAAATGAGGAAATAAATAAAAATTATCTCGTATCATACATTTGTGTGTATTTTTGTAAAGACTTGACTTTTTTTTTTGCAGATATGGGTCTACGTTATTGTGAATCACCCTTGGTAGGCACATGTTGTACTCATAGTATGGAAACCAAAATGGCCATGCAGTCACGTCTTCAGCTAGAGAAACATTCTAGAGAACAAATTCTAAAAATTTCAAATATGTTAAGTGCGAAAGCTGCAAAGTTTAACGGTAAGTACATATGCATACCATATCTAACTCTGATAAATTGCAACAGTTAATGCGTCTAAAAAGCCAAACTACTTCGTCTCAATAAATAGTTAAAATAACTTTTAAAATAAAAAATCAAATTACAAAAGACCGCATCTATATATATATATATGTATATGTAGGAGAGAAAAATCGTAAGAGTTGCACAGTGCGCCTTCGCATCGAAGAAATGGTTTCGTAAACAAGTTTCCTACCAAGCTGTAAATGAGTAGAACGCCATTGCCACGCTATATGCGTCGTTTTCATTCCCTGCGATACCTTTTTAATAAGGTTGAATAAACAGTTTCTTGCGTTTAAGAGAGAAATTATGTACGGTTGTAATCTAAACCATTTACAGTATAAAAGTATATTAAATTTTTGCGAATGTATGCAACACGCAGAAGGACTTGAGATTGGCCGACCTTTTATCATCGATACCGATCAATTCAGAATCTATTTCTGAAACAATTTAAAGTTGTGTGTCCGTCTTGGGCGCCTGTGTTGAACATATAGGCCATAATGTTACATCAATTTTGATCAAGTATGGTACACTGCCGTGTCTTGGTCCAAGGACGAATACTATTGAAAATGATCGAGATCGGATCAATTCTTCGACCACTTCCCATACACGGGCTTATTTCAAGAGTCGCTACACGAGTGGGCCTAATATGTAGCATGGTGTAAAGTATATAATAATTGCTCGCGGTCCAGTATATTCCTTTTACTCGTTTGTGATTGCAAATATTCGAACCATAAGATGGGTGAATGGGATGAATAACAAAAAACGAGTTATTTATTATCATTTTTTATGTGCAAAAACGACGAAAGAAAAGCACAGCTAACGACTAAAATATTCACTGACAACTCGGCACTTTACCGCCTATACCGTTAGCGATACAGGTGTCAAACAAGGTTGTAATTGTCATTATGTCGCACAAAATATTAATGAGTTTTAACGTGTGCTGAGAACAGTACACTCAGAAGGCACCTTACTAACCATATTTATAAACACACGGCGGAAAGACAAGAAGTATTTTGCTTCTTAAACAATATTTGGATGCTTTAACTTCGTGAACATTGGTGCCATGACCCCGTGGACTTGAATGCATTCGTTAATTGCGTTAAGCCTATATACACGGCGTGATACAAGCCCCATTGAACATTCTTAACACAATTGTTAATAATAGCTTACGATAGTGTGTCCTGTTGTTGTAATGTTTTAGAAAAAACTGCGTGACAACTGAATTTTTAAAGGTCTCTCGTCTATTCCTGTTGCTATGGAGAAGACGAAAAATCAATTGAAATAAAATTTGAACAGATCTACTTTTTTAATTCAAAAGCTTCGTTCGAGTTCAACTCAGAGTGCAACTGAAAATTGCCTTCATATCGCGAAAGACTTATAAAAAATGAATTTATGTTTTTATAAGCAAAGAATTGCAAGGTTCGCTAAAGGAGAACGCAAGTAATCGAACCACTTTTCGCGCGCACGCTATAATCACTTATATAATCGATGATAAGAAATTGCTTTAATAATTTATTTCGTCAAAAATTTAACTTCAGACAAATTTGAAATTTGATCTGACCTTTTCCATAACAAAACTTATTTTAACTTAATTAAAATGTAAATTACAAAGATTGATAACCGATTCAACATTGCAAAGTTTTAAAAGTCAGTAGCACTCTTTCGTAACAGTCTATATAAACTCGAAAAGTAGTCAAAGTGGTATTTCGTCTTGTACCGTTATTTGATGAAGAACATTTATGTGACACTCTAAGAGTAGCTGATATTAATAATGCAAGACATACAACAAGCTACAACAACAACTAGCAGCCGGCGTGCCATGGATGAGATTAACTGCAAACGCGAAAGGTCACCGGTCACGAATTCCCTATAAAACATACGTAGTGCTAATACGCTACGATACATTATATGCATAAATAAATATAGGTACAAGAATGGGTACGTCCATATGTATGTAGAGCATATATATAGATTAACATGTGCAACCATGAAGCCTACGAATGGAGTGTGAACAGCCCATGTGGATTTCTGTTTAATGTAAATTTTTTACTTTGTATTTGTCATGCTGGTTACTGACTGAGCGATATCATGACGATGCATCCTAACGATAATAATAATGATGATGATGCCGAACGTGTAATACGTTCCGGAGAAAGGTGTGGTTGGTTGGCTGTAATGCTCAAAAGTTAGTGTTTCCATCAATACTTATATATAGATTTTTCTATAGCTGCTTATAATACACCTAAACTGGCCGTACACCAACTAATTAATTAGTTCATATAAAAACAGAAGGAAAAACAAATTATTCCTAATTGTTTGTTTTCCGCCTTTCTTCACTTACATTTTTCTTATTTCGAAATGTGTATATTTTCAGAAATCTTTCGTGAACTGCTACGGGAATCGAAAACAGAATTTCATAACATGTTCACACGCACTTACGGTGTTATTTATCAACAAAATTCCTATGTGTTCTCTGACCTATTCAATGAGCTGGAAAACTATTACTCGCGTGGTCGTGTCGATCTGTTGGATGTTATGGATAAATTTTTCAACACTTTGTATCAGAAAATGTTTAAAGTGCTAAACTCTCAATATTCCTTTGATGAAAAGTAAGTAAAAACGATAAAATTGAAAATGTTTTATATATCGCAACACGCAAGCAAGCGCTCTTAGCCAAAATTTTTATTTTAATAAGAACCTAGTCTCTTATGCGGTACATATTGCATACAACATTGGTTATTGGCCATCTCCACTATAGGTGTTGGGAAAAGCTGTTTAATGAGAATACATTTGCGCACATTTTACTTAACAGCTGTAAACAGCTGTACTGACGCAGAATGTCGTTTGAGTACAAGAAAGGGACTGATTCTATAATCGAGCACTAGCATCCCAGAGGCACATTTTTATCGAACTGATTTATTACGGAGTAAATCGTGCGCTTTAACTATAATAGCCGTCTCAGAGATCAAGTGCCACCTAATGTCTGAAGTTTCTTAATATCCCTTCTTGAACGTGACTCGCAATAGTCATGAGAAGACGTCCGAAAAACGTTCTCAAATTTCAATTCAAATTCAATGCAATAGAAGCAAACAGAAGCATTCAGTTAGTTTATAGAAATGCTAATGCGACGCCTTTTTGAGATGCCAGTATCATCGTTGCTACCAAATACCTCAAATACCTGTTCGTGGATACCTTTAAATAAACATATATACGTGCTAATGAACTGCAACGAATAGTGTTTTTATGCATATTTTGGAATAAGATTTCACTGATTAAGCCATTCAGGAACTCTATATATAGCTGGATGCAAAAAAAACTTGAGTGATACTAAAATCATATTTTTTTCGCTGGCAACATGCGTCCTTCGTTTGAGTAAGACATAGATTATAAGTAGATCTGCTGATCTGTAATTAAATTTCGGCATATGTGAAAGAAATGAAAATCAAAAGAATCCTTCTCGACCTGAATATTTAAGTAACTGCCGCTGCTTAAACGGAGAGCAAATTTTTAATAAGACAATAAACTTACAAGAAGACAGTGCTCGTGCCTTCGTAGGCGAAAAAGTTCTGTGAAAATGTAGCCGCACGTGTATAGTTGATCAAGATTAAAACCAAACAGGCCTCAGTTAGATCAGTAAATGATAGCTTAACTAACTTATTTGAGATAAACTATGATGACTTACTGACCAGTTAGCTACCGCGATTTTCAAATATGAATAGGCTCGTGTATTCGGCAGACTTAACCTCCTTTCGGCTTTTTCTCCTCTTTCTTAATCTTTACAATATTTCAGCTTGGATTCCAACCGATAATCATCTCTAAAGCCATGATGTCGTCATTTTTAAGCATAATAACGTTCGGTTCCAAGAACAAAACGCGCCCACGAAACGTTAGCATAACTGAAGCGAAGTGTGTTATTCTCCTCGCCGTGGCCACCAGGCTTTGTCGATTCTAATTAACACTAGTTTCAATGGAGTACGGCGATGCACAGAACGGACGCGGGATCCCCCATGGATAACTTCAAAGGAGCACTTATGGAAAATTGGGAGCAAAATAGGGAACAAATGGGTAGCAATGGATAATACTTTCGATAAAATATCTCGTGACCTTTTTTTCATAACAAATTATTCATTTTGTTAGAAACAACCAAAGAACAGACTCATCCGTATTCATACTATCGTAATTGGTATTTTAAATTCATACTATTATCAATGTTGAGCCATAAAAACATTTCGTAGTAACAAGTTGCCCCTTTTTGAACGCTATTGGACAAACTCCAATGGCTTATCCCTCCTAGATCGTATAAAATTGAGCTGAGTGTTATTTCATTGCGACATACACCATCAACGGGCATAAGTCAGGCCTCATATATGAAACCAATTATTGCGAACGAACACATCGGAACGGCTCTCTCTCTCTCTCTCAGAACATACGATAACTGAAGCAATTCAACCCCCGGTGCTAAAGGCGTTTATTGGTTTACCATGAATTGAGTAAAGTGTGGGAGAACAGAGCTGATATCCGGCTGTTGTTCCTCCTTAGCTTAAGTGATTGTGAAAAAGATAGCACGCGTTTACACATATATCCAAAAGCCGTAAAGAACACGTGCACTAAGAATTAAGCAAGCACTTATTTCCTTCACTCACTCTTTTCCAGAAGCTTACAAACGCGCACTAGCACACAACGGGCTTTCGTTTTGCAAACGTGGACTTAATATATTGATCGCGCGGCGAAAGCTTATAGCGGGCCGTTGGTTGCCGACTCCCATTTTAAAGTACAGTGTTTTCTAATAATGATGATAGCATCACTCCTTGAAATTGCAATCATAGTTTAAGGAGCAACATCGTTCTGTCTTTGTTAGTTGTGTTCCGTAGCGTTTGAAATTTCATTGTGCTGCAACAATGTTCGGAAATTATTCAAATTCTATGCCGAAGTAATCGTTCTCGTATTTGCAACTTTTCGTACCTTTTTTTAAGAAATTCATCTTCGCAGATGAAGCTACGATTTTCATCTCAGTGGTTTTAATGCGAAGCCAATCTACAAATTATTCATCATTCTATAAAAATGACCGTTTGGTTTGCTTGCTGATCTGGCTTATGGCACACCATCAGTGTTAATCTAAACAATACTTGTTTCAACCAGATGGGGCTACAAGCAACATATCGCATGTCAAAGCATCGATTTGTTTCGTGATAGACTTTATGATGCAATAATTTCACGAAATCCTGATACCGAACAGCTGTGATTTAGCAGGTTTCGGTTTCTTCTCTTGTGGGCATATCTAAGCTCATTGATCTACGGGAATAAACTTTGATTTTATTCATGAATTAAAAACGAATGTTGAACGCGCATTTCTTAGGCTCGCACCTAGAGTATAACTCGGGGATTTCCAGCTAGTCCGTTCCAAAAAATTTTATAATGTAAAAGAAATAGAACTGTAGGACTTTCGATATACTGTAGGACGCGGGAATATTCTCTATCTTATACCTAAGTGATCACAATCATGCCGACGGATACTATGTAATGATAAAGGCTCTAATATATGCGGAGTGTCGCGGCTCACTTTATAGTTTTCGTATCAGTAAAAAGAGAGGAAAAGAAGCCGGCGTAGTGGGCGCTGTCGCAAAAGATATAGTGACTCGTTTTATTTATTAGCTGTCGGCAAGCGGAATTATAGGCCAGATACTTAATTTCAAAAGTTCACGCGGTTTACTCATTCTGTCAAAGGATTCGCACTGTGCTTCAGCAGTGAAAGTTTGTTGTGCCCGCATGTAGGTAAGCTCTACTCGAAGATTCTAGTGTGTTCTAAGGGAAACCTGGATTGGTGCACTAATCCCTGTAAACACTCTGACTTCTTCCTCAAGGGCAGCCTAATTCAAGTGGGCTTGTTCTGTCTGCCATCCAGAACTGGTCGTCCGTTTATCCTACCTCCCAAACACTTAACGAAGAACGCCAGTTTGTTTTGCACTTACGTCGCTGGCTGCTGAAGCACAACTAAAGCACCATCAAGTTTCAAGTTTCAAGTTCATTCCAATTCATTTTTTTTACATTTCGCATTATTATATAATTTTCTTAACGTAACTAGTACTTTCCTAAGAGCATATCTTTTAGAGAGAGAGAGAGAGAGAGAGAGATTAACTTTTATTCATTTGTTCTTAAACATTAATATTTATCTCTTTTACAGTTAATTACCCAAAAAAAAAAAAAAAAGGAAATGATAAAAAAGGGGTTGCTTTTAAGTTTTCGTTTTCTCTTAAATCTAGAGCTATTTACAATCTTAAAAACCACTTACATCTAATACTATGCCTTAAAGAACCATCAGTGTTCGTGCTGGTCTTTTATACGTTTTCGCTGCTATGCCACTTTGGTTTGTGCACAGACTATAATTGCATCCTTATGCAAGCTAGGTTTAGTGTACACGTGCTTAGAACTAGTAAAGATAGTTGGTTTGTTAGTATATTAAGATTAGCACTTGCTCATGGAAATGTGTTGGTAGCAATGATGTTAGTAAGATACCTTATGCGTGCATGTGTGCGAGCACATATAACCGGTTTGGCATAGCAACGATGATCAATTACCGGAAGCATAGAGTCTCTACGTATGTACGAACTGTTTGAAATGTGTGTGCGTGGTTTAAACGTGGGACAGAATTGATGAGTGTATTTTTTGATCAAAGGTTGCTTTTCAATAAGGAACAATACGTCCATACTCAATATTGATTTGGAAGATGTTACAATTTAGTTTTGATACTTAGCTTAGGCTTTGATGTTGCGAGCCAAGTAGTAGCGACGCGGTTGCGTTAGCTGCTTGCAAAAAGATTTTATCGAAGCAAGCGCTGGCTAGGCATTCGTTTTGGCGAAACAACGTGAAGAGGTTGTTGTCACTACACGGCGTAAGGCGTCATATCATGTCACAATGTCGGGCGTTTAAAAGCCTTTATTGCCTTACAGTTTCCAACTTTCATGCAGACAGTCTTCCATTATAATCTCAATCTTAAAATAACAGTTATATTAGTGTGAAAACGGGGCCAGCTACTAAAACAATTCGCTATCTTTTCCAATTTTACTATGTGCGAAAAATGTTGAAGGCCTTAACGACGATACTGGCTGTCGTTATCATGTATTTACTTTTACGTAAACGTGGGCAAAAACCGACATTTAAATGATGAAACCTTTTGTGCTCATTATACACTGTGTAGACAAAACAAACACTACAATACAGGGCGAGGTGTTCTACTCGCTGTGTGCAATTTCTTTTCATCCCAATTAGTATCTTTCGATCGTTCGATCATTCGATCGATGTTGAATTTTTACGCGTGCATATCGCTTTAGAAACTAGACAGATTTTTGTTATTCATTTAATCCTATATCCCGCTATCGTCCGATACAGCTAAACATTTAAAACACCTGTCATTCCCAGCTAGTGTACGCCAAACTTTGAAATTAATCGATGTGTTGATCGCATTGCGAGACTTCAATTTGCCACACGTATCATAGAATAGTGATCAATCTTCATACCGCATAATACTGTTGTATAGCGCGAGTATGTACGAGGAATTCTTTGACTTACTTATGCAACTTATTTATGCCTTATCCAACGTCATAATATCGTTAATTCTCAGCATAAACTTCTTGATCCAATCTGATCACCTATATGCCCGATATATAGGTTTTCCGAAATGATACATTTGTTCTTCCTGAAGTTGTTTATCATCACACAATTCCGCGCTTGCGCTTCGTTGAATCGAGGCGTGAAACACAAGTGATTGCAAACAAAGAATCATCTGAACCTATGCGAATAACTAATATGCTGGCTACTTTTTTCCAAGAAACGTATTCAGATCAGGCATGCGCTCGAATCTGTTTATCCATTTGAAATAAAATCATTTGACATTTTTCACCCGGTTGGTTTTTGTCGAAGAAGAAGTCGTTATTGGCCTGCACTGTGCCGGGTCCTGATGGTACCTTGCATCTTGCATTATTTGTAAGCCAATAGCAATGTGTTCAATGTCTCGCTTTCCACTGGTGTATTCCTTCACTTATGGAAAATGAGCTATTTAGCTCGTGGGGATGTGATATCGTACATTGATCCGGGCATTTCACTCGATCAAAGAATAAACTTTAATATCTATATTCAATCAATTTTAAATAAAGCAAAATGATCGTTCAGCTTTATAAAATTGTAATTGTGTGTGTATTCTAAAGTATGCGTTAGTCGTCCCTAAGGCCCTAAGCTATTCTGGTCAGGTAGATAGTACAGAATCAGTTGAAGCAGAACAGTTCCTCCTTTTTGTGTTACGTGGACTACGATGTACTGCGGTGCATCCTTACGTCTGCCACACACATACACTCTATGAAAATTGCTTAAAATTAAAAGATTAACCGGCAGTTTAGAAAAGAAGGCGCATGTTAGGCGAATGAGTTTTGTGCTTTGAGCTGATAAAGGGAGATATTTGCTCCTGATTTTTACTCAGTCGATTACGTTTAAAGGCTCCATCTCACTTTTCTATGCCCTATTTTTCACTACAGACACTCTTTCCGTGCCCTTCGTCGTTTCGCGTAGCTTATAAAAAGTTTTATAATTATGTTCTGTTTTATAACACGGTAGATAATCCCCTTTAAAAGAAAATTTCTGAACATGAACTGAGCTATTGATATAAGTACTTGCAACGTACACGATATAAGTACTTGCAACGTACATGATATAAGTACTTGCATCGATATAAGTACTTGCATCGATATTAGTACTTGCAACGTACATAATATAAGTACTTGCATCGATATAAGTACTTGCATCGATATAAGTACTTGCATCGATATTAGTATTTGCATCGATAACTTGCACAGCGTTAGAAAGGCTATTAATAGAGGATTCATGTTGTGCTAGTTTCATTTTTTCGCAGGGCATGGTTTGCCCACAGCAGCTAAGCAAACTTTCGCTTTATCAACCTCATTTATGACATAGTGTTAAAATACTGACTTTTCAAATATTAATTAATTTACATAACTACATGTTTCGTTTATTATATTTTGTAAAAAAATTTTCCAAAAGTTTTATTTTAACTGAATTTTGACTTAAATCCCTTCGAGACTTCGTTTTATAGAATTCTGTTAAGGCCTTAACAGAGCTCTGTAAAGAAATTTTGGTTTGTGTCTTTGCTAGTTATATTTAAATATAACTTCACACCCTTGAATGAAATTACTTTCAGGTAACAAGCTTTTTGCCCCGTATATTACAAGAAAAGAAGCAAACCTACAGACATCACTGGTGTATATATAACATGTAATATGCATATAAATATGCAAACTTGAATTCAAGCAACCCAATAACCCTAAGAATTATACGATTTTTCGCTTTAAAGCAATATTTATTTACTTCGTTTTTCATTTTAAGATGATCGCCTTCATTAGGTCTGCTTTGATTCATTCGACAGCTTTGAGGTTAAAACATATTGCAATGCTACTACTCTGAGTAAAATGAAACTTGGGCTATTATCGGATACAACTGTAGTCGAAGAATCAGAGAATTGCTCGGGTATGCGTTAAATCTTCATGGTTAAGCCAAGTGAAGCATAAAATTAATAAAAAGAAAGATTTATTGTTTGATCAGAGCTAGCAACCAGCAAACGATGTCTTTATTGGTCAATTGTGGCGCTTAGATACTATTCCAATTCCTATGGACAAATACGATACTTAGGAGTATGCTTATCATAGCTAAAAACAAGTGTTTACTTATTTGTTATATTTCTTTTTTTTATTGATATTTATTGGTTCATGTAGAGGTTGTGGGTACACTATAATACCCAAAATAGACCAGACGTCGTTCCAGTGTTAAGAGTTAATAAAACGTGATGCTCTACTATCCTAAAATCTTTTTCAAGAATGTTAAGCAATACAAGGAAGCCAAATTTCGAAAACAAATCACTTCCGATCAGAGAGAGGTGGAGAGGATTTTCTTCACCTTCTTTCTATCTTTAATAAAAACGCATGTCTCTTCAAAAAGATATTAAATTTTCGATTTTGCAAAACAAATTGCTTTCTTTCACGGAAAGTTTTGTACGCAACATATGACGTGAATTGAATTGAAACGTTCAAGCTATCTAAAGACGACTTTGCCGTAATATTATTTTATATATTATTTTATTTCGTACTTCAATTCGCTCAGTTTTCTTATTACCGAAGCGACTGATGAAAGTAGTCGATAGGTAAGGCAATGTTTCGTTTCAAAACATTACGCATAATATTTTTGCTTTTTAAGTTCGCTCTGCACATATATGATTTTCAATGGAAATTGCAAAAGCTCATGCGAATCCTCAACCAAAGAATGTGAATCTGTTTGTTGATCGATATTAAAATTGGAAAAATTTTATTTAATTTAACAGATATTTACGTTGTGTTAGTGAGCATATGAAAGAGTTGAAACCGTTCGGTGATGTACCCGATAAACTATCCGTCCAAGTCAAAAGATCTTTCGTTGCCACTCGAACGTACGGTGAAGCCTTAGCTGTTGCTGCTGAAGTATCAAAAAGGTTAATAAATGTAAGTACACGTACATTATCGCATATACATACATATATATATATATATATATATATAAATAGATATGTATACATATTTAATGCAAAACTCTATAATATAGGTTCGTTTAAACGCTGATTGCACATCCGCATTAACGAAAATGGAACATTGTGGATCGTGTAAAGGCTACATGGAGAAGCCGTGTACGAATTATTGCATAAATGTTATTAAAGGATGTTTACATTATTTTAATGAATTCGATATTGAATGGGAAAATTACGCCTTAGCGATGGACAAAGTCGCCGAACGTTTATTGGGCTCTTTTAATATTGTTATGGTAGTCGAACCGATTAATATAAAAATTTCCGAAGCCATTATGAACTTCCAGGTAAATAAATTCACTCATTTAAGTAAAGAACAAAGTAACTTAAATGGTTTAAGAAAATCTCGAATTTCTTTTTTCTTTCTAGTTAATTGTAGAGAATTTGAACCGATAGGCAATGCAATGCAACGCAAATGTATCCTATCGATCATAGACTACTTATCCAAGTTATTTCGAATATTTTCACTTAAAAATCTCTTTTTAATGCAAAATTGCTCTTTGCTGTTTGCCTAAAATTTCTCATTAGTTCAATTAACAACACAATGCATCGATTTTTGGTTTCTCTGGCAATTCTTTCTGTCTTTTTTTTTTATATGGATTTTGTCAAAACGTTATTACCCCTAGAAGGAAGCGCCGGACAATCCTTTGATTAAATTTTCAATCGATTTAAACATGTCCATCTGTCCGCCATCAGCAGGCAGACAGATTAACATTGAGAAAGGGGCCCAATCGATTGAAGGTCACGTTTAAAAATTATTGGTTTCTTGCCTATTGCTCACAAATTCCAACAGAAAAAGCTATAAACGTTTACATGTGTGTTCCATGGATGATCCTATACGACGTGTACAAAAAAAAAAAAAAGAAAAAAAATTCGGTCATATCTGCCCAATATTATATTGTATTATAAATACATATATATTTTCTTTTTTTTGAAGAAAAAGGTGGTGAGCGCAAAAGATTCGGCTACAGCCAAATATAACTTTTTTAAATTTTTCTTTACATTTCAGACATGTTGGCGAAGACATGTTTTACACACATTATATACAAAGAACATATTTTTTTGCTAATTATTCGATTAAAACTTATTTGACCCCTTTTCTTCTTTGGCCACATGATGAAGAACTGAAATTGTTTTTCAATTGCTCTACTCGTAAATACCTATTAAAACCATATACATAGATTGTTTATAAAACACTTGCAATACCTTTGCAAAAATGAAAGAAAAATTCTCAAATTCATAGTAAGCGCAAACTCATTGACGCTTAACTTGTATAAAATTCCCCACATAAGGCATATATATATATATATATATATATATATATTGCATATATTGCATATATATCTTACATAAACATGCTTGCTTTACTTATCGTTTACTCCGTTATTTATTAACATTTTACCGACCGGCAGCTCGGCCGCTTCTCGTTCTTATGGGATAAGAGCAAAGCAACTAGTTGTACCTCAATACTGAATAACACATGACGGTTTATAACCATGATAACCGATTAATAGACTGCGAGCATGCGAGCATGCCAGGGCAAAGACCGATTAATAGGCAATCGATCGTAAACCGCCGGCAACAAAAAGCCGATTAATAGATTAGAAAAACCGATAGGTCGATAAAGTGCTGCAGACATTCTTTCTCAATTCAATTTTGCAACAAAAACTTAAGAAAGAGATTCGATTTATTATATTTACATTTCCATTCAATTCGTAATTACGATATTTAAGAGTTCAAGATTTTGCATTTCCACCTTACATGATGAATTTGTATTTAAAAAATTTTCCATACATATATACTATATATTTAGAGGAAGAAGGCAAAGAAGAACAGGCAAAAACCTATTTGATTTTGAAGTAAAATTACTACCTGAGCACTTTACTGCTGGCTAGACGACGCTAATTCATTAATATCATCAAAATTGGAACTAAGATATCTACTATTGACTTTATGGTTGAACTGATTCATGCTGTTAGAAAGCAGTTTCATGCCCGCAACATCATGAAGGCGAAAGATAGAACAGAATCTTGGAAAGCTATATTAGGTTGAGGGGAAAAGAAATCCACCATTTTTTCAGTATATTACTGCAGAGATCGATATCTCATAAATTATCGATCAAACAATTTCAGATTTATGCTCTTTGGGAAGCTGACATTTCACACTAAAAACAATTCCTGCGCTGTTTTTTATTCGGTCCATTCAATTGAGAGTTACGGGGTTTTAAAAATGCAAGTCAACAAAGAGAAAGTTCGACACATTTTACAGTTTTTCTTTGATAAGAACAAAAATGCACACCAGGCCGTTGAAATTGCGAATAGTGTTTATGGTCCCGATACTGTAAAAACCAGTTATGTGTAAATTTGGTTTCGTCGATTCCGTTCAGGTATTTTTGAGGTTAAAAATGCATCGTGCACAGGTAAACCGGCACAGAAATGATCGAAATTGATCAGCATGTTAGCAGTCGTGGCGTCGCCCGGGAGCTAAAGATCGACCATGAAACAGTTTCAAGTCATTTGAAAAAAGCTGGATTCAAAAAGACGCTCAATGTTTGAGTGTCACACCAATTAACACAAAAAAAACACTGAACACCACTAACAGCGTCTGAACCATTTTATTATTCAATATATGGCCGCATTGTCAAGGAGAAATCATATCGACCCTTGTCGAAATACCTTCTATCTATCAAGTATCTCTGGTAATTTCTGCTATCAACTGGTATTCTGAGCAACATCGCACAGACGTTATAGATGACAAAACAATCAATATATAGTTTTGGTGACTTAACAACTTTATGTTATAACGAAATCGATATTGGAGAGCTTTATCGTGATTGTTGCTCCGATAAACCGAATTTGATAGAAGGCCCCGAAAATTGGGACAAGAAAGAGCATTGTTTCCTGCTGTGACTAGCCTGTGACTGATTACCACGCCAAAATACTGTTGTACGTATTACGAAGGTTACTATAGGTTTTATATAAGGCTTGGTGATAGCTTTATAATAAAAAAGAAGGTAAAAGTGGAAAACGAAAAAGAAAAAGAAAACAAGTCAAAAAGCTATAGTCACTTTGGGTGGACCTTTGATAAAGAATATATGAAGAACAGATATCTTTTACTGATGTCGTTTAATCTAAGAGCAGCTTTGTCGTCGCAAATAAACAGTACGTACGCGAACACAAACATTCGCTTGATGCCATATATGTTATATGCATTTTACCTTTTTTTTTTTTTTCTTTATTAAAACTATCGTATGCACCTTTAGGGCTTAGTAATGAAAAACCGTTCAATTTATTTTTTCTTCCCATTGTAGACTCAGTGGTTTATTTGTCATGGCCCATGTTTATGTGTCTTCGCGTTTTTTCTTGTTAACGTCTATAAAAAAAATTGTAATTTATCTAATTTCCTGTAATGGATATCAAAACTCAAGTCATACGAATAGAAAAAAAAGAAAATGCTGACTACTTGTACTTGTTTGCAAAAAACAATGATGAATCTATTGTAGAAAAAAAAGAAAAAGATTAACATGAAAACTTTTCAGCAGTAGCTTTTCCATGTACAGGCGTCCCTTGCATAACATGGCACTTGTAAAACATGGTATCAATACAACGCGGCACAAAATTAGCGACAATTGTAACACGGTTTTGATATGTTATGATTTCAAAAAATCGGACATATGCGCCACTAATCCATTATATATAATAATTTTGTAATAATGAGGGAATAACTAATGAGGAGAAAAAGAAAATACTGTTGCTGTTTTTGATTACATTCTACATTATTGTATATCATCAGAATGCCGAAGTTTACATTTTTTTATACCCATCGCGGAAGGATGCGGGTTATATTCATTTTGTCAAAACGTTTAGAACGCCCAGAAGGAATCATCAGAGACGCAACAAAGTGTATATATTCTTGGCCAATATCAAATTCCAGGTCGATTTAAGCATGTCCGTCTGTCCGTCCGTCCACCTGTGCAAAGTCTGTTGTGAGCATTCAATGAAGATGTCAACTTCAAATTTTGCAGAAGCATAGAAAGTCCTTGCACCTATGTTGGCCTTGAAAATCGGTCGAAGGAGGACACGTCCACAACATCACGTAAACTGAGAAGACCTCTGTTTTTCATAAGGAAAATTGATTTTTTGCTCATTGCTCATAAACTACAACAGATAAATGTACAAAAATTTGAACGCATAATCTACGGGTGACGCTGCAGTATCTGTACAAAAATGAGAGAAGCCTACTCAATATTATAATGTATCAATATTTTTTTTTTTTTTTTAATTCCTATGTAAAGCGCAGAAACAAGCTTCAAAAACCGTCTAAAGTATACAAATGCTTGGGCAGTTTTAAATTGGGAATGCATTTAAATATGTACGTCTTTTCGTTTGTCCATCTGTCCGTCTGCCAAACTCTGTAGTATCTGAGATAAACATTCTTCCGTTAGCGAAAATAAAGGTAATGCCTGCAGATTTGCAAAAAAAAGTTTGAAAGTGACCTAAACTTCTCCGAGGACACGCCTACAACGCCCTTACGCCCATGCGACAAAAACTTTTAAATTAAAAATAGAAAAATTCAGCCGCAGCCACTCCATATTATAGAGCCAAAAAATTCTGTTCTTTTACTTTTTCGTCTTTTTTCATGATAAGAGTGATGGGCATAAAAGATTCGGTCACGACTTTCTTACGTGTTTTTCTATAAACCCTTGCTCTTAACTTATTATTGCATTTGTGTGTACATTTGAAATGAAATTTCATAATAAAACTTTCAACATAAAATTTTCATCCTAAGACTAGGTGCCGATACAACACGATGCGCATGATTTTGATTCACATTATTTCAAGGTATCGTATAACCTGGTTTCGATGGAACACGATGCGAATTATTCGCGTTATAAGAGGAACGACTGTATGCATTCACATGAGCATTTTCTCATATGTAGACGTGTAAAATAAAAATTTTTTTGTGGTGTACGATAATGTTGGATACCAACTTTTCTCTTCCTACATACGAATGCATTTGTGTGTTTATTTTTTTGCGGTTGCTTACTGATCATTTAATCGAATAGATATCAAGTGTAGCTTGGTTTGCTTACAAGCACACAATTCATTCGTTTATATGTAATAAACATTGAAGAAAATTAGGTGAAAATGTGGTCGAAAAAACCTGACGAAAATTAATTATGTATGATGAGGTTATCTTAGCTATCGTCACTCATCTTTCTTGTATTGATTATCATTTTCACGTTATATATTTCTTATTCTGTAGGATTCCGGTCATGATATCACCGTCCGTGTTTTTGAAGGTTGTGCACGTCCTCCTCTTGATCGTTCAAAACGCAGTATAAATCCGAAATTTGGTACTACTTTCCCCTTCAATTTGAATCAAACAGGAGCTCTATCGCGTCCATCGTCTTTGCCTTTGGACTCACTTGAAAATGATACTCTGGATATCGATGCTTCTCCTGACGATGCGATTGTGTTACGAGAGAAACGGGTTGCCGATCCTGCGTCACGAGATCAAAGTGAAAGTGGTGTTGGTAACAGCGGCGTTGGTGGAGGCGGCGGCAAACGTAACAATAAAAAACAGAATCGTAAAAACGATAACACTGAATATAATGGCCGGGATCCGGCTCTTGATAAAATCATACGCGACATACGACAACGTGTTAAGGATTTAAAAAAGTTTTGGTCGAATTTGCCTCATCAATTTTGCAATAACGATGAAATTTCCTCATCAGCGGATGCAGATGGTATGTGCTGGAATGGTCATACGATAGATCGGTGAGCGAGAAAATCTATTTATCAATAAACTTATTAAAAATGCTTTAATCTGTCAGTTACATGCATTCAATTACAACGGAGCATGGTTCGAATCCTGAATTTCCAGGAACTCCCTCGAAAGAAAGGCAAATCTCTCAAGTTGCCACGCAAGTCTTTTACCTAAAAAATGTGGTCACGCATTTACGGAATGCGTACAATGGTCAAGATGTGGATTGGAGTGATCAAGGTAATTACAAAATCAATGTACGGTAGTTTCGGTCTTTGAAAACATCTGTAGAATTCTCATTTCATATCTCTCGAGTTGGAAACCGCCCTATCAAAAGATAGAATTCGATTAACCGGCTACTCGAAAGAAATATTTATATTTAATGAACCTAACGGGCCGAATACTCTTCAATCGCCGAATTTTATGCACCTTCGCTGCCATTGTCGGCTTATGTTTGCAAAATGTGTGTCTTGAGTTGAAATGCATATTACTTATCCTTAACTTAGCCTTGCTTACACTAAAATTTATTCTCATTCAAATCACTACGTTAAGCTCAATCTTTCCTTATAATAAAAATTCGTATGCGAGGCAATGCGTATGCGACTTATACGTAAGAGAGGTTCCTCTGTCCAATTATTATCAAGTGCTCCAAACTTATATTGAAGAGCATTTGCAGATACTATAAGAAGTCTCGTACCTAAAGAATTCCTCGACAATAAAATACGACTATGATGGGTCATAATGTATTAGGAATTTCTTCGGTCCAACACAAACTAAGAAATGGGAAAAAGATACTAGTTCTCTCCCTTGCTTCAGGATAAAACTTAAACTATCAGCACGACCTCGATCACATAAATATGAGATATTCTGTACCCCTTACAAATGCATTTCACAACTTTTGCGATAATCTAATATTACAAAATTTTCTAGCAAAACCAAATTCGCTAAGCAAACGATATCTATATTATATTTTGTAGATGAACCATATTTTGGGAGTGGTTCTGGATCTGGTGGTGGCACTGACGATGAAGATGACGATGAAGGCTCCGGTTTGGGCAACCAATTTACGCCCACTCATAATCCCGATCAAACAGATCGGCCCCCGTTACGTGTTAATAACGTTGATGATGAAGACGAGGATGCTGTTGAGGAACGAACGCATAATGTTGGTACTAGCGTTGGTGGTGGCGGTGGCGGGGGTGGTGGTGGTGGAGGAGGCAGTGGTGGCAGTGTACAAACATACACTTCCCGTCCTGCTCACCCCCATAACACAAATACTCTGGAGGAAGATGATGATCGCAATGACCCCGAAACTGGCGAAGATCTTGATTATCATCTTAAAGCAAGTGGGAGTGCGGCCGTCGCTATTAAAATATCTTTGCGTCGTGCTTTGTTTATGTATTTAATGCCACTTTATATAGCGTGGTTTGGTGGCATTATTGCCGATATGCTGTGATTTCTTATTTAAGCTTTTTTTTAATATTTGTACCTATTTTTTCTAGATTTTTTTCGACTTGGATTTCTTTTTAAGAAATTTTCTTCAATGAGAATTAATAAAAAAGCAAATAAATAAAATAAACAAATATAGTTGTGGCCTGAACTAGGTTTACTCTAAACCATATTTCAAAATTTTGAAATCAATTTCATCTCACTAAAAAAAAATTATTGTGGAAAAAAAAAATTTTGTTTTTCTTTTTTAATTTGAAGTAAAAGCATTTCAAATTACAATAATACTTGGCTCTACAGGATAGTCCGATTACAAACGTGTTTTTTTTTTATCATTTAGAAGAATAAAATATTCAGCCAAAAATGTCATTGTTCTTAATTAAAATCTCTCTTAAGTGACTAACAAGTTCTATCTCGCTCACAAACTCTAATCCATCCATCTACATAGTTGTCGATCGATTACTGCATTAGACGGTAGACCGTAGATGAAAAATTGCCTCTCATTAACATTGCAAGAAAATTAACTTCGAATTAAAAAAATTTCAAATTGATCTTCCTTTTCTTTTCTTTTTTTTTTTTTTTTTCTAAGTTTGCGTCCTCATTCCCAGCACTCTGTCAAAAGAAAAAAATTTTGAGTTAGATGAGCAAGTAGTAAGGCCGCTCGTTAACGAGATGTCATCATAAACACTGAAATTGTGGCAGATTGACTAAGTTAATGACATCTCTTCAGTTAATGAAAATCTTGCATCATTTGTTTCATTAAATAGTCACCTAATTGCTCAAAGTGATCAAAGCCGCAAAAAGAATGCTGATTCGGAAAAGGCATAACACTTACCGATAGGACGAATATCCAGTATGTTGCGGCCGCCATCACCTCATGTCTTTCTCTTTTTCCTAGCTTGCTTGTGACCGCCACTGTGTTACACGAACTGGGGACATCTCCTAAATTATTGGTCATATTAAAGAAAATAAATAAAGTTAAGAGAGATTACACTCAATTCTTTATTACGTATAAGATAGTTTCAAATACTAGCAACAACTTTGTGTGTGTGCTAATTTCAATGTCCACTGACTTTAAAAAAAAATGTATTTTTTCATTGTTATCGACTTAGAATAAAAGATTGTCTTAAAAACGCATAAGCGCTAAACTGTATTTCTTACCAGCCACTCCACTTTTCTACAATTATTGATTCATCTACGAGAAGACGTTTGAAGAAGAAGTTTATTGTTTTTCTAATCATACTACAATCTCTCCATCCATCCATTGTCGTTGTGTTTATATTTAAACATGCAATATTTTATAACATAATTATTGTCAGCTTGATTGGAAATCAAACAGCTTTCAAACGAAATTTTTATCTCGTATAAAATATCCGCTAATTAATTAAACCGAAACCGAAAACGAAAACAAAAACAAAAAAACTAAGACAATAAACAGCTAAAAATATATCTTTCTTATCTCTTCACTTCTTTTTCTTAACTTCCATATGTAAAACTTAGAACAAAAAGGTACTCATCTAAAGGCATATCTGACTAGTATTTGGGGTTGAATTAGTTTGCCGTTTATAGCAGGCAGATGAGCAACACTTCCTATCAGTTGGCATATAAATAAATGAAAATCGTTATACGGAACTTACAGCTGCCATGTAATTGCACTGAATTGGAGCTTTGCAGTGCAACAGCGCAGTTACTTGCCAATTATTGTGCAAATCATTTTGTTGCACTCCAACCTGTAACCAAAGACGGAAGTTCCGTAACCTTTTCAATTCTAGTTGCAATGTACAGCAGTACGCATTAATGTTAAATTTCTAGCCAAAATCAGATTGACAAATGATTCAGTCATGTCAGACTAGCCGTCCGTCAGTATGTAAAATTTTTCAAAGCCGAATATAATCACATTAGTACACTTTTTTCCGTCCACGAGATGAATGTAACCAGTTGTTCTAGAATCAATTTTTGTGAAACTAGATGATAAACAATATAACTTGGCCTCCCCACATATATGCGAGAAAATAAATTTGAAGCGAGTTCTTTCCAAAAGACGTAAAATTTTATATATAAAAAAATTTAGGATAATTTTTTCAAAATAAATAAAAAAAAATAGAATTTACTAAGTAAACTAAAGAGTAAATAAACTTTTAATTATGAATGGAGGAATTATAAAAAAAAATTAAAAAATTATTAATAATTTATTTTATATTCATACACACAAAACATTACCTCACTCTAATTGAGAAAAAAAAGAAAAAGAAAAAGAAAAAGAAAAACAACTGAATATTGAAAAAGCACCTGTAAGTTGAAAAAAAGATATCTAAAAACATTGTACGAAAGCTTTAACATAAAATTTTAGACATTTCAAAATATAAAAACAATTATAATTTGTGTGTAGTTTTTTTTATTATTATTACGAAAAAAAAAAAAAACAAAACAAACAAATGTGCAATTACTATAAGAGAAAGATGAACAATATGTATGTATATTTTTCGGTTTGAGTTAATTCTATTACACCTACCCACTGCCATAGAGTAATTTTTATAAATATCTGTACACACACGAATGTTCGAAGTTATGAGAAAGAAAGGGAATTCAATATTTAATATCGAAATGCATCTCAGATATAGAAAACATAATATACGCTTTTCCCAACATTTTCGCTCTTTATCAATAATGGAGTCAGGTCTCAGCTATCCCCTACAATCGTTATCAGAGAATTTGCATATTTTCTTGCGTCTTCTATCTTATATATCGCTATCAAAAGAAGTAAGAATGCTTCGAAAATAGATATGATTTTTTTTAATAAAATTAAAATCAGTTTTTGCAAATTTTTATCAAATAATCGATAAATAGCTATAAGTGTTCCCATGATTTTCCCTTAGGCTGGTGGGTACAACAAATTCAGCTGGAGTTATATAAAAAAAAAAAAAAAAAAAAAATACAAAATTGAAATAAACTTCTGTATCAAGAAACTTAATTGCAATCGATTGTCAAATTTTAAAATAACATTAAATTTTAGAAATCTCCAAAACCTTTGTTTTTTTTATTTGTAAATCTCTTAACCATCGACTGACTTATGATGATAAGTTTTTGTTTATTTTTATTTATCTACATGTGTTACTGCTATATTAACCCACCTCTTAATATACCTAAAGAAATTTCTTTACCATCCACAAAATTAAACACGAAATAAACAAATCTTAAAGAATAAATGTGTTTATGTACGTTTCTATTGTGTACATTTTTCTTTTTCGCTTTTATTTTATTGAATTTCTGATATATAATAATAAAAAAATAATAATAACCGCGGATAGGAGAGGAGGAGGGCTATCGTCACTTAAAAACTACTGGCCTAACGTGAAATTATGGAAATAAAGTATGAGATGAGATGAGACCCTAATGGTAAAGAAAATACACACTTACCTACCACAGCCAACCGACAAACGAACAAGAATTAGCTGGACGCAACATAGGCATGAAAAACTATGAAACGAGGAGTAACCACACATCCCGCACCGATTGTATCAATAACCATACAGAAGAACAAAGAGTGTCGGACGAAGCCCAAAAGTTGCGTTTGAAACAGCCTAGAATATGGACCCTGAATCGAGGCCAAGAATATATAAATAAATTATTGTAATACCCAATCGTATAAACCACACAACCACCCTAAACGAAATAAGCACTATAGTATACGCTGCTGCAGTCACAACGGTACGCTGGTTAGGTTTCAAAATACATACAAGAGATCAGCGAGGGAGAAGCAATAGAAAGAGCTGGAAAACGCCCTGGGAGAAACGGATACAAGATAAAGTGAATCATAGACGATATAAGAAAAGTGCGACGAGAAAGCAACAAAATAATGAGTGTAGCAGAAATGAAAAAGCCTTCTGTCCATGTAGACCAACTCCTTATAGTTAACATGAAGCGGTATTGGGAGAGAGTGTGCAGCACACCAGGAAGCTATAGCAAGAAATCAATATAGGTCGAAACGGATCAAAAAACACTCAATATATCCAGAATTGCCTGCCGTTGTTTAATAGAATAACAAATCGCAAATCGAAGAAGAAACTGTGAGCAAGACTCAAAATTGAAAAGCAACCGGCCTGGGCAAAATACATAATATATGGGTGAAGAAACTTATTGCGCTACATGAACAGCTTGTCAAATGCTACGTCCAGCTGCTACATATACCACAAAGAGCAACCTCAAAGTTATTTGCAGGAAACACTTACTACCGAAAAAAATAGACCCACCAGACTGTCGGCCGCTTACGTGTTTGTCAATATTGTATAAATTGCTCACAAAAACAATTGCGCATAGCTTATATGCTCACTGCATGAGAAACAAGTGAACGGAAATGATGCAGAAAAGAAAACCAACGATGCAAGGAGCAAATTACAACTGACGCGATTATAGTCAACTAAGTTATACACAAGTAAAGGAATTTAATATTGCATATATTGACTGCATAAAAGCATTTGACTCAATGCCGGCAGACTACTTGTTGAAAGTCTTACGTCTTCTTACGAAAAGTAGGGACGCCGAAATTTGCATTAACCACTTAATCTACATGGATGACATAGAGCTCTATTCCCCAAAGAGAGAAAAGCTACACAGAGTAGTAGGAACGATCCAACGATTCAGCAAAGAAATTAGGATGGAATTTGAGTGGGAAAAACGTAATATAGCAAACATCACGTCCAGAAAGCTTTGTGAAGATGAGAGCTCACTTTCTTCAAACACTTATGATATAACGGAAAGCCTGAGCAATGAAGAAAGCTACAAATATTTGGGGTCTTCCTGAGTCAAAAGGTATGCTGGCGCAGGAAATGAAAGAAAAAATTAGATTTGTATTTGAAAAAAGATTAGTAGCGATACTGAAAATCAAGCTCAATTCAAAATACAAATGTAAAGATTTTAATACTTGGGCTATACCAATGTACATCTACTTTTTTGAAGTTGTGAAATGGAGCAGCACGAACCTAGCTCAAGCACATAGAGCCATAAGAACTTCCATGTGCAAGTACGACGTGCACCACCCAAGCAACGCTAAAGAGCGAATAAACCTACCGAGCTAGCTTACAGGTCGTAGACTAAGGGACCTACCTAGCTTAGATGATGTACAAGCTAAAAACTTAAAGGCATACCATAGGTCGCAAACGGGATGCACAATCACAGAAATGTTGGTGAAAATAGATAAAAATTACAGGCCACTAAACTTAAGTGGCAGCAGCCATGAGACACCAAGCTTCGTATGAACCCACCACTATATAACTGGACCCAAAGACTTTTACACGGGAACCATGCTAGTGAGGTGGGGAAAGATACAATAGACCTACAGAGTACATATCATATCGTTAGTCAGAGGGGAGTTGTTTTATGACGTGGGGGATTTATTATTGCCATACAAGAGAAAAGACACGTAATGAGGCAGGAAATACAAACAGACTTCTGCCAAATGCAAAAGTGGTATAGAAACAATAGATCGTATTATTGCCGGATACACAACACTCACTAGTACGGAATATCTGAACAGGCACAACCAGGTATGTAAAATAGTACATCAAGCATTAGCGGCGAAACACAACATACAAAAATCGCAAGTCCCATATTACAAGTACCAGCCAGCGCCTGTAACAGTGTACAAAAGTGCTGCGATTTACTGAGATAGACAGGTTATAACCGATCGGCTATTCAAAGTCAATAAAGCGGACATAGTCGTACTAAATTAGTAGGACAAGACGATCGATATTATATATGTAATAATCCCACTCATCCAAAATGCACAAACAGTTACTAGAGTAATATTATAAATAAGTTACGAAAGTACCAAAAGAAAACTGCAAAACAGCTGAGCAAACCCCTTAGTGTAGTACACTCGGGGATGGGTGAATTCCAGCCTGATCTGAGGAATCTAGAAACCCAGTGATAACAATCATAACCGCAATAACAATAATCACAATTATAATCATAATAATAATACCATTACAATGCTGTATAGTACAGTAAGGTGTAGTATAAAACTGTATAATATATTATAGTATAGTATATAGTATATAATATATAATATGGTATAGCATAGTATCTAATATATAACTGTACAGTGTAGTGTATATAATATACCATACCATGTATAGAGTATATAGTATATATAGTATCTATAGTATATATATATATATATATAGAGTACCATATACTATACTATACTATATATACTATATTATACTATACTATATTATACTATAGTATATAATAGTGTCACAAACTTCCGCTAATCTCGATACGGTCCGTATCACTAAATCGTGGATATTATTTTCAAGAGAAATGCACTTCAGAATTCTTTTAACTCCAAGTTTCTTTATTTACAATCTATTCTTTAAGGCTAGGATTATTTACATTTTACTTTGGCAATAATCTCGACTTCTCAACTTAAATATTCTTTTTCGACTCAAATGTTCTCGTACGACTAAATTGCCTTCTTTTTTTTTTTTTTAAGTTCAAGTTTATTCATTCCAGTTCATTTTTTTTACATTTCGTATTATAACATAATTTTCTTAACGTAACTAGTACTTTCCTAAGAATATATCTTTTAGAGAGAGAGATCAACTTTTATTCATTTGTAATATTTATCTCTTTTATAGTTAATTACCCCCAAAAAAAGGAAATGATAAAAAAGGGGTTGCTTTTAAGTTTTCGTTTTCTCTTAAATCTAGAGCTATTTACAATCTTAAAAACTACTTACATCTAATACTATGCCTACGTACAATTATTGCGAAGTGTTGTACACTAAGCTCGTCAGATCATACGAATTTTTTCTTCTATGATAGAAGTAAAATTTATTATTTATGGTTAATGCATTAACATTTTTAAGTGTTAGTAGGAAGTCAACGCTTATGGTTGCCTATAGAGTTCTTCTTCGGTATTGGCATGTATACACTCTTGCACAAGTGTATTCTCTAGGTAGATGCATCTCTCCAAACACTTGATGGCTGCGGCTATAAGGAATGTGTCTATTCTGCTGATGTTTGCTGTCTCATGCTGCTTTCTGCAAGATGGTCTTCTGAACGAGCCATCTGGCATTTGATAGGGCTTTAGGTTACAACGTTCATAGATCAATAGTTTAATATCCTTGTCGAGCGTGCATTTGCTTCGAAGCACGTTATTGCATAGGACGTTAATACCTTTCGCCTTTTTCAGGATATAGTCAATGTGCCTGTAGAACTCGAACTTTTCATTAAATATGAGCCCCAGATATTTCAAGTTTGCTGCTGTCTCGATCTCTTGTTGGTTGATTACAATGTTTGGAATGAATTGTCTGGCGTTCTTATATAGATTCTTGCGCTTTCCTTTAATGGCAATAGCAGAGCACTTGTCAATGTTAAGCCATAGTTTCCAGCTGCGACAGAGCTCGGAGACTCTTGATAGATACTCGTTGATGTTTTCGTTGGCTGTTTTTGCTCTTGAATACAAACACGTTATTAAGCAGTCATCAGCATATGTGAATAATTTGATGCTGTTTTGGGGGAGATGGGAAATCACTGAGAAAGATGTTGTATTACTATACAAGTAGAGATCCCTGTTGTACACCAGCATTGACTTTCTTCACAAGCGACGTTGACTTGTTCACTTTGACGTAGAAAGCCCGCTCGTGAAAGTACTCCTTTATTAAACCGAACAGTCGTTTGTCAAATCCGTATGAGTGCAGTTTATGTACACTAAATTGCCTTCCGTAAACAGTCTACTTATACACATTTTTATACGCATGTTATTATTACCTATCTTCATGGTTTCATTTCTAATCCGCTAACCTGCTTTTCTACTAATCGTTTTCCTCGGCCGGCAGCTGCATGACGCGCCACGCATGTGCACCTGGGTTTTTCCCTATCTGTTTTTCTGCTAATTTTTTTCATTGGCCGGCAGCTGCTTAACGCGCCGCGAATATGCATAAGGAATTTATTACTTGGGAAAAATCAGTTAGCAGCATTAACTGGATTTGAGATTTTCGTAACAATATTATAATTGAAAATGTCTGCAGCAATTAAGAGAAATTGTTAAACATGGAGAAAGTAATTATAAAATTAGAGTATGAGCTTAATTGCTGAATTTTTCATTGAAAGCAATGTGTTTGGTATCTTTCACTTACCTGTTCCACTGTAGCGAATGGTAATGTGCATGCTAAACGATAGTGTAGAGCATATTTGGCTGCCTTGTTTTTGGAGAAAAGAAAAGCTTTCAACGACTTATTTAAACCAGAGTGCGAGAAGAAACTGAAAAGCTAAAGTTCGCATTAGCAATTTCAATGTAATTGAAAAAAAGAAAAAAGTAGCGTGGAAATTATTAATGTGTCCAATCAATACCAATTTTCTAAACCACTTGTCTTTCTAAGTAAAGAACCGCAGTCAACCGTGTTATTACCAAATTCAAGAAGAATGGACAAATGGTGATTTCCGTAAGTCCAGATGAAATCAACATATTTGATAAGATGAGACGATGGTAAAGTGAAAGAAAGGATTTCCTTTCGATTCGAAATACTATAAGGCAAAAGCCACGGCGCAGTCTAATATCTTTGGAACCCTTTTGAAATACGCACGAATTTCAAGCCTAAACTTTGTAAAGTGCAGATGTAACAATTCATGGGAATACGTTAGCAACCCTCTTCGAAGCAGGATATGGCAAGTTTTTCTTTGAGGCTGGAGTAACGTAAGATTAAAATGCCTCAGATCATGGTAATATCTTAGAAGTCTCGTCCCGATTAGGATAAGGTAAATTGTTCGGCTTCACCTGCAGGCTTGGCTGCTGCTTAACACCTAACAAGAAAATCTCTCTTTGTTTGCTGCTGTTTATGGCTCTTCGCTGCCACACTATCACATTAGCCCACAAATTTACAATTTACATGAATGGTAGGTATGGTAATTTAAAATGATCGAACTATAACTCAGAGAGAGCATTAGTTACATTATATGTGTCATGGTATGGTAGGTGTAAACGATTTTGGCATAGTTTTGGATATAATGAATGAATGAAGGAGACTAATTGTAAGTCGGCTCTCTTGGATCTGTGTATCTCTGACATATCTTCCGTTCTTCACTACGAGAAATTTCCCCAATTCCCGTGACATATCCAATCACGAGCTTGTGTTCTTACCTTTCAAAGTACGGTTTTATTGCGAGAATGGAAGACGGTCAGCTTTTAGTTAAACAGATATGAAATAAATTAATGTGGAAAGATTAGTTAATGCACCCTTCAATGCCTGTTGGAACAGTATCCGTGATATTAACGATAAATTATTGTTTATAAATTCTAATTTGTCCATGCTATATAATGATCACATTCCAATTAAGGTTTGTGTTGTTAATCCATCCAGATCGCCATGGCTTACTAATGAAGTTAAAAAGGCGATCACAATTCGGAATGGTACTCAAGTGTTGCTAATTGGGAGGGCTTTCGTAAACATACAAATAGGGTGCATGTAACCACAAAGCAGATGAATTGTCGTTATTTTAGCAGGAGATTAGATACTAATTTCCCGACTAAAGTACTTTGGAAAAATTTGCAGGCAATTGCGAAACGGGCTGGGCCAGTTTCATTAGTATTCTTCGAAAGTTTTTAAGAAGTTAGTAACTAATAAGACTGCGTTGCACCTGTGCTCCAAGAATATACTTTTCGAAGTCCAGTCAGGTTATAAGCCAGATCATAGCTGTAACACCGCTATTTTCAAGGTGTTGAAAGATATCCGTGCAATGTATGATAAGGAGACGTTGACGACTGGTTGATTTTTCAAAGGCCTTCGATACTGTGAATCATAAATTATTCTTAAAAAAGCTAAGTTCCTACTTTGGCTTTGGTCCGACCGCAGTCAAGGTTGTTATGTTTTACGTTGATAATCGGTACCAGGGCGTGAAAGACGTCCCCTTTTTCTCCGAGATTAGATGCTTTAACTCTGGCGTACCATAAATCTCTATACTAGAGCCCATTCTGTTCAGTCTCTCAATTAATGATCTAGTTATTTGTTATCAAGATTGCGACATTCAACTATATGCAAGCGATTCTCAAATATACCTATCTGACCCAAGGGGGCTTGTGGAGGTTCTAATTCAACGAATTAATAATGATTTGTGTCAAAAAAGATTTGTGTTAAAATTAAAAAGAAATTAATAAAAAGTTTGTCCAGAAATATAAGCGGGCGGTGAGATGAGGAACTCTGAATTTTAATAATCGTTATGAATTTCCCATTGAAGTGCATCAAAGTGGAATTGCTTTGATTATTTTTGTGCGTCAGGAAACCTTCAAAAATTTCAAAAAAGTTTTCCGATTGCTTGAAGGTTTACCAGACAACTAAAATGGATGTTTAAGCTTCGTTGGTTATTCTTTGCAATTTGGTTGTGTAGCGCGAAACAACAACAAAAAGTCGCGATCGTAAACAAAAAACAATCGAAATTAAGTTGAGCATTAATTCGATAACGTCTTGATGGAAAATTTTTTTTAAAGTTATAATTTTTGCGATTTTCTGCTCTTGTTCTTTCTTTCTTGGTTTTGCTTATCTACTATAGAATGGGTATGTTCGCCATAAACAACACATTTTAAAATGTTCCAATTTGTATTTGTATCGTTTCCTAGTACAAGCCTGAGGGGTAATCACGTACGACAAATTTAGCCGTTCTCGCAAACAGCTGAATACAACAGCGAAATGTAACTTTCAGCTACGTAATTTCCCCTCTAGTGATGCAAGATTTACGAAGAACTTAACTAACAATAGAAGAAATGATCGAACATTCCCGCTACCAATCGATTTTTTATGATGGGAAAACGACCCCATTAGCCAATTCAGCGAATGCGTCAGACAAGTTATACACAAGTAGAATAGAATTAAACTATATATTATGCTACGGTCGATGAGCATTTACTTTGGACTAAATATAATAGTAATTTAATAAGTAAATAAAGAAAAACTTTGTTTTAAATTGAAAAGACTGCGGGAGTTATTAATTTACGTATATTTTATAAGAAATCTATATTCTGTGTCAAATCTTCTATTACATATCCACTTCAGAAAAAAATAAATTTGAAAGTTAGGCATTTAAATTCCAATAACGTACAAATTAGAATTAACTCTCCAATAGAAAATCGTACATTCGTGCGTATAGTAAATGTATGCAAATAGCTATTGTTTTAATGTGTCGTTATTTTCCAGTTTGTTATTTTTACGAAGAAGGTTTGTATATATCGATACGCAGCAATTGAATCAAAATTCTATTAAACAAAAATTCTATTAAACAAACATTCTATTAAACCAAAATTACTATTAATCCAAAATTACTATTAAATCAAAATTACTATTGACAAGTTACTTCAGGTTGGTGACATTAGCCCCAAAGCCCTAACCAAAAACAATCAATATATTGCTAACCCTTTTTACTCAACTCAGCGAGTCAGCAATATTATCGATAGCTGTGAATTATCGATAGCTGTGGTAAACGATCGTAGACGAAAAGTTGCGGCTATGCTCGGTTTAGACAGATTGAGTTAGTTTAAGCGCGCAGCTTGTTTAAAATAGAAAGAAAGAAATCGCATACATAAATTTGTGGAATTAAAGTAATTGTGAACTGTTTGAATGTTTCATTTATATGATCAAAGCCACCATTAAAAAGTCTAAAAGGAACTAAGCAAGTAGTTTCTTTACGTTTTATGCAACAAAAGAAAATTTCGATCGAGTAGACATTAAGTGAAATATCTCATTTTTTCTAATTTCTTGTTAGAAGAAAAAAATTTAAAACACATAAACATGTCTTCAAAAACCGATGATAAAGGCACAGAAATACCAGAAAGATTATATGATTCGTCAGCCGGCAAAACATATAAACGCATGAGATTTTTTGGCAAGGTGAGTGTGCGTCTGCTAAAAAGGCGATTTTAAGCTTTACTTCAAGTTCTCCAATAAAGTCCCCATTTTATTCATCTATGACTGTAGTAGATTTTTTGTGTTGGCTTTTTGCAATATCTCTAGTTGCGGATGTTCAGGGTCGTTAGAATGCCTCAATTATTAAAAGTCGGGGATGTTAATTTTTAACGCGATCGTTTTGAAAATAATTGAAGTTGTCTCAACTTTTTTTTTCGTTTGTATTTGTTATACTATTTCTTATTTAAAGCACAATTCTTTGTTATAGGGTGGATTTGCAAAATGTTATGAAATTGTAGATGTGGCGACAAATGAAGTATACGCTGGTAAAATTGTTTCAAAGAAGCTCTTAATGAAACATAATCAAAAAGAGAAAATGACCCAGGAAATTACCATACATAGCTCTATAAGTCATCCTAACATTGTTAAATTTCATGGTTTCTTCGAAGATAATTACAACATTTACATCGTTTTGGAACTGTGCAAAAAAAGAGTAAGTGATTTTCTTTTAAATCTTTGAAAGTAAAATTATTTTCCCTTTCTATAGTCTATGATGGAATTGCACAAACGTCGGAAAACCATAACTGAATATGAATGTCGTTATTATATATATCAAATCATTCAGGGTGTCAAATACTTGCACGATAACCGCATAATACATCGCGATTTGAAATTGGGTAATCTGTTCCTAAACGACTTGCTTCACGTAAAGATTGGTGATTTCGGTTTGGCCACACGTATTGAGTATGAGGGCGAACGGAAGAAAACTTTATGCGGTACCCCGAACTATATAGCACCGGAAATTCTCACTAAAAAAGGACACTCGTATGAAGTGGATATCTGGTCTATTGGTTGCGTTATGTACACCCTATTAGTGGGTCAACCTCCGTTTGAAACGAAAACGCTTAGAGATACCTATTCAAAAATTAAAAAATGTGATTACCGAGTGCCCAGTTATCTACGTAAATCAGCTGCCGACATGGTAGTTTCAATGCTGCAATCAAATCCCAGCCACCGGCCTACAATTGACCAATTGCAGCATTCAGAATTTTTAACTAGTTCGCCGGTTCCAATGTTTTTGCCTACTTCATGTCTGACTATGGCCCCACGTCTCGAAATTAAGGACACTTTAGAGCATGAGGTGCCTAATCAAAGAAAGCCTTTAATTGAAGTGAACGGTGTACGATACGATGACACACGTTTGGAGTCGACTTTTCTTAAAAACAACTTGCACGATGCCATCACTGCATCGGCGCATGTTTATCAGAATAATCAGGATTATCGCAGTGACATAGAAAGCTTGTATCAACAATTAACAAAACTTATTGAAGCCAAAGTAAGAAACACAAATTAAGAGAAAGAAAAAAAAACAAACAATTACAATAATTTTAATTTTTAGCCTCGTATATTAGCCGGAAATTTAGGTGATGAGAATACAGACCCTGCTGCTCAGCCATTGTTTTGGATATCAAAGTGGGTGGATTACAGCGACAAATACGGTTTTGGGTACCAATTATGCGACGAGGGCATAGGTGTTATGTTCAATGATACCACCAAGCTGATTCTATTGCCGAATGATATGTAAGCAACTCAATTTTAAATTACAAAAAGTTAATTTATTGCTTCAACGAATATTTATAGTAATGTACATTTCATCGATAAGGATGGCAAAGAAACTTATATGACCAACACAGATTATTGCAAGTCTTTAGAAAAGAAAATGAAATTATTGTCTTACTTTAAACGTTACATGACAAAACATTTAATGAAGGCTGGAGCAAATAATGTTAATCTTGAAACTGATCAAATATCGCGTATGCCACATTTACACTCATGGTTTCGTACCACTTGTGCGGTAGTCATGCATTTAACTAATGGCACAGTACAGGTAAGTGGAACTCTTGGTGATTTTCTAGAGTTTTTATTTACTTTCACTCCAAATGATCCTTTTTTATACATGCCACGGGGAATGTGATATACATATTTTTAATAGCATGAATAGCGAAACCCGTGTAAGTATATCTGTTTGCTTTTACTACTGTCAGGATCGCAAATTCAAATTTTCGGCTACAGTAAAGTTGATATATCTAAGCTCTCCATATTAACTTTTGCTTTTTTCACTACAATTTTCCTGCAAAGCTCGCTTACACCTTACAAAGATTCTATGTAACGAACAAATTGCATATTTTTATTTTATAATTTGTATTAGGTTGTATAACTACCTACGAAGCGGTGCACTATTGCATAAAAATGTGATTTGTGTGATTTTAAATATAGCTATGCGTATACCATGCGTCGCATGAATCCTTTGTCAGCGTTGCAATCGAAAATAACGCAAATTTACTAAGCAAGTGGCTATTTATCTATAGAAAAAATGTGTGAAATAATTTCATAATTTATTTGTGATGTTCCTTTTTCCGAGAACAATTCGGCTCAAGTCGAACAGAACTTCGCTCTTATTCTTCTTCTATCATTGTTTTTCTTTTTTTCTTTTTTCAGTTAAACTTTTCAGATCATATGAAAATTATTTTATGTCCACGTATGAGTGCTGTCACTTACATGGATCAAGAAAAGAACTTTCGTACATATCGGTTCTCAACCATTATACAACACGGCTGCTCTAAGGATTTGTACCAGAAAATCCGCTACGCGCAAGAGAAGCTTAATAAAATGTTGGAAAAGATGTTTTTCTAAACATATTGGGAGTCCTTTCAATAAACAGCGAGCTCTATTTATTCTTTTCTTTTCTTCGTCACATTGAAATCCTATTCGCTTACTTTCATTCTATGCTATTCAGTTCATATGAAATGCGAATAACGTGAAAAGTTCTATTTATACGCTTTTTATAATTTTTTATATTTTTTTAAATATTTTTTTTTTTATATTTTACTAACAATTACATTATTATTATTATTATTATTATTATTATTCATGTTTTCTAATATTTTAACATTTATTTACTTATGCGTGCAAACAAATAACTTACATAATCATAATCAATAATAATAATATCTTCGCAAATCCACCATTTCTAATTACCTCTTATAACCTGGTTTTGTTTGCAAATATACCTCAGCTGTTTTATAAGTTTGAAAAAATTTGATTTCTTGATATATTGCCAAACTCTCAATTGTCAGTTAAAAATAAATATAACATTTTTAATAAAACACATGGAATTTTCTTTTATTATATATAATAATGTGTTATGGAAAAGTTTTTCGGTTCACAGTTTTTAAGTCAAGCTGCTGGCCTTCAGCTTTTATGTGGTTTTTCCATGTTAATCTTTGGTCAATATGGAACGCGAGGTGTTTTACCCAATTGTTCATAGCGACGTTATTGACAGTTAATCCATATTTAACGTAAATGTAATATGCATCGATTTTTCAGCGTTTATTTTAACATTCCATTTCCGCAGCACAATTTTGTTGAGATAAATGTGTAATTCGTATGAAACAATCATGGAATCGTTAAATGAAAATAGGACTGCTGTGTCATCTGCGTTTGTCACAGTTTAAATATTGTCAGCGACCGGAAAATCTGAAGCGAAAATTGTATAGAGTACTGGACTACTCCTTCAACTTTATGTATCTATCATTTTCAACTTTAATATAGAAAAGTGTGTTCTGGAAATAGGTCTTAAGCAGCGAATACATGGGCAACAAGTAAGTTTGAAAAATAGACCATCATGCCAGACTTTATCGAAGAGCATTTCTCCATCCATGAGAACACCGCCGTAATCATTTTTACTTTCATTAGCTTCTCCGATGTACGCAATGACACGATGGCATTGCCCAACGGTACAATCTGGAATCAAACTGATGATCGATAACAATTAATTTTCATTTCAGAACTGATAATAGTCCTCTTACATATATTCTTTCAAGTTCTTGTTCGCGGCACTTTCGTCCATCCGAACCATCAATCAATGTTTGCTCGTGTATACATAATTTAATGTTAAGTTTCTTGACTAGGAGAATACGTATGAAAAATTTAACTATTTTTTCGCATTTAGATTGATTTTGCATTACGTTTGCTATCGTTAGTCCATTTTTTTTCGGATTATGGGACTTGTTATATATGGTGTTAGCTAGGGCATTAAATGTGCATCTTTTAGTTAACTAGCCCTCGCTTGGAAGGCGTATTTTGACAATTATTTGGTTGAGAGTTGTGTATGATTTTCGTCATCCGAAATTTAATTCAAAAAAATAATGGGAAAATAAGGGGTAAATTTAACGCTTATTTGTTTACAACAATACAATCAACAACAAAATCATAGAACCGCAAATAACATAACAAATTATGTAAAATTTTTGATAAAATTGAATGAAGGGAAATAATTTCATATTTTCATTTCTTAGGCAAACTTTGAATTGTGAAATTCAATTTTAAATTTTAATATTTTATCATTTGCATTCATAGGATTTAACTATAAAGAATATAGAATATTTTAAAATTAATAGCAAATCAAATCTAGTTTTGTATTTTATAAATAAAAGTCAACTTTCTCATTTTCCCAAAACCTCTTAAAGCACATTTATTCTCTATATTCTGTTATTTCAATACAATTCATTTTGAAAATGCAGAAAATATGCCCGCTTTTATATGTCCTCACTTATTCGGCCAATTGGCACGCCTCTAGCGAACGTCGACACCGTCATCACCGTCGCCAAAATAAGATCCCTTGATCCAGGAAATCAAAAGTTTACTTTCACAATTTTCATACATACAGACAAATATGCGTACATAAATTAACTGACCATCCCATTCCGGGTATGCTTGCCTTTTCGGTTTATGAGTCGTTGTGCATTTTAGGCGGACGTCAACAAATATTAGGAGTATTTCAATCATAGTTTACTGCACAACAACGAGTTACTAGACCAAGACAAGCATAACAACAAGTTACTTACCGCCAGGAATACCAGGCTTCCTATAGGAACACTCTTTTATGTTACCATTAATACCCCACCGAATCCATTTCGAGCAAATATTTTTCTTAATTTCTTGCATGATTTCCGATACAACGAGCGAAATGGTAGTTAAGTAAAAATCGATACCCGCAAGTCATTGCAGCCTCCAGACCCAAACCACAACTCCAAAGTAAGGGCTAAACGGATCAGTGAAGAAATATAAGTTTCTCTTATGCCATCACTCATACCAACATTTTCAAAAACGTGTCCAAAAGCCTCGTTTACACGCGAGACTTTTGCAGAACAATATGCGTACGTATGTGTTGTTGACAATAAGAGTATTTGAAGCGTCTCGAAGAGTCCTTTTACGTCTTATAAGATTCCTTTTTCGCCAATCTCGATATTCCTCTACTGCCAAATAACATAATATAAGAAGCTTGAGGTGTACATGCTCCCCAACATTACTGGATTATTTAACAAACTTTTACTTACCTTTTTCTTTGTTTTGTTTGGTGAAATCGGTTAGACCAGTTGGCGATGGAACTCCAGTAGGCTGATGAGTTTTTATTATTTGTTGCTTCGTTGCTCTTCATCAATGATAGCGATAGTATATGATGACGGCTGGAAAGATTGGTGACAAGCTTTGGCGAATTAAGAATATTAGATAGGTAATTGGAGTAGAGAGCAAAAAAGAAAATTAATTTCACAAATGAAAAATGTTTATAACGTCATGAGCGGCTGGAGGCTACCAGTGGCTTGCCCGCAGTAATAGTAAATGCAATTAAAAGTTGAGCGTAATAGTAAATGCAATTAAAAGTAAAACTTCGCACGGAATCGACCCGGTGGTTAATTAAGTAATATAATTACAATTAAGTAATTTTTGTTGCTGTAATGCTTCGTTGTAAAATAAATGGTGTTTGAGATGCTCCTAATATATACTGATGTTGTTGGATGGGGTGCGTAGATGTGTAAAATTTATAAATATTTTCAAAAACTCGCGCAGAACGATGGAGTTTATGTTAATAGGAAAGGGTAGTATAGTGTATGCGGAATGGTGGTAAGTATATGTGGTGAAGGCATTCCAATGAAAGAGCCTACTTAGAAGACCATTGCAATGAGAAGCAGTGAGATAAATTAAAGCACTGCGCATCTGTGTCATTCACCAAGCAGAAACCCCATCATATTCGTTGCAAAGTATGAATCATTGCTGAGAGATGCATTGGTGCACGTAAACGTTAGTATTGCATTTATTTTTCAATATCTGCTTATACTTCGAAGAAAATGGGAAATGTGCTGTTCTTCACAACGTTTGCGTGAACTATAAAGTAGCGATGTGGCGAAGATTTATATTTTGCAACATTCACAACTTATCTAGACAACAGTGTTCACGTCTCCGCGGACTGCATTCTCCTCATCATTATTGCCGACATGATCCTAAACAGTAGCATACGTGAAGCGTTCCAGAGTTGTTAGCACCACCCGATTTTTCGTCGTACCATATATTTTGTAATTTAACATAATTAATTAGGTCCTTACGTACACACTTTGTTCTATTTACGTTTATTTCTCCTCTTCTTCCTTTTCTTTTCTATTATCAATAAATATTCCTTTTTTTATGTGTTTTTAGATTTAAAAACAAAGAGAAATGCGTTAATGATGATGAGGGATCATCAGGCCCAACTTCGGAATCTCCCGGAAAATTTACGGGCCGAATGAGATCATAGATAGGGATAGGGTATAGAACGCCCAAAGCACTACACTAGCTCGTCCGATAAGAAAGTCTTGCACGTCCATTTGCTTTGTGTAAGGCTCTTAGCACGTGTACTTTTTGAGTGCAAACGTCTATGAAGTTTTTCTCGTATAGAAATTGAACCTACATCCCTCACTACTTCTCAATTGGGTAGCTTTATCATGACACGTGCAGTTACCCGTTACAACCCCCGGCCGTTTGTATGAGGGGGTTGCAGCGTTAATGTTACATGAAAGTGACACTGCCGTGAGGCTAGACATCAAAATTTCCATGTCAGACAGTGCGCAAAGTCATTTTTTAGAACTGTCAAAGTGTCCGGAATAAATCTGCTTGGATTTTTGATTTCTTAGTCAAGAATATAGCCGATATAGGTCTATTTTCTGAAGCTTGCTTAAAATATTCCGAAAAACTATTTCATCCGAACTGCACTTTTATAAGCCATGATGTAACAAAAAAACAGTTATTTTTGAGGGATTGCATTTTTCAGCCACGATAGCCCGCTTAAGCACTGTTTTATTTTTATTTTTTAAATATTTCAAGTTGGTCACGTAATGTATTTTTCCTACCTCCTATATATATATCCGTATTAAACACAAATTTTTCATCAATCGTTTTGTCATTCGGACGATATAGTAGTTCAGGCGCCAGAATATCCTTGAAATAAAATCGTTGCATTGCGTAGTGTGACTGTACTACGCGATAAACTGAGGATATAATTAATTTTACTGTGAGTATTAACAGAAATCTTCCCTCTACTGATTCGCAATGTTAATGCTAATCCTACACGGTTGACTAATGTCTACTTTCGTGATGGGTCTTGCAAAGATTGTCTTAAGTGCAGATTGAAACGGGACTTACGGAAAACTTTGAACCAAAAATGTTTAATTTTGTAACATGATGTGTGGACTTAAAAGCTAGACACAGCAATTGTTGCTGTACAAGAGAAAATTCTTTTCAATGAAATAATGACCTTCTTTCCGGCAACTATATTGCACACAAACGATTCTACACATATTCCATCTGCTCACACGTCTATGCCTACTTTTTTAAGTTAATCTTTACTAATATACCGACGCCTGTTTCCAATTGGCAAGCTTTAAATGACCTCCATTCCGATTAGTTGCCAGTCAAATTTCCTCGGAATTTCTAAACCGTTATAAAAGAAAATTTTACAATGGATTCGCCTAAAGCTAATTGGAAAAGTTATCGACGTTTTCTTCCTAATACCTTCAATGGCCAATAAAGCTACGTTAACTTTATATCCACAACAGAGGATGTAGATAAATGCATCAATTTACTTATTGTGATCATAACAGACGCTGTTCAACACCTAGTGTTCAACTTAATTAGAATCAAAAATTTTTTGAAGTCAACCATAAAAACACTCTTAATTACCCGTCGCTGGTCGGGTATGAATTTTTCAAGTTCCGAAGCGCATTAAGGAATCGTAAAGTAAGTACTTAGATAAACGTACCTAGCCATTTTGGAATATTAGCAAATTTTTGCGTAAAAAACGCAGCTTATCGAGATAGCACACTCTTTCTATGTATTAGTAAAATGTAAGCCTTTGCAGAAAGATTTCTAGAAAATCATGAGGTGCTTGTAACTTAAGTTCTGATATAAGAGAACATGTAATTAATTCCGTTGTAGCGAGACTGAATTGAATTACCGTTCGTGTCTCAGAGAAGGACTACATAGGTGATGACATCGTTAAATATTAAGTGCGTGGAACACGTATAAGAGCATCTCCAGATATAAACGACATCGAAAATATAGTTTTAAAGAATATTCTCCATCAATATTTTCCAAGCACATCAGCAACAGTTATCAACCTATTAGCCTCTTGAGCTCTCAAAGCAAGATAATTGAAAGGGCTATTATAGGCAAATTACTAAAAAGAATTCGTGGAAAAAATATTATTCTAAGCGAACAATTTGAGTTAAGAAAGCCAGCGTAATACTTAATTAAATTCATTTTAAAGCTTTTTGTCTGTAAGATAATGTTCTTTTGGATGAATTTTCTGTATTATTATGTATAGGTGCTCCGCGAGAATCCGTTCTGGTTGCAAATTTGCATTCAGTTTTCTGTCCTGACGTCCCAAAACTTAATGATATTGTCACATTGCTTTATGCGCCGATGACAGCGATATATACTCAGCGCATGACCTTGGTTGTGAAATAGTTGACAAGTTACAAGTTGCGATTAGTATGATATCCAATTACTTAAATAAATGGAAAATTACGTTAGATGCGGATAAGACGCAAGCCGTCGCTTGCCTTCTCCTTTCATCTGGTTTGACAATTCGAGCTTATGGAATTCCTTCTTCTGTTAAGTGCTTAGCTGTTATACTCGAGAAAAAGTAAACCTTCCGCAATTATGTTCAGCATATCAAAAACATACACAACATTGACATGAAAATGTCATATTCATTAATAACCACAAATATGAAACAAAGTATTTTAAATAAGATTCTCTTGTGTAAAGTTGGGTTTCAATCAATTATATTGTATGCCTGTCTAGTGTAGAGTAACTGCGCTCTAACTTACATCAAAAATTTGAGAAAATGCAAAAGTAAGTGATGGACAATTGTGCTAGACGTGCCTAGGTAATTGCATAAAACAAGTAAGAACATTATAGTCGGGTAAGGCATTGAACGTTAAGTAATCTACGCTGCCTTTCCTAGCTAGAATAGCTACTTCTGCATAGCCATCACTTCTGTATTTATAGGCGGCGTTGTAATTGGGGATTTTGAGGTCTGAAATGCTGTCATCAGACAGGAAAATTTCGCTCAAAACTGCGAAATCGGTTCGGCTGGAATTGAGGAAGTAATCCAGTAAATAGACATTGCGCATGAAACTTTGTATATTGTATTGAAAGAAAGAGATCATTGAGGCATACTAGGGCATGTTAAGACTGAATTAGATGTACCTTGTTTTAAAAGGTCATATTTTGCTTCAAGGCTTACAATTTCTGATTGGGTGGTTTTGAATTTTTCTTCATACGGAGTAGTGGACAGAATTTTGAAAATCTTTTCCAATAATTTTTCCATTTCTGTCGACTTGTGGTTGTTAGTGCAGAAATGCTTTTCAAACGGTCGGGGAGGTTTTTTTGGTTCTTGTGTCGATGGCCCTTTGCATGGGTTTGGGAATACACGTTTTATATCTTGCTACCGCATTAAAGTCTTTTTTTAATAGAATGTTTTTAGACTCAAGAGTCGGATCCCTAATATTGTTGGATATGGTGCTGTGCTTTATTGCTGGGAAATCTTCATCGTAATTGTCTAATAAATTGAATGGATTGGTAGAAAATTTTTCTTTGTACTCTTTAAAAGAGATATTTCGGATGGTTAAGATTTTTTTGATATTTTCCTCCTTCTTCTTTTTTGGAAACTCACCATGAAATACGTTATGGTCCTGGCACCCACAACCCAAGCATTTGATTAGATTGTAAGCGTTGATGGGGCAGGCCGGTGACTTACCACAGTTTAAGCAACTGCTTTCCCTGCTCTTGCAAAATTTGGCAATGTGGCCAAAGCGAACACACAGTTTAAGAGCAGGGATAAAGTAGTCCACCGGGACATTACAGTAATTGAACTTGATGCTTTTGGAGATTAATTTTCTCTTGAAGCGAATCTTGATGTTGTTTGTTGGGATGAATGTTTCTTTGTTGGAGGGAGCCATTCTATGAAGTCTCGTGACAGCAACGACCTCAATTTCAAAAATGCCGGAATTCAAAAAGTCTTCCTCCTTGATAGAAGGGGGAATACTTCTTACAATCCCGAATTTTTTTGTAAAATTCTTGGAAATACAAGCTTTGCAAAATTTCGAGTGAAAGTCATTATTTTTAATAAAATTATTGGCAACCATACCATTCTTAATGCAGAGTATCACTCTTTCTGATTTCTTCTGGGCTTTTTTTATGGCTGTCGACGTCGAATAAATCCGACACTAATTTTTGGTATTAGTTTCATGGTGGTGGACATCGAGTGGATTGTCCACTTGATGCGTCCTGTAGCGAGATTACAGTTGCGGACAATGTAAGCGATTCTTCTCAATATCGAATTAAAATTCGTTTGGATTTAATAGGTAAAATAAAGCAAAATGTCATTACGAATGACATGAGATTTGATTGTGGCATTGAGAAAGGTCTGGACAAGTTACGCAGCCAGAGTCCAATTTTGGACGAAGTACGCTTGCAATCGTAAGATCCTACACGCTTACGAAGCGGGGCAAAACCCAGTATATTGTAGTTGTCGAAACGAATTCTGCATACTTCTCCAAGATCATGGCAAAAGGTAAATTGTAATAAAGACCCTATTGGTAAGTGCATTAATTGCATTAAGTGAAATGATCAGTTTAATCTGGATGTACCGTGGTGAATGACCCCATATTAAATAAACTATGTCTTGCATATCATAACAAGTTAAAATCAGTTAAACAGGAGTTTAGATATGATGGATGATCAAAATCTATGTACATCTGATATTAACATAGAGATAGTCTTCACATTAGTTTGTGAATCGCATAAAGGGTTTCATTTATGTAACCTTAACGCGCGCAACTTGAATAAGCTCAAGGTTGATAATTTCAATTACTTGTTGCGTTCTTTAGTATTTAATGTTGTTTGTATAACTGAGATGTAGTTCAAGCTGCACGTCGACAAAAAGTTTTGCGAAATTAGTGGTTACACTATTATTCGCCATTGCAGAAGTTATTCAGAAAGAAGCGATGACATCGCTGTTTATATAAGTCGGTGTTTAAATTATAAGACTATATCGCGAAATGTCTATGTATACGATCCACATAGGTGCAACAGTTTGGACGATGTTGATTTACATTTGAACGATTCATGCGTTAAGAAGTTGCGTAACTCAATATCAACTGTAGGGTTGAAATTGATGAACGCTTAGGCCACATGTTACGCCCCGCTTGATAGGCCGGCTTTCTAAGACCCCACTTGTGTCCCTGACAGTTCCTATGTCATTCACTATGACCAATTTCCTCTTGGCGTGACATCTGATCATGAGATGTTGCTTCTTATCACATGCAAAGAAGCATTTTGACCCTTGCTAAAATCTTAGCCAATGTGCTTATATACCTATGTTTAATCTTTTCTAATTCATTGAGTTATATATAGATGAATTGCTTTGCTTCTCTACATACTTTCTATTACTCCTATAAATACATAGTTACTGTGTTACATTTTGATGTTTTAAAGCACGCGTGTTAGTCCTTTAAGTTATATATGCCCACATATATTCCTTTATAACATAGCCTGACTCGTTAGCATACACACATTTATTGATGACTCTACATTCGTACATTAACAAATACGCTTAAGCATGCGTGCACTTGTTTTTTTATGCTTATTCATGCCTACCTGTTTAAGGATACAAAATATATTCAATAATTCTTGTGGTTATACCTATACTTATGGTTATATTTATAACTCTAGAAATTTCCAAAAATCACGTGTTACTTCTTATACTTGTAAGTAAGCAATCATACATACAAGGATATGTCCACATTTTTAAAACCGGTTTCCTATATACGTGCATATATTTAACTTCCATATCAGTTCTAGCAACTTCCATAAATCACATACTGTTTTTTATAGCTATACATGGAAAGAATATACCGCCGCATTGCTGAAATTGGGCAATAATCATGTATTTGGAAGTTAACGTTCGTTCGCGACTAAATCAATAGTTGATAAACATTTTTGGCTCAACCGCGTAACACTTTCATGTCATTTTCGTTGCTATCGTTCATATGTAAATGAAAAAACAGTAAAAGGAGCGACATTTTTGTTTATATTTAATTGTGGCTGCCAAAGTCCGAAAAATAACAGCTGATTCACCGCCTTGATAAATAGACAAACAAACCAACTACTAATGAACGTATTTTTTTTTTATTTATAGATGTATCTTATTTATACACTACACTACAATATATGCATATATTTATTTCAATTATGATATTCGTTAATTAACGAAGCAAAACAATGAAAAATTTATAATGAAATTGTTGTCCTATATTATTTCTTATATGTTTTCCCAACCATAAACTCGAAATAAAAAAAAATTGCCAGAAATGATTATTAATAATACAATTAACGATATGCAATGGTCAGCCTCTACTCCACAAAATCAATCAAAGCCATTTTGGCGGGTAGTTTTGCTTCATGCCATTCGTTTTATACGATTGCTCAAGCGACGGTGAAAACTAAATCTTTGCTGGCATCTTGTAAACTGTAAACTTCATACAACTCTTCTTTAGTTAAGGCAACCAACTCTTCTTGCAGTTCTTGCCCGTATTCTGTACACTGTATAACTTTGTTTAAACGTTAACCTTAATTCAGAGATCGTTAGATTTAAGTAATTATCTGAGCTGGCGTTCCCACTAGTTTCGTTTAATTTTACCTCGCAATCATACAAATTTACGACGCCTGTTTTTAGGCAGACATAACATATTTGCTGCAAAATCTTCCAAATTTAAATCCATGTTTTTAGTTAGTATTTTATATATACTTTTTTTAATTTTTGATTGTGGTTGGAGTTTTTCTTGGTTTGTTAATTTTTCCTTTTTCGATTTTGGTTCAGTTGTTCGCAAGTAAGCAATTTGGCTTGCAATTTGATTTATTTTCAATTTACAGCTGTTTTCTCTTATAAATGCAAGTCTAAACAATCAATGGTAAATCAGAACAACCAATACTAATGCCAATCGAAGGCTCTTTTTCTTTTACATAATTTGATAGTCATGGGAAAGTATATGTAACAGCTGCTGTGTCTACGTGTTTCCAAAAAACCAATAGCTATCAACCGACGCTGAATGCTATCAAATACGCGACGCGAAAACAACTGAAAATGTTTCAGAGATTTAAATACTCCCCTTTTAGCATATTTGAATATAGTTGAACATGTAGCTTGCAGTGTGTTGGGTGTTAACGCGAGCTTTTCGCAAACTTTTAATATTTGTTCGTGCGTTGTTTTTGACAAGCGGAAAATATTACATAAACATTGACGTGTTTATAAAAACAAAAAAAAAACCTTATGGTTTTATAAGCTGTGAGAAACAACCAGAAGAAAGGATAAATTAAATAAAGCTAGACAAAATAAATTTCTGAAAAGCTGCAGTTAGCACATATAGATGATCTGCACGAAGATATCGTTAAAATCTTCTCCGTCAAATTTAGAAGAATGTCAAATACTTCAGAATGCTTGCTAAAATTCACTTTAAATTGCCATCAACATGATACACATGTTCGAAATCCATCCATTGAATAATCCATCGACATTTCGGTTTTTGTATAAGTATTTTACCAATTAATTAAAGATTGCCAATTAACTATAGATATTATATTATTAGCTATACTCCGAACTTACCATCAATAACTGAAATCATTTTCTGCTTACAAAAAATATCTTTTTTTTTGGTGATTTTACGTAAAGAAATTACATTTAAAAGAAGTTTTTCATTATTAATTTTGGACTTCTTCGTAAGCGTTTATGTAAACAAATGCTAACAATATAATTTTGCTTTAGCATTGCACGCAAAGCTGTATATGCAATTGATTTTGCACTATGCGTTGCGCGTTATTGAGACTATCGCACGGCATACAACGCAAGCATTGTGTACTGCACTTTACTTGTTTGAATAACTTAAAAAAGAGGGCCGGTTATTCCATTGGGAAAAGAAATATATCGTCTATAAAATTTATTAACGTCCAAAACTTAATAAAGTTTAAAAAAGAAACAAAAATTCGTAATCAATTTAATTTCTGTAAATCTCTTTTCACTTTTTTTGTTTTTTTGTTTGTGTATACTGGTCAACCTAGACACACATTAAAATAAAGAATTTCTCTCGAATTAACTGCCGCATTGGTATGTCAAAGGCTCGCTTCCTTTATATTACCATGTCAAAAAAAAGAAAAAAAAATACAACTATGTTAGGAGATTTTAAAGGAAACGTCACTATATATCATTGCTTGCATACCTGAAGTTGACAGTACCGAGAGCAACGAAATATTTACGGGAAAAAATATAAAAATTAACTAACGTAGTTAAGTGAGAGGGAGAGTGTGGCCAGTGAGAAAATTATTTTTAGGGGAAAAAACAATTTTGATTTTTTTATTTAAAATAAAAAAGGAAAACGGAAAATAACAAAAATTATTATAAAAATAACAAAATCAGGACTTTTTATTTGAGTTGATAATTTGTGTGTGCAGCCAAAACTGAAAATGGTAAGTTAATTACATAAAAATGAGAAGGAAAAAGAAAACAACCACAAAAAAATCGACATAGCCAAATAGAAAGTTGATAAATAAAAAAATATTCACGGGATATGCAAAAATAATAAGTAACATACATAAACTCACACATTTTGATATGTGCATAAACATATATGAACTAAAACAATAGGCTACCTGCATATATATACGTATATAAATATGTACATAAATATATATATATATATATATATATATATATATGTAAATATATATAAATATATATGTATATATATCCTGTGAATGTGTGTATATTTGTTCTGGTTAGTGTACACATGTGTTCATTTATTTTTCATCCGACCCCTAATGTAGAATAAACTGAAGTCCACGCAAAAAGACAAGGTAAAGAAATTCATCTCCCTAACACAAACTGGTGAGCAAACAGCCATATACTGTTTGCAGCAAAACGACTGGAAATTGGATTTGGCAGGAGATAATTATTTTCAAAATCCTGAATATTACTATCGGGAGTTAGATCGTAAGCGCATTGAACAACTATTTATGCGTTATCGGGATCCCAGCGATATACAAAAAATCAACTCAGAGGGTGTTATACGGTTTCTTGACGATCTTGAACTAACTCCGGATTCAAAATTAGTACTAATAATAGCCTGGAAGTTCCATGCCGAAGTGCAATGTGAATTTACCCGCGAAGAATTTGTGAATGGTCTATTTGAGCTTGGTGTAGATAGCATTGAAAAATTGAAAACAAAATTACCGCTACTAGAAATGGAATTAACTGATTTGGGAAAATTCAAAGATTTCTACCAATTTGCTTTCAATTATGCGAAGGATCCCGGACAAAAGGGCATTGATCTTGATATGGCCATAGCTTATTGGCAGATTGTATTAAGTGACCGTTTTAAATTTTTAGATCTGTGGTGTAAATTTTTAAAGGTAAGAATTTATAATGGAATGGATGGGAAGTATTGTGGTCTCTATATTCGCTTTTTTAATTTTCTATTTTTAGGAAAAACATAAACGCTCGATACCCAAAGATACTTGGAATTTATTATTGGATTTTGCTACCCATATTGACGATAATATGACCAATTATGACTCGGAAGGCGCTTGGCCAGTGCTGATCGATGATTTTGTTGAATGGTGCCAAGAAAATCGTCAAATGCTGCAATCTGAAAATTGCCTGCAGTCTAATAATTTGACACTTTCACCTTCGCAGACACTACAACAACAGCAATCAGCCCAACAACAACAGCAACAGAAGAACATATCGAATAGCTTTCAATCATCAGCTCACAGTACAAATATGAATTATGGCTAACGACGTTTATTTAAACTGTATTAAGTTCTTTTTCTACACATATATAAATAATACTTTTATTCTCTGCGCAACTAAGTAACATTAATAATGAAAGCGGAAACAATTACAAATAATATAAAAACGAGGAGAGTGAAACCATATACACATAAATAAATATATAAAAATATTATTAGTAATAAATGTAATAATTTGTGAGAAGCAACTTGCTAAGAACCAAAAGCATGCATCAAATTTAGTGCATTCATAAAATCCCTTTTGAATGTGTAAAACGAAGTTATATGCGCATCATTATTATCTTTGGATATGTGTAACAAAAATGACAAAAAATTATTTCAGTTTAATATTTTTACAATTACTTACTTTTCATGCAAACTTTTACTTTTAAGCGCTTTTCCGTTTTCCTTTGTTTCAAATATAAATAAAGCATTTTCGAATTTTAAACTTTTTTTGTAATTATGTTTCGTTTAAAATTTGTACAGAAAATTAATTTGAATTATAAAATCAGCTTAGGTAATTTAATTGCAAACTTCTGAAAGAAAAATTGTTACTCGTAGTACATTTTTTAATAATATAGTACGCATTTTACATAAATAACAAAAATGTGAAGACATTTAGATTTATTTAATGTTGGATATATTCCAAATGGAGAAGTAATTTCATTAAAGAATTAATTCAACTGGGTTATTTTCTACATGTGATATCCATATCCTTCTATCTTTGTGGTAATCATAAGGGCAAATAAAATATAATTTTTCGAATTGGCAACACTATGCAGTCTGTTTTGCTATCGAAACGTAAATTTTATATATGTGAGTCAAATATATATGTGTATGAGTGCAAAAAAAATCATGATACCTTTCGCGACGAACTAAAGAAAATTAAATATAAATAGTCATTATTATTTTTTAGGGAAAATCTTTCCGGAAATTGTGCAAAAACTGAATGGATTTATTATAAACCGAAGAAAATGTAAGATAAATAAAAATCAAAAAATTTTAGGTGAAAAACAGAAAACAGTGAGAAGAGAGAAAAAGAGTGTATTGAAAAAATTTCTAAAGCATATATTGAAAAAGGAAAAGTTTAAAAGCCACATAATATATTATATTTATACCAGAAACTCGACAGTTCGTAATGGCTTCTTACATTGCTTTTTGGTAAACGTGAGTCTTGATGTACGATAATTTTCGTGCGTATTCGGGTAATCAATAGAGAATTAAAGGATGTAATTCCCACAGGTATTTGAGTATGCAAAGATGCGCCAGATGCATCAAGAATAATAATAGCAAAGGACCTCCTATTGAATGTGTGTTAAATTGAATAGATAGATTGTTGTTTCGTTTCATATACATACGGATGGCTAAGTAGATGCATATGCACAAGTTATGCACATATGGGCATAAAACGAATTGCGTATGTTTAATATATAATATATGTATATTTGTTATTTGTGTTCGTTTTTGTTATGTATGGAGATTAAATGTAATTGTTGTTGACCAAGGTGCTGTATTTATATTGTTATTGGTAGCACGAGCACTAAGATGAAAGTATGCTCATATAAATATATACGTCGCAGTCTGAGGTGGGCTTTCTTACGTAGTGAGTATGATGATTATTAGGTTTTAAAAACACATTTATAGGTAATGAAATGCTCTGCTAACAAAATCCCTTGAGAAGAAAAACACATAAAGAAGCCACAGTTTTCGTAGAGCGATTGGGCCACAGTAATAAATTTTATTTAATATATGCAAAAGTGTACAAACTACATGCATCTAAATAATGTATGCATACATCAACACATGATGGGACGCAAAACCTACTTATTTGCTTTTTAAAGTATTTTGTTAGGAACCATTGGCTAACTTTAAAGATAATTTTTCACCAAGTCTGAGGAAAGTTATTTTTTTTATGATCTACATCTGCAATCTTATGGTGAATAGGTGTTATTTGTATTGACGACTTCTTATCCTCTCCCACGAAGTGGCGGAACACAAAACAAGCAAGGTCATGCCAGTTTTTGCAAAGAGTTTTTGATTCGTTTGCAAACGAATTTTAGAAGAAAAAAGCTTTTCAATTATGTCCGATAGTGGCTGTAAAAGTTTCTTCACAATCGTCAAATAGACATTCTGTACATTGAGCATGTGCCCTAGCCTATAAAGAGTTATTTACGTGTTACGTGTTTTCGACAGCGATCGCCATCGTGATACGCTTTACGGACGTCCAATTTTGCGCTTGATATTGTACATAATAGAAAAAATTTGCTCAATTGCAAGAAAATGGAGGCAAAAGTCCAAAATATTACATTAGGGCTTATAGCAAATAGGAATAGAAAAAGGAAAGGAATAGCAAATATAGCACAAATTTAGTAGGACGAAACTTTAAAATTAACCGTAGAAGAAGTAAGCGGCTCAATGCAAATGAGTTAGTTCTTAAAATATTTTCTTTAAAGCATTAAACGTTAACGTATTTGCATACGTGTATATGCGTGTGCATATGAGTAAGAAAAAAGAGTTATATTTACTTGCATTCACATTGGATTTCGTTTCTTAGGTTTACTCAGCGGACAGCATCTTGAATATCTAATCTAATTTTTACAGTTTCAACAAATGTGTATACATAGATTACAGTAATACTATGTACTATGCGCACATCGTCCAGACGAAACTGAATCATTAAAATGAACTGATTAAAAGATAGATATCGCTCGATAATCAAGTCGAGACGACGGCCTTTGATGCTAGTGCAGCTTTTCTTGTATTGCACGAAAATCAACTTTTGTGCAATGCTATTAAAATAAATAAATAAAGATTTTAGCTGCATGTCATAATTCAATTGGAATCGCCCACGGACGAGTTCATTTGGTGCATAGCTTTTTGAAATTAAAACTCGTAAAATTCGCATACAGCATACAGTAGTCCAATAAAGCCAATAAAGCCTTCATTATGTGAATTTAAGATATGAAGAAAACGTTTGCAATGATTTGATGAATAATCTTAATAAAGGATATCTAGTGTGTACTCACACATGAACTAAAGTCATAAATGAATGGCATAAACAAGTCAGTTATTGCTAATCTTTAGTTGTCTCGAAATAGGATTAAATAAATGAAAATATGTTTTCAAACGTATGTGGAAATGGCTGTTAGTTGATTATTTACACAGGAGCGATATGTACTATAATTTATACTTTAATATTTTATATTAACTACTATTATATTGTTTGTCTTGCATTTCTAATTTTATAAAAAAATTTTTATTGAATTTATCGAAGCATATATTTTATTAAAGTATTTAATCGAGTGAAGAGATTAGCGATTTTCAAAATATTCAAAATATTCAAAATATTAGTGCAAAAAGTAAACTTCTTTCCGTAAATATAGTTTAAAATTTCATTACGCATCGTGGCAGCATTTAGTGATTACGAATTCTTGCTAAGCGATACTTTCTTGGGTCTTTGGGTATTAGTTTTAGAAACGTCTTTTCATTGTAGATCATTTTTGTTAATTGATTTTCGATCCAGAAATCATTGATTTTTGCAAATTCTTTTACCATTTTCCGTATGAATCAATTAACATTGACAATAAATATTTGTGTAAACAAACAATCCCTTGATTAACGAATGCATCCGCAATACGAAATTCCGATGTTTCGAGTTTATTTTTGTATTGACAGTGAAGTTCGTGTCGTGTTAAGCGTTCTAGTTCTTTTCCTTTTTAAAAAAAAACCAAATGGAACAAAAATATTTTTGCATTAAAACCTTATTTTGCGGAGCTCGACTACAGCTGATTACTTGGCAATTAAATATGCAATTGGCTATACGGATGTGGTGAATGGTCGGGTAAATTTATCTATCTTTCAAATACACATTATCTCACTTTTTTTCGCAATTTTCGAACAAATATTAATGGAACGTACAAGATGGGTTTTTGGGTCTTACCAAATAAGTAGCCAAATACCATTGCGAATATACGCATATACAGTGCAACATATGCATTATACAATGCAACTATTGATTTACATATGTAATACATATATAAATAGATAATATATATGTATATATATATATATGTATATATATATATATATAAAGTAAAATAAAATCTTTACCATTCATCAGCTTAAGCTAATATGAAGTAATTTTCAAGTACTTTGTTACTCATGGATAGGTCAGTTGTTTAGTGAGAACTTTTCTCACAAGACCTGAAGGATATTTGTGTCAACTTCTATTTCAATATCCGTGTGTCCGGCCCCCTATCGCTCCCGTGCTTGTACTGAATTGTAAGTTTTCTCTATTGCGACTAAGTCACGATCATTTTCAGAGTTGGTCTGCAGCGATCACCACGCACCAAGCGTGTGCATGCTTTGCGGGGCTTCCAATGCGTATTTTTTGGTGTTGTAAACGAAACTACAAATCTAATGCATCCGCATTTTACCGCTGCGTTTGTAAACATGTGCATCTAATTCGCTATATTTTCGTGATAAATAAGAAAAAATTCTTGTAAATGACATCAATTATCATACGCATACTAATAATAGTTGTTTGATGAGTAAGAAGGTATTTCTTAAGAGCTTGGAAGTAATGAAAACGCAGACATATGTTTTATAGATAGACACGATTAAAATTTCGACTTAATGGAATGATGTTTAGAAACATGGTTGTTGCTCGTAAGTGAACTGTTTTGCATCGTATGCTTCAATTTTGAAAGATCTCGTATGAGTTTTATCGTTTATCGACATACATATGCTGGCATATGTGCAAATAATAAATGTTAAACCACCTAGTTTGATGATTAGTTCAAATGTTGGGGCCATGTAAAAACCGATAAATTGCACAGAGAAAGAAAGAGCAAACCGAGAACCGAGAGATAAGTTTGCGATGTATGCTCATTAACGTTTCAGAAAATAATCATTTATTCTCTTAAAACTATAAACAAGAAAGCAAGCAAAGCGAAATTGGCTGTGCATGTCTGCTTCGTTCCGTCTCTGCGTTGATCGATACAAGCAGACAAAACGAAGCATACATGCACAGTAGGCTGCGCACAGCAAATTGTGCAATAACCACTAAGCTGTGAAATATTGAATCTAACATACAAAGATAATATGAAAATTTTAGTTGTTGTTACACGCTAACTTGACATGCCGGCTCCATTGAATGGGTGCTTTCGGTTTACTAATAAGGTGAGTTTTTGAATAAGCCGTCGTATGACACCACTCGTAGTTTTAACATTAGGAACTCCGATTCTACCAATTCTACAGAGAGATGTCTTTATGTATCAAGATTAAAGCACCAACAGAAATATTAGGACTCAAGTTAGTTCCCTTATTTCCTACTTGAAAGTCGTCGATGTATTCGTGGGGCCATTTTTTTCGAAGGCATTGTTTTGCGGCATTCACTTGAGTCCAATATGCCAAATTGGTTATATTTCTTGGAAGGACATTTCGTTCAGGGGGAGATCGCAATGCACTGTCGATTACGAAATTGGCAGGAATAAGTGCCTCAAACTCGATAGGGTCAGATGAGAGCGGTGAGATTGACCTTGAATGTGAGATCGTCTCGTTTTCGACTACAACTTGTGTTGTGACAACTTGTTCATAGGCTAGACGAATATTAGCGAGAGTCCAATTGAGACGAGCCTTGGCTGACTTAACAATGATTTTCTTTTTGTAGGAGACACTTTTGATTTAGCGGTATACAGTTGCGAATGTGTTTCACACATGTGCGAGGTGATTTTCAAAGAAGAAAAAGTTTCTTCACATTTTCAAATCGGAGCGGCACATCCAAACCTTTCAAACATTGCAAGCATTGACTAATACAAATTTGGAGCAAGAAGAAGACTATCTAAGTCTTGACGATTTTTAGTTTGATTTTCCGGAATGGCGATCTGGCGTTCGGAGAGCCGTAGTTAAGTCCAATCATTCTAAATATTTGCATCTGCATACGAGAACTTTTGAATACTGACCCCAGCCTCGCAGCTTATTGAAATTCAAAAAATCTTTCCATTTTTTTTGCTAGTTTTAATATCAACTTTTTCATTACAATATAAATTAGCATGGCATTGACTACGTCAGTAGATGGGCTTAGGGATTTTAATGAGCTACAAAGTGAAATGGTATTGTCGACAAGACTTCTTAATTGACCAGATCTAGATTTGGGAACATCAGGCAGCTTTAAAAGGGTCGCAATATTTTTCATGAGTATCAACGTACTATTGTTGTTATAAAGAGCTTTGAGTTTTGAAACGCCTTTGCTGTTTCCAATGTGGTGGAGACAGTTTAGCAGATGGTTGAATTTTTTGCTTTTCGAAACTCCATGCTCACGAACTGCAGTTTGAGTAAACGGCATTATAAAATTGTTGTTGTTGCTGTACTTTAGACTAAAGTTGGGCATTGCAAGTCGAGGCAGCTTATTTGTGGAAGCTGGGATTCCCAATGATGATTTAGAAAATGTGGCATAAATTTTCGATGCCTGCACGCCTATAATCGTTTGGACTAATGCTCTCGATTTTGTTTTGAAGGGAGATTATTTCTTTCAAATAGGACTCTAGAACTCCTAAGCGATAACTTAATTCCGCTGAAGACAGTAGTTTACTTTCACCTTTTTCCAGTGCTTTGATGACGGTTTTGATACGAGCATATTGCTAGTATCCTGTTGCTTCTATTCATCCAAACTCAGAATTTGTAATATAGCGAATTCGATGAACCAACCAATAATACAAGTAAAGAAAGTAACATTGAATAAATTTGTTAACGTGGCACATAAACAATAGTTAATGATGATAAATGGCGAAATTAGTGTGACGGAAAAAGCAATGTTGAATATAGTTATGTGGCCACTTGAGCTGAGGGAAACGAAATAATTGTTGCACTTCTAGAACTACAGATCAATTAACGATTGCAAGATGGTGCCGTTGATGAGGCGGAAAACTCTTATTGTGGTTAGGGTACGTATCCACTCGCTATACGACGAAATACATTTTTTTAATAGTTCGCGAAAAAAGAAAATTTCTTTCTTTTAATAAATCACCTCGTTCGATGATTATTGCAATTGTTCGGGCCGTGCAAAAAGCAAAAAAGCAAAAAAGCAAACAAGCATAGAGAAAGAAAGAAAGAAAAACTTGGGAACCGGATACGTTTCAGAACGCAATGATTCATTCCCTTAAGGCTATGAACGAGAATGCAAACGAAACAAAATGATCTGTGCATGCATGCTCCGTTATGTCTCGGCTTTGATTAATGCAAGCTGAGAAAATGGAACATACATGCACAGCAGGCTACGTACGCATAGAACATTGTGCAAAAGCCACTAAATAGAATCTAACATACATAGACAATATGAAAATATTACCTGTTGTCGAGCACGACTTGACTTAACAATAATATTACTTAAGGATTTCTTTTCGACATATTTTCAGGAGCTGCAAACGTTATAATGTGACAAAAATCTGTTTTGTACTTACCATAGATGACTAATACATAGAAAATGAATAAAATATCCACTTCTACGCCTCAAAAGCAGCATCATAAGGATGTTGCTGCAACAGAATCTGTAACTTTAGGAGAACTGAGTGGCCTTTTTGATAGCGACACAAGCAACGTTTTTGACGATACTACTGGATCAGTAAGTCCCGCTAATAGTAATGGTAATTTTAGGCAAGCGGATAGAAAAATTCACAGATCGAATTCAGCCTCAAATAGTCCCGTAGCGGCACGGCACATAAATACAGGTTCATTAACACGTTTACGTCCCCAATCTAGTTACTCGGCACGCGTTTTAATATTTGATGATTCAGATCAGGATTTGGATAGTACTAAAAGCGGCGGTAGCGTTTGTAGCGGTGGTGCTAATACAATTACTAATAATAACACCACGAAATCTTCCTCGGGCTTGGATATTTTAGCGTGCTCACCAAAACATGATTCATCAGTGTCATCATCTCAATCGATTTTGCGTAATTTAAATATAACTAAATCCTCCTCGGGTGGTTTAACGGCCAGTTCAATATCTTTGCCAGCACGCGGTTACGGTGCTCTATTACGGAAAATTTCCTACCATCAGCATTCGTATTCTTTGCGCGCCGCGAGTAATGGTAGGTCGGTAGAAGAATGATAAATTCATTTGCTTAAAATTTATCTTCGTTCTAGATTCGTCTAATTTGGTACGTCTGCGTAACACTTCCTTGGGTAAGTCGGCTCCTTGCTTAACGGGCAGTTCATTTCGTGAGCGAGAATCAAGTTTATGTTTGGCCCCGGCGTTGCACAATCTCACACAGTCACCATCCTCGTCATCTTGCAACGCCCAACCATCCAGTTTAACTCCTTCAACTAATAGCAGCGGTCATATAGCTGTTACTGCAGGATCTCATAATATATCACGCTCTGGGAGTTGCGCTGGACTTGGTATTGGAAAGCATCATTTATATGGTGTAGTTATGCGCGGCAATAGTTCGTCCAGCGGTGTGGCGCATCATCGCCTTAGCTTGGTTACAGGAGTTGCAGCTGTTGCTGCGGCTGCTGCGGGAAATTCGCGTTCGCATTCGCCTTATTCAGCCAGTCCACTTGACAGTCCATGCATAAATTCCCCTATGCAGTTCGCTTTTGCCCCCATTAAACGCATAGCCAGTTGTAAGGGAGATGGTCGACGTTGGTCGGTAGCATCACTACCCTCTTCAGGTTACGGCACCACACCTGGAAGCTCTAATTTATCGGTTCGTTTTTGAAATTCTTCTTAAAATTACATTTCACATGAGTTTTTCTCGCAGAGTCAATGCTCCAGCCAAGAGGCTTTGCATCAGCTTCCTAATTTACCCACCAATGAAGAGCTGCCAATACTAAATGGCGAAGTTACGAATAAGGTAATAAATTGCTGTGTCGAACATATGCAGCAACAACAAAAAGCAGTGACTGTTATCACAAATCGTCCTCACTGTGTAAAACATTGCGCTTTGTTATTGGCCGCATCTAATATTGCAATAAAATCAGGCACAATTACAACAACAACGAATAAACCAACCGTCCATGGACAGGCTAGCCCAAAACAACTGAAGCATGTGCCAGCTCAAACACATAATCATTTGCATCACCATACACCCATCCAACAAAAACCATGTCCCAATTGCTGCGTTGAGGTTAGTGTGGTTTGCGGTGGAAACAGCGGCAACAACAAAGAAAGTGGCAATTCAAGTAGTAATAATGATCGTATATCGCCCATCCATAGGCCACGTTCTCGTTCGCTGTCATCGCCGTCGCGTTCGCCTGCTTTAGATAATGAAATTGCCATGATGAATACTTTGTATAAAGAACGTTTCCCAAAAGCCACTCAGCAAATGGAGGAGCGTTTAAAACATTTTATCAATGAAAATAAAAGCGCAGCTTGTAACAGTTTTAGAGATTCTCAGCCAATAGTAAGGTAAACTTGAGTGAAATGAAAATCAATTGAAAACATTTTGTTTAATTATGTTTTCTCTTAGATTCGTCCATCATCAGGTTTTGGAAATGGCTCGTGATTGCTTAAATAAGTCAGAAGCTAAATTAATAACGTCACGTTATTTTTATGAGATGAGTGAAAATTTGGAGCGTTTACTTTTGGAAACTAAAGAGAAATCACCGGATGCTGCTGTTGAGTTGGCCGGCGTAATTAAGAAGTTGCTTTTGATCATTTCACGGCCGGCCAGATTGTTAGAGTGTTTAGAGTTTGATCCTGAAGAGTTTTACAATCTGCTGGAAGTAGCTGAAGGCCAAGCCAAAGCAATACAAGGAATTAAAGCCGACATACCGCAGTATATAATTCATAAGCTGGGGTTAAATCGTGATCCAATAGCAGAAATGCAGCAAGAAGCAAAAGAAACGCGCGAAGTGTGTGACGAAAAGGGCTCCTCAACGTTCAACGATAATAGTGGTTTATTAAATGATTCTGATACACCGTGTTCATTATTGCTAAGCTCGCCTTTGACATGTGTTTCGGCAACGCTGAATCCAAACGCTGAAATCAATTTCTTGGCTAGAAGCGGTACAAGTACGCCCCACCCGCCAATGCCTACTCAACCGCCACAAACACCAGTGGCCACGAACGAAATACCTTCTTTTGCAGCTGCTTTAAAAGCTCAGAATGCAGAGCATCAATTAGCGGGAAACGAACGCCAAAAGCAACTACATGTACAGCAGACTCCATTACCTTCCGTATCACCCCAGCAGCCGCAACAGCCTATACCCAGTGAACATGATTTTGACATAGTGAAATTAATCTCGAATGGCGCTTATGGTGCCGTTTATTTGGTAAAACATAAAACCACACGTCAACGTTTCGCTATGAAGAAAATCAATAAAAATAATCTCATTTTACGTAACCAAGTTGAACAGGTATTTGCTGAACGGGATATCTTATCTTTTGCCGATAATCCATTTGTTGTGAGCATGTATTGTTCGTTTGAAACTAAAAAGCATTTATGTTTAGTAATGGAGTATGTGGAGGGGGGTGATTGTGCTACGCTGTTGAAGAATATAGGTCCATTGCCAGCCGATATGGCTCGTTTTTATTTCGCCGAAACAGTTCTTGCTGTTGAATATTTGCATAGTTATGGGATCGTTCATCGGGATTTAAAACCGGATAATCTACTTATAACCGCTTTGGGTCACATCAAATTAACAGATTTTGGTCTATCGAAAATGGGTTTGATGTCATTAGCTACGAATCTTTATGAGGGTTATATTGATTCCGAAACTAGGCAATTTTCAGATAAACAGGTAAAAAAACCACAAGTACTAATAAGTGAATAGAATTCATTCATCTCTTCACTTTCTTCTTTTAAAGGTCTATGGGACACCTGAATATATTGCGCCTGAAGTAATTTTACGTCAAGGTTATGGCAAACCAGTAGATTGGTGGTCTATGGGCATCATTTTGTATGAATTCTTGATTGGTTGTGTCCCATTTTTCGGCGACACTGCCGAAGAGTTGTTTGCCCATACTGTTAACGATGACATTGAATGGCCAGATAATGACGATTGGCCTGTGCAACCCGAAGCTAAAGATTTGATTACTCAATTGTTGCAACAAAATCCGCGAGATCGCTTAGGCACTCACGGCGGAGCTAACGAAGTGAAAGAACATTTTTATTTTGATGGCTTGGATTGGAATTCTTTGTTGAGGCAAAAGGCAGAGTTTGTGCCACAACTAGCTAATGAAGATGATACCAGCTACTTTGATAGTAACTTTCTTTTAACTTCTAACTCGTTAGACTTGTACTAATTAAATTCTTCTTTCTTGTAGCTCGAATGGATCGTTACAATCATGATCTAGCTGGAGACGACACGGACGACACTGACGACATACCAGTATTTGGTTCTTTTTCTTCTTATACGCCTCAGTATCGTAAGCAACATTATTCGTGGTCTCGTGCAATTAGCACAACCTCTATAAATACAGTTTCAACAGCTAACAGCTCTACTGGCTTAATAACGTCGACTATATCTCCCACCACTTTAACCACAAGTGCAGTGACCACGAGAGCGTTGTTATCCGAGGGTATATCGTCGACGACAAATACGTGTAATACTATAGCGAAATGTCCAAAAATTTCTCCATCTTCTACTTCGCATCAGCAAATGGTTAATAAGCTGTTGAATACACCACAATTAAGAAAAATTGAGGTATATTTGCTTTTCAAAACTTAAGCGCCTTTATAATTCTTAATTAACATCCATAGCATTCTACTTGTTGTCTGAAAGTACCTTCTACCCCAGACACAGACTACTTCCCTGATTTGTTGAACAACATGGCTTTTAGCAACGATAACGACCTGTGTGCGCTTAATCAACAGTTTGTGCAATCACCCAATCAAACAAAACCGATTTGTAAAGAAAAAGTTACAACAGATGGACAATTGCTTAAAGTAGAAGAGAGAAGCCACTACTACAGTACACCAGTAAATACAACAGCTGCTATAAAGGCACCAGCCACACCGCCAGCAGTTACAACAAAAACCTGTGTGGTTGAACCAACTGGCGCTGTGGATGATGCAGCTACTCTAGTATCTGTGGTTAGTTGTATAAAGACTACAATAACGACTCCAACCACCGATCATCGTAAGTTGTCTGATACTCATAAATCACTGGCAGTAGCTAGCAGCAGTGTTTTGACGGCGCGTAGCACACCGGAGTCATCTCAGACAGATAGCGATGATTTTTCACCGCAAATAGCACGCAAACGAAAAGGCGTTTGTGCTCGGGATATATTACCACGTTTCTCAGTTTCCATAGAAGATGAAACCATTAGCGGCGGTTCGTCGTCTAATGAGAATACACGTGAACAGTCACCTTTGGCTTTGCAACAGCAAAAATCAATGGATAGTCATCTTGGTTTGAAAAATCATCGTTCGCGGTCTTCAATTGTTAAATCTGCCTCAGCTTTGGGCTTATCCTTAACATCAACAGCAAGTACGATTTTTTTTTTTTTCATCTTTCTATTTTTTATCCGCTTCATCTACTTTTAGTCGATAATGCACAACTGGCGCAACAATTGTGTAATATTACAGCTGACATACAATCTCCTGGTAGTGGTAATGGCGGTGGTGGCTCGAGTACTGCTTCGTCGAGGGACACGTCGCCTTGCCGTGAGCTTTCGCCGCTCGTTACTAATTTGAAACCGCCTATAATCATCAGAAGAGGTCCCCGCGGCTTTGGGTTCACTGTGCACACCATACGTGTCTATTATGGCGATACAGATTTCTACACAATGCATCATTTGGTGATGGCGGTGGATGAAGGCAGCCCCGCTTTTGAGGCTGGTCTAAGACCAGCTGATTTAATAACACACGTTAATGGAGAAACAGTGCAGGGTCTATTTCACACACAAGTATTGCAGTTATTGCTAAGCGGAGGAGAACATGTGACATTAAGGGCCACGCCCTTGGAGCATACTAGTATACAAAGTGGAGGTCGTAAGCGTGATTTGATGCAAAGCAAGTTAGCAAAAAAGGGTGTTAATCGGCAAAAAAAACAAACGAAAAAAGAACATGACAAGAAACGCAAAACTTCGCTGTTTCGACGTATCAGTACCAAAAGAGCTTCAGCCGAAATACAACAGGTGTGTCAAGGGCAATAGAGTATAAAAAGTTTTTTTCTAAAAGAAAATATTATTTAGATTGCTGCTGGTATTGGTTCTCCCACTACACCTTCTGCTATAGCCGCTGTCTCTAGTGGTAATGTTATTGTCGCCGCTATAGCCTCAAGAAATCTTTCATCCATGGATTCATCATATCACAGCAGTAGTTGTTGTCAATCGGCAACTACTTCATCGCAATCTACTTCTCCTTCTTCATCTTCTGCGAACACACCGACGGGTTGCATAAATGCCATAACAGCCAATAGCAACCAAAGTTTCGGCAACACTTCCAATGCTGTACTTTTGCCCATAGCCGGTTCCGTGCAAGCAGCACCTACAACTGTAGGACCAGTTGGAGTTATGGGTAATATATCTCTTAAATGAGAATGGTTCGGTTATCTATATCTTTTATCTTCCTTTTTTTTAGTATCCCCCACTTCGGTACCTCAGCTTTATCAACGTCCTTCTACACTTCATGGCTTGAAACATAAACTGCATACCGGTTGTAGTGGCAGCAATGCCATCTGTCCTACTGGTAGCAGTGTCAAGTCATTACATAGTAATGCGTCTGCTCCTTTGCCTAATAGGCGCAAATCGGTGGGTCATATTCCGTTGTCACCACTTGCTCGCACGCCTTCACCATCTCCTTTACCCTCCTCCCCTACCCGTTCCCCCTCACCTTTAGCTTTCCCCCTTATCGGACATCAGCCGGGCGCTTCGAATACTACTCAATCATACAGTCCTGGCGGGTCGCTGCCAGTGGTGCAAACTGTAACGGCAGGTAGCAAAAAAACAACTTTTGTACGCACAAAATCATCTGAACCTAGTTCACCTTTATTGCGTCGTGCTCTTTCACCAGATCGTTTACATCCACGCAGTGCTGAATCCAAATGTACTTTAATATCACCGCTCTGTTGTTCACCACCGATTAAACAGCAGCAACGCGTAATTGGCGGTGTTTGGCGACCAATCACTACTTCCAATACATCAAATGGGCCGTCTGCCACTCTACCGGCGATTGGCTCTTTACAGAATTCTCCTCAACAAGTATCACAATCGCAAAGTTCGAGTACACGCTTATTGGAAGGATGTGATAATGCTAGTGTAGCTTGCGCAGATGAGAATGCGGTCGTCTCCTGCGAAGTGGGACAATCGAATCAAGTGGTGGTTACTTCATCGGGTATTACCTTGCCTGGTGAAATGTTGCCACGTATAGCTGAAGAAAAAGACTCGCCGACTAGCATCACCGACTCTACGTCAGGTTTTATGCAAACTATCGATGAACAAGATGTCGAAGCTACGAATACCGGTAAATGCGAATTCACCGATCTGTCAGTCAAGAAAATAGAGAAGAAAATAAATGCACTTTCAAAAGGTGCAGGCAGCGGTGATGGCTTATATAAAGTCAAACGTAATGAAACCAGTAAGTAACAAAATTCAGAACAAATAAAAAGAAACCTAAATTTCCAAGAATTGTACAAATTAATTAACATAATACATATAAATTTTTCATAATGTTCTGTATATTTGTTGTGCTAATAGAATGAAATTGAAGTATAAATCTAAGTCTGACTGACAATCAATCATATTCGTTCTTACGCGAATTTTGTATATCTGTCAACTACAATTTATTTATACTACTCGAGTTGCTAGCTATATTTGATTTTAATAAATAAAATGCTAGGCAGGCGGAATACTTTATTTAGCATAAAGAAACAGTAATTGATTTTTATATAAATGTGCTTGCAAGCCGACAAGCAGGTTTTTTTTCCTCTTTTGTTTAATTTGTGAAAATATGGAAGACAATATATATTTTTTTGTGCATTTTTTATAATAAATTATGTATAAATATTGAAAATACTTGCTTTAAACATCTATCAATATTCTAAATATTTCCCGTAATAGTGTCGATGGGTAGATATAAAATTATCATTGAATGCCAAATTTATTGGCGATAGATATGATGATGTTTTTAAGTTTTTAATATAATGGGAGTGTGTAATAATTTGAAGGAATTTATAAGAGATGACGATAGGTAGCTTTCAGCACTACTAGGTTACCTTTAAGATTCGTGCCATCGTATACGTGATCTCAGCAAACATACATCTTTTTTGAGCTTAAAATATGACGAAAAGATTCTGTTTGCCGGAGAGATTACTTTTGTCATTGAATTTGAAGGAAACTCGTGCTGTTAGTGAAATAAATGGCATATAGAGTGACAACGCAGAAAAAATAAAAACATAACAACAAGTCGAACATTAAAGGAAAATCGGTCATCATATAGCAAAAATGTGCTTTATTCGTCATCACACGGCGCAAGCCGTTAAGAGAGATGTACAAGAAGCATAGCATGCTAGCTGTGGTTTTTCATATTATAATTGCACGCGCGTATGGGAAAAGTAGTAAGAGTTATAGTAATGTGTTAACACAATAGAGCCGATTTTATATAATAACGATATACTAAAATGTCTCTTCACATTAGCGCACACTCCTAATTATATAAAAACTGTTACGAAAACTAATTTTCCCGTCAGCGTTGTATAAATTTTTCTATCTCTCTCTCTTGATCATTGAGAATTTCAGTGCCGCTTGAATCGCTCAAGAAACCTCAAATATTCCTATTTAAAATTAAAAAGCCGCTGATATGTTTTCGTAATAATGATCACGTAATTAAAAAATTTCGAAAATGCGAGATCTGCGAGTCTGGGCGCGGGAGTGCATCAGCGCCCAATACAATATTCGCAAATACCATACGTACATATAAAATGATTGTAAAAGTTGGACAAAGTTTTACTTTCCTCAATGTATTAGATTGAAAGAAAGACAGACTAAAGAGTTATCATCTAAAATACACTTTCATAATGAGAAATATTTAAGTCCGTAATACTCCCTTACTCTTCCTGAACAGATCGATTAATGACAATGCACACGAAGGGTATAAATATTTGTTTATTATAGATGTTTACTTTACAAGAACGTAAATTTTTTCAATTGCTTTATACAATTTTTTTTTTATTTGAAAATTTCAAATCTGATGTCTTAAATTATTACGCATCTGTTATTTGAAGCAACCGCAACTGTAAAATCCAGTAAAATCGCCATGTTTCATATTAGTGTAAGTGCTGATAAAGTATCAATGGACAATACAGCAAATAAAAGCTTTGATATTAGCTATAAAACAACAACGGCTAAAAATTCTCCTATCAACACACTCAACTCATTAAGAGTAGTTGGAAAACCTGGAACACCAATTAGAAAACAAACTGTTATTACAACTGAAAACCCGACAACCTTCAATACGACAACTATACCATCAAATGTAGCAACAACAACAACAACAACAACAACAACAACCGCAACAACAAATATTTCATCTTCTTCTTCTTCTACTACTACAACAATAAAACAAAAAAGAAAATAAAAATATGTATGGTGTTAATGTAACCTATATTTGCACAAGGGAAGAGAAAAAGAGAAAAATCAAATATTTCCGAAATCAAGTGTTTGTGCTAAGCAGATATATTTCTCCTTTATTGTTTGTTTCTTCTAAAGAAAAAAAAAAAAAATCATTTGGTGTTTATACTATTATAATTGTGTTTTTTAGTTAGTAATAGTTTGTTTATAAAAAAAAAAAAAAAAAACAAAAAAACAAAAAAAAACATAAATATTGAGAAAACGTATGTTAAAAAGGAAATGAAATTTTTTGCCATAACTTTAATTATATCTTAGATGTAACTATATAAAAACAAAACTCGCTTATTAACTAAACTATTGGAGACAAATCAAGTAAGAAAATAGAAATAAAATCATATTCTTGTTGCTCGTCTTTAACCCATAGAGTTGTCTGCATTTTTCGGCAAATTTGTTAATAAATTCTCTAAAATTAAAACAACTTAATTAAGTATGTCAATGTATTATTGTCTTAAATTCTCACTGTAGACACATACTATTTTTACCCGAACCCGTATGCCAGTTTTTTCATTGGAATTTTCAAAATCGCAAATACCGAGATAAGGAGATAAGAAGTTGAAATTTAACATGTGCATTTATTTTTATTGACTACAATGGCCGGCTACAATGTTTCTGCTTTTTTGTTTGCGCGAATTGCTCTATGTAATAACATTTGTCATTTCGTGAAGTAGCGTTTTGACGTGCTGCATACTTTTTTTAAAGATTTCAGGGCTTTTCACAAACTTCATTGCAAACCGCCGATTCGCATTTACATCTAACGCCTGTCTACAACTGGCCAAAACATAATTCAAACCTTATTCGATCTACTTGGCGCCTTGCTTTCATAGGAAACAAGGTCATCTAGCCTAAAGTTCTGGGAAAGTTTATGATAAACATGACTGCTATCAATAACTATTGCGAAATTGGTGCGGTTTGTAAACGAACATTTCTTTATCGAAACGAATAAATCGCTCTCGTCTTGAAAATGAATTTCTGCTCATAGTTTCATGCAGATATGACGACGTCAAACTCGCGAAAAGTATTTTGTTTTTCATCAATATGATAGCACTCAGAATATGTAAATGTTAAGAAGACTATAGGTAAATTTTTTCAAATACTTGCTTAAATGAATTTTATCTTTGACGAAAGGTGTCCATAATTGTCTAGACATCTTATAGAAGATAGTTCAATACAAATTATTGTTACTAAATAAAAATTATTATCAGATATGAAGCGATTCGCAATTACAATTAGGCTATGCTCAAGACTAGTGCATAATTGAAGATTCAGGATAAATCGGAAAAATTCGTAGGATTTTATTATGGCGAAAATACTATGTGTCAGCAAAATTTTTTGGAAATATTTTCAATAGATCGACAAACTGACTGAAGAAACGTTGAAATAATCTTAACTATAACATCATTCAAGGCAATATCAAAAATTGATCTTGCACTGTCTACGCCATTAACATTAACTTTCCGTTTTAATCTCTGCGACTTAATAATTTGAACGAGAAGGCTAATTTTAAAGCAATGCAACTAAAACATCTGTCGGAAATATAATTATGGTGGTGCAAAATTAGGTTCTCATAATGAATTGCAAATATCTTATGAACATATTTTCAAAGTCTGGCGAAATTGACGGCTACGATTATTGAAATGATATCTATGATGAAATGCAGGCAGGAAAACTATATGCGTCTTAGATTCAATATCAAACACTTCTAAACTTTTTATGATTGTTGTGTAACATTTTCTATTAAATCTGTTATATTTTATCTTGAACGCGCGAATAGTGCGGTAATGTCAGTTCAATTTAATCTGACGCAAGCTTTGCAAAATTTCTTTTATCTGAATATAATATAATACAGAATATAAGTGAACTAGTTAGGTGTACGATTAAAGAAATTTTTCTTGCCGAGTTAAGTGAGTTCCGTAATTAGACGATTTTCCTTGTGTATTATCCAAAAATTGTGATCCGTCACTTATTAGCCAATCTGTCAAATGATATAGAAGGTAGCCTATAGCGCCATTTATAGCGCGTTATTGAACTTTTCGACAAACGAATTTTGGACTATCTATAGAGCTGTAACAAATATAGAGCTATATGTATATTTAGCAACAATCTGTCCAATAATATAGAAGGTAGCCAGCCTATAGCGCCATCTATTGATACCTAATAGAATGATACACGAGATATTATATATTATTATATTATTAACTAGCCTATGGTTTCTATCAGCTTACGATAATAAATGTGAATGTGGCCTATTTCCAAGTATATAGCTTAGGTGGTTGCGAGATTCATTTTAAAGCAAACAAAATTAAAAGTATTGGAGATTTGTTGAAGTTACATTCTATTTGTTATAACTTACATAACTAATGGAGCAAAAGTACATCAAATCTGTGCGGATGTATGCAATAGCCAGAAGAAGTAGAGGTGGCTCTACATCTTCTTAACGAACAATTCCGGATCATTTTTTAACCGATCTAAGCTTTCTGTCCCGCTTGTATTGTTGCGTTCAACTAAATAGTCGCTATGAGGTTTGTACGGACGTATGTAAGACCCATAATGGCTTAAGATAAACTCACCTTATATTATACAGATCGATTCAGAGAATGACTCTAAGCTTATCTGCCCCTGTTGTGTTCCCAATTATATAGGTGGCAATTTTTGAGATATTTCGATGAAATTTGATACACCGGCCGGACCGGTTCCCAAAAAAAAATTGCAATTTTCATTGCAAACATTTCATAAACTCGTTGAGTACTATTGCTTCGACATTCGAAATTGGTATCAAAATTTGGTTCGCCTGAGGCAATTTTCTAACCTTCTCTTATATAATCGTTCCTTCGAAGAATGAGTACTTAAGATGAAAAGGTATAATTTTCGATATTTCATGGAGAAATTGGTTCATAATAGCAGATTTACATAGAAATCAACCGTAACCAATATTTTTGGATACCACCCCATATAACGATTCTGAGGGTACACAAGCCCTTACATGCCAAATTGTTAATATGTACTGAGAGAAATTTGTTTATGATAGCAATTTGACATAAAAATTAAGTGGACCAAATTTGTACCTCATTGGGGTCTACTTCTCGCACCCCAGTCAATATAAGATTTCTTATGAACAGCAAGCCATTCAGAAAAAAGTTTAAGGAGCCATTTGGCGATAAGATTAACGGTAGGAAATTTGGACAACATAGGTGTATTTTTTTTAAACCATAACATATGTAAGGTTACCATGGAAAGCAAGCCCTGGCGACAAAGTCTAATTTATAGTGTTTTATGACAGAAATTGAAAAATCATGAAAGTTTTACGAACATTGCTAAATTGGGATCATTCCTTTTGATGTTTTGGGCATCTTCCAATATGCGGGCTTTCATCGAAAGTACGAGTTTGTATGAACATGTTTAATTCCGGGTGTATTATTGCCAAAACGAGTGAATAACTGTACTAGTCGTACCTAAATGGTGTAAGGTATCTAATGGTCGGCCTTGCCCGACTATAACGTTCTTACTTGTTTTGAGAAATTTGATGAAGTTTGGTACATCGACGTGTTTTGGCTTAATGGCAAACGCTATTTTAAATGGTTTGGATCGGATCGGAACGCTTTTTCAACTTGTTCCCATATAATGTTTAATTTTGAGAAGTCGTTATATGAATAAATGTGTTAAAGGAATGATGCAGGGTCTTCGATGGTAGCACTCGGCCCACTATAGTGTTTTCACTTAATTAATGTTCCCTGTAAATCATACTGCATATCAAAGCTGTCTTGTACTTTGTTAAAGGGCAAAAGAGGACGGCATTATCTTATCCACACTGGCACAATAAAACGCTTTTACGCCAATTGTTATCAGGCATGCAAGCTTATAAAGATTCGTGTTATACTCATCACTGAAGGATGAGCGGTATATTCATTTCGTCAGAACGTTTGCAACGTCCACAAGGAAGCATCAGAGACCCCACAAGGGTCCGTCTGTATAATGTCTGTGTAATGGCCACAAAAACGAAGCTATCGACTTCAAATTTGCCAGAAACATTGGAAATTCTTACACGCAGGTTGGTATTGCAAATGGGAAAAATCGGTCGAAGGGCACGCCCGAAGCACCACGTAAACTAAGAACACTTCTGCTTTTCAAAAGGAATAAAAAATTAGTTTTTTGCTCATTACTCATAAACCACAGCAAATAATTGTACAAAAATTTAAACGCACATTTTCTGGGCGATGCTGTTGCATTCGTGCACAAAAATGGAAAAAATTGACCGTATCTACCCAATATTATGTAGTATCAAAATTTAATTATTTTTTCAATATCTTTATAACGCGCAGCAACAAGCTTCGAAAACCCCGTAAGAATACAAATTCTTGGCCGGTTTCAAATTTGGAATACACTTAACTATATCCGCCTGTTCGTCCGTCCATCTGTCTGTTTGCGCAACTTTGTAGTGTTTGTGGTAAACACTCTCCCTTTAGTGGAAATGAAGATATTGTCTACAAATTTGAAAAAGAATTTGGAATTGATCTAAACTTTTCAAAGGACACGCCTACAACGCCCACATGCCCATACGACAGAAACTTTTATTTAGAAAATAGAAGAAAGCAGCCGCGTTTACTCCATATTATAGAGCATGAAAGTTTTGTTCTTCTACTTCTTTTGTCTTTTTTAGATGATGGGTATAGAGGATTCGGTCCCGACCGATTTTAAATCTCTTTCTTGTTGTATTTACAGTTTCCGAGGCAGGAAGATTTGAAGTTCCACGGTTAGACATCTAGGAAAAGATATATCGATTAATCAAGGCCGTAAGGTTGCTAAAATTCTTCCAATTCATATATGGGATGTTATCACTTTTAGAGAAAATTCCTGCTCGCCAATTTAAGCAACCGAAATTGCATCAATGCGAATTTCTAAGTATAACTGGCATTAAGTTCGCAATTAAAAATATATGGCATATGTTTTTTTATCATATGAAAGACTTCAAAAAAGTTATGAATATGTACGACGTACATATAATTAAGTAAATTAGATTTAGACGAGTTTTTTCTTCTTTTTTTCTTTTAAGCCTCCTCCAGATGTACGTACACATTATAGCAGACATTATGCGTTTTTAATAATAAATTTATAAAATTATAAAAAACTAGAAGACAATGTGGAAGTGAGCAGGGTAGGTCTTCGACTGACAAGCTAAGTAGGAAAAAGATCATAGTATGTAATAATGTGGAAACTTTTAAAAAATTCTTATTATAAAGAGGAAAATATAAAGAGGGATTGTTAATAACTATTAAGCTCTGAGGTAACTTCTCATCACGAAAATGGTGTGTAAAGAGTGGGCGTCGCCGTTAAGAACTCATATGGATGGCTTCGGAATATTATTATTTCAAGGTTCATTTTGTTTTTATTTACTATACCCTTCCAACTTCACGCTTATTTTCATACATAGACATACATGCGTGCACAGGGTCATGCATCTATCCCCATGCATAAGCACCTTTATAGTTACTTTTATATTTGCTTCTATTTATGCAAACTAATATGTGCATACGCATATATAAATACACACATTCATGTTCAGTAACAGTAGCTAACAACAACAGAGGCAAACAATGGCAACTAACACCAAAGATAAAGTGAATAAGTGTCCAAACGCCGATGCTATTGTGAATAGTGATGTGAGGCCGTTCTCGAAGAGCGTGAGAATATCCAAGTCTCCTGTAACGGCGCCTGTCTGGTTTCGGCCGAACAGCTTAGTTGTGAAAATGCACCCCAGCGGTGGTGCGGGGCTGACAATCAAACAAAAGGAGCATTGATAATTGGCGAACAGATTGCAAATAGTCTTGAAATTATTGAATACGAGAAAGCAAAGCTGAACATCAATTAGTGATGACGGTAAAAAGAAATGTAGGACATTTTATGAGTGAGGTGCAACACAGCGGATAACGCAAGGGAATGCCATCAAAAGAAGAGAGGTGTCGAAAATTCCCTCTTGATTAAGGTAAGGACGGACATCTCAGTAATTTCACAACACACTCCGTTGTTAAAGCGGCAATTTTAGTGTCTGAACAATTGAAGGGAGCAGCAGATTTAATTAGCGAAAGGACGCGTTCTTTTGAAGAACTTGAAGAAAGAAATACTGTTAGGAAAGCGGCGACTAACATTAGTTTTGTCGCCGTGGTATGGAATACACGAAAAAAGGGGGAGCCAATATTTCGAACTCATCCGACAAAAATCGTATCTACAGGAAATTGCAAACAAAGCCACCCTTAAAGGTGAGCAGACTATAGAATGGATCTTCGTCATGTTGACAAAACTGGTTTGACGTTAATGGTTATAGTAGATAGGCATTTTGGTAAAAGAGGTAAAGTGTGCAATGTGCGTTTCTTCTATAGCAGATATATATATATATATATATATATATATTATATATATGAATATTCGACACAAACGGAGAGTTCTAAAAAGCTTCCAAGCAATGTCCGTGGAAAATTGCACTTGCATTAATCTTCCTGCCGAAGTTTTTTGGTTCAAAAATGTAACTTTGATGAAAATATTGATAACACTCTTGGATCTTTTTGCAAAATAGATCGCATTTGCTTTATTAGGATGGAAGCACATGTTTAGATCAGCACAAGCAAGGTCAGTAACGGACTAACAATAAGTCACCAGCATATTGAAATATGTGTGTTCTATCACTCTGACGTCGTCAATTGTGTGTAGGTTGTCAAGGTTGGAGTTCAAGAAGCTTGCGGCGAACTCCCGCGCCCCTCCACCCAATCAGAGCCTATAACTAGAAAATAAGTTGAGAGGAAGTTCAAGATCCAGAGTATCAAATGTAAGGGTATTTGAAAATCTCTCTGAACTTTTCCTAATTCTTTTCAACACAAGCATAGGCTTCGTTGATAGCTATACAGAACATTACAACCTTATTTGCGCTCTCTTTTTCGTTTGATATTGCGAAAGCAACTTCGTTTATGTAATTAAAATAATTTTGGTGGATAATGAAAATTTGAATTGGGTAACATTTTGCGAGATATGAAGCCGTTGATTTTTTGGACAGAAAAAGCATTACCAACAATAGAACTGCCATTCGAGTGAAGAAAGATTGTTAAAGCTAGATTAAGAGCCTATAACATTGGGAAGTGTTTTGTCCCTGTTATTTGAGACTGAGTCACCAAACTGAGAATGTCTCGAATTTCAATCTCCAATAAGACTTGCATTTCATCACGAAAGATCTCGATTTGGAATATTTTGTAGAAAGTAGCATTATGGTATCACAAGGTCAGGCTTAAGACTTGTGGTTTTGCCAATGACTGTATCTGCCAAAGACTTGCGTGGAGTCTGCTTAAAGAGGATCCCTTTCTTAATAAGGATGATAATGCGTCCATCCACGGCAATATACTTTGACACTTTTTCTCAACAAACAAGAAGAAGATCCAACTGAGAAAAGCAAAATTATTTCAATCTGGAGATTGAAAAAGCGAATTCGTTTGCAATTATGGGAAGGCTTTCAAGTGCAGTTTATCGTGCGTGGATTTAAAGTCAGACTTGATAGATAAATTTTGGAGATGGTCTTGGTTTCACACTAATGACAAGGTCTTGAAGATTTCATTCACGGTGAGGAGTTTGGTGACGTTTTGGAAGATTCACGTATGTGGGCTGAGGGAAATTGCAACGTATATCTGCGTTTAGAAGTTTTGATCGGAAATCCCTGTTTTTAAGTAAGTTGTTAACGCTTTAGGCATTGTGAGAAAGTAATCTGGCCCTACCATTACCAGTTGGTTTGAGACATTTAAGCACATGAAGATTGAATTGTTTGATGAATTCGTAGTCAGTGGTCATAGTAGTAGTCCAAATAGACGAGTCCAATGTCCGTCAGCTTTCCACAAAAAAATAAAAGTCACCAAAAGCAGCAATATAATAGAAGTTAGTGCGATCTGAAGCGACACTTTTATAATGAAAGGCGGAAATATTACCATCTTACGCCTTCTTAGTAACACAAATGCTTCTTCGCTCTACTTGCAAACTACGAACGCTCTCGTTTTATTGTAACATAGGTAGTGGTATAGTTTATCGAAATTTCCTTCATTTAATACCAGTTTTGGTGTGCCGTTGCGGGGCGTGGTATTTTTAAACACCGTGCTCGCTTAAATACTAACCAAAAGCAACCAACGTACCAAGAATTACGATAGGGATAGTGCTATCCAAGTCTATATCGTCGAACTGACAATATAAAGAACAGACTTGTGAACCAAATAAATTGGGATGCACAAGCCTATCAGATAAGGACTAAAGACACAACTGCTTAGGTTCAACGTTGAATGCCTGTTAACTCAAAAACCAGCTGCGCCTTTTAGAGAAGATTTAGACCAAGTTGCCTCAGTTATTGTTGAATACTCAATGTTAATTGTGGCAACAGTGGTTCGGGCTGCACACCGTGCAAAAAACGGTATCGAAGAAATCTTCTTGTCTATGAAATTATGAAATACAGAAGATTGAATTAAATTTCATAGAACTGTAGACTTTTTTTGTAGAGTTGTATGTTTTTGTTGTCATTTTTCGTTATAAATGCAACACTGAACAACCAATACTAACGGAAAACGTGAGCTATTAGCTTTCGTGTAATCTGATAGACATAAGAGAGTCTATTTAACAGCGGTGGTGCGTACGTGAAGCAAAAAAAAAAAAAAAAATGATTAATGTTGTTTCATATGTTGAGCAAAATCAACCGAGAAACGAAAGTGTAAGTCAACTTTCAGATGTGTATTTACCTCCTGAATGCAGTAAGATGACGCACTATGGACATGTCTAAGGCGATAGTAGCAGAGACAACTACATGAATCACGAGTTGTCACATTTTGCTCATAATTATAGCTAGTAAAAGTTCTGGGGGACTTGGCGTCTCTGTGATCGATTAATGTAGCGCTGCTAACTAGCAAAGATTTAACTGTTTGCTTTTTTGTTCTCATCATTTGTACAGAAAAGGATTCTGTTACTGGGACCCCGATATGACGCCCTAGTACATTAAACGTTCGCAAGGCAAAAGCATATAGAGTTCTCTACGATATGTCGAGTAATGAATGAGTTTACAGTCGTCGATAGAGTATGCATTGATGTTTCAGCTGATTTCAGCTCACGTTTTATTACAGCAATTTTTGTTATATTTTTTATTTCTAATTGAATTTAATATATTTTTGTTTGTGGTATATTTCGTGACAATAATATTATTCTATTCACCATATAGTAGTACTAACGACACGATATGCGTTGTCTATAGTGGTAACTATCGTTATGCGTCGTGCGATTATTTAAGCGATTTGAAATTTGTGCCAAATGAAGCGCACTGTCTGTTGTGCGCGCTTTTTCGTATCTTAATGATAGGGTTTTGCATGCATTTGTTTTTATGGATGTTATAAGCATAATCTAACCCACTTCTTCGGTGGTAGCGAATGAAATTTTGAAAAAGTTTTGATAAGGAAGAACTAAAATAGTTCAGTTTAGAGGAGCAGAAGAGACAAACAATAAAATCACATAGTTACATAGTTCTTATCTTTTCGACTCCACTCGAGTGTATTGTAAACTGGAGGCAATTATTTTACATTTTCGACAAGTCACCGCGATACCTAGTTGCAGCAGAAGATATTTCTTCATAAGTAGTAAATTTCGTCGTTTCACCTTTTACTAATAATACACACAAATTTATTAAAAACATAGCAACATAGCGTTATTTAAAAAGTCTAACATGTTCATGTAACGAGAATAGTCATTGTTGAATCCTTTCAAAAGATGAGTAACACACGCCCATAAACTTATGCTTAGTTCTTCTTATTTCTTGTTGTTCTGCTATATATTACGTGAGTTGTCTTGTATGGCTCTCGCTGTTATATTTCTTAATTATTTAAAGATTCAAAAGCGACAAAATGGCTACCATACGAACTGACTAAAAATGCCATTTCGAGTCGTTTGAACATCGCAGTCTTGATGTTTGCCTGGCAAAATAAGAATATGTTTCTGTGGCGTTTTGTGTGTGGCGATGAAAAGGGCATCTACTACGACAATCCCATGTGTACAAAGTCGTGCATTAGTCGAGGAGAGCCATCCACTTCGATACCGGAGCGGAATGTTCATGACGACGCGACCCATTACGCCTTATTTTAGAAAGCCGTTAATGGGTAACTGTACGAAGGTGTAGCGTATTTAATGGTTGGCCGTGTCCCTTTAAAGTGCTGTTACTTGTTTTCATATTACTTGTTTTATATGATTCTGACGGCATGAAAATCACGAACCTCTTTGCCGAACACTTTCATTGGAATTCTTCGGCAGTTGATCTTGAATTAATTGATAATTAATTGCCCATAAGATGTCATGAACTTTATTTGGATTCCGAATTTGATCGTTTTTTAAAATGGTGTATTACAAGGTTGAAGGTCATTAAAATATACTTGTACGACAAGGCAATATGCTCAAATCGTGGTCCAGTGGGCTATGTGGCGTTATCTCGAAGATTTTTAATCCTTCCTTGATAACGGAAGTTTGCCCTTGGGTTGGATAATATACTTTTCATATTCCACTTGACGAATGAGGAAACAAAGATCTCGTCGGGAACTACGTTTACTTGTCATCTTTTCAACACTTACTTTACTGGCTTTTGCTTGGGTACGCCGGTTTTTATAAAACTTTTGGCCTGGCTACTAGGAAATTAATAATCATTAAGCTCCAGATGTCTGCTTTTTGTTTACACTGATTGAAATGGGTAAGCTCCTATCTTCTGAATAAATCATTCAGAGTTCCCTTCTGATGAATTTCCCGTGACGTCAAGTGTTCTCTATAGCACCCAATTAGTACCCTTCCTGTTTATCCTGTGCATCAATAATCTCATTTCAGTCATTAAGTCCAACCGCGATGATAAACTGTTTTCTTCGCTTAACTTGAGATCGCACTCTTACATCCTTCAATCTGATTCAGACAATTTTTTTACATTGTTCTAATTAATTAAATCCACAAAAATATAAGAAGCTGTCAGTCTCAAGGAGAAATTTGTTGCTTACTGAGTATTTCGTCACCTAACAAAACTTGGAAAGTGTGGAGTCGTTTACCGATTAAGAGGTTTTATTCGATCAAAGGGTACGAGTTCAGAAAGCTTGACGGCCCATGCATTATAAAAACGCGATAGTTAGCTTGGTGGGACCCCTACTTAAATACAGCTGCTGTATGCTCTCCCTCCTATAGGTGTTATGTAGATTCAAGGAAATCCACTCAAAAGCAATTCCTGTTCTTTGCTCCTAGGAATTTGGGTTGGGGCCTGCTTGTGTCATTGCATGCTTACGGGGATATAGAATAGATAGATATAGAAAGTAGATTGGTTTCGTTTGTCCTACCATCACGAGAAAAGCGTAGATTTGTTCTCGTCGTTTCCTTCCTAGTTAAATTATTAAATAGTACTCTTAACTCGCTGGCATTATTAGATAGCCTAAGCTTCAATAATCCTAACCAGTCTTATAGGAATTTGAAAAAACTCAGCAAATGTGGACCGTTAGCGGCTTTGCAAAAACAAAATGATGTCTACAGTGTAAACTGCATATATGGGACTCTTTAAAACCCATCTAACCTTCTCCTTAATACGGGCGCTTTACCTTTATCATATCTGAATCAACCTTCAACCTTTAATGCCATCAAATGATTCTCAAATTGAGCAGAATATGTTCACTCTTCTCCTTTTTTCAAGTTTTTCTATGTTTGTAAGGGTTTGGCGGTTCACTCCCAACTCGAATACGCCTATGCGCATGTTCTATTTCCATTTCCTCTTTCTTATTTATGATATTTTTTTTTCTCTTTTTTGTATACTTTGTAACATTGTAGACATAATGTTTAGCATAAGATTTATTTGTAAGTGTTAAACTAATTTCGTTGTTAATTTGTGCGTAAATAAGCAAATTGGCAGGCAGGCACTATTAGTTGGCAGAGAGAGCGAGGGAGGGAGGGAGGGAGGCAGACAAGCTTAAACCGGTTCAGAAAATGATTCTGACGTGGTTGGCATAATAATAAAAATAGGAATTATCTCAATACCTCTTAGTCGTTAAACGTAGTTAGAACAAGAGATCTCGCAGTTTTGTTTCGATAAGTGTGGGAGCATCAGTCAACTCTGAAAAAAAGTTGTGTTACAAAGCCCAAAACTCGAGTGAACATGTCAACGAGAAAATTTCAGCCAAAACTCCACACATCCCCCTTGAACGAACGTTCGATATTAATCTGATAAGAGGCAAATTCCTGAATTACAAAACATGAGTAGCGGTGATGCGGCGACTTACTTACAATGTTTGTTATTGGATTAATGCATTTTTTTATTCTGTTCATTGAACACCCGCTTTGGAATACACTGCCATCCTTAAGGAAGATCAGGAGCACAATTCATGAAATACTAATTTTTTAAATGCCTTCAACATATGGCCCATCACTATACAAAATTTCCCGAATGAAATGTAGGATAGGAACATTTGTGTCGTATATTTTTGAGTAGATTGAGATGTGCTTGTCCACCAGTCCACGTCCCCTATTGCAATGCTTACACAGTCAACGACTTGCACCGGCGATTTTCAAACGTTAGAAAAATTTATTTCTTAAAGTATTTCTCGTCGGCTAGAATCTATAGAAGATGTCGCCTAAAACTATGTTCCGAATTTTTCGAGCACTACTTACAAATTGATTGATTGATTTCAAGTAACAGAATGGTTTTTGTACATTTACTTATTATGCATTTGCTCAAGTTTTTGGGCATCGAGGATTCGACTTTTTAGCGATATGAACCTATATGCGCACATCACATTTGCAAAAGTTCAAATATTCAGTGTGAATATATGCAAGAATTGTGCAAACAATTCATCATAATTTTATTTTATTTTTTTAATTTTTTTTTTTACTTTAAAGTTTTCTTTATTTTTGTGATGGCGAACGTAAAATAATTTTGGTCAAGTGGCCATGAGATTCGGTAGTCATTATTATCATCTATTATATCAGCCGGATAGATGTATTCGCATAACGCATGTGTTTAAATATTTATGCAAAAACGGCATCAGCGGTATGTACAAGTTTTGTTTAGTGCTTGTGATGATGCTCGCTGCTATTACACTTACAGCATACGACCGCAGAACGAGAAGATGTCGAGCTTATGCATTGCTGCTGCATTGCAGCATATTCACCATAGCAATATTAATAGTGAAATGCTTTAATATCGCTTTTTACTACCATGGCAATAAATTGCTTACGATGTCTTTTGATTGTTCTTGCTGTAGAAGTGATTTGATCGCCAATTGCTTTTTCGTATAAAAGTTTAAGTGCTCTTCATATGGCCGCCATGCGGGAAGGGCTTTTACGTATCATGTGATGATCGAGAGCTGTCGAAAATTCCTAACAGTTTAGATTGTTTATGAATGCTTCCCAGTGAATGGCATTGCAAATTCTCGGTGGGATAATAAAAATATTATTTTAAACTGAATCTTCTTCCACAGTTAATAACACATTTAGAGAAAAACAATATTTATTTTATTTTCGAAATGTCTTTATTCGCAATCTGTATACAATTAAACATCTACCAAATGGTTTAAGAACCAACAAAAAAGGAAAACTTCTGTTTTCACAGTCGCATTACAGTGAATTGAATAAATATATGTTTGTTTAATTTTTAGCTTTGCGTTTTGATTACAGTACAGTACAGTGAGGGTATCAGCGTAATGTGACTATATGAAGGTCTCTTTCAGTCCTCCCACTTCCTAGCTATTATCTAATAAGTTTACAGCCAAAATGTTAGGGTGCAGGGTTGAACTGTTTAAGTAATTACTGTAAAGTCGTTTCATTTCATCCTTAATTGTCGGGACATCAAGATCTTAGGATTTTAGACCGATATCTCTGTAATATTTTTACGTTAGAATTGCTGGATGTCCCTTATAGCTCCCGGGATTCCATACGCCCATATTTATGGCTTTAGAATGGTTTTGTAGAGTAAAACCTTTTTCTTCAGGCTAAACGTGGACGCCAAGGCATTTCACACTGTTAAGTGATTGTATTATTACGCCATTTAATTTAGGAGAGGACAGTAGAAAAAAAATACCAGAAATATAAGAAAAATAAGAAAAGCAGAAAGAAAGTCAAAAATCAGATAAAATATATATATATATTTATATTGTATGCATTACGCTTAATAATATCTCACAGATTGTGTAAATCATTTAGGAAATGCAATATCATAAATGTGTGGAAAGTGCTAGTTGGCGGAGCTAGGGTAATGAAGAAGAAAGGAGTCATAAAGTCACATTAACACGTATGACTAAACAAAAGTTATTAATATGCAACACATACGCCCCACACAACTATACGCAAACACCACTCGCGTACTTTTACACACATTCCAAACTTTTATGGCTTTTATGGTGATAATGTACTTTTTTCATATTTTGCTGTCACTTACCATAAACTGTTGTAATATATGAACATAAACGCACACATATGCCTCATACAAATCAAAAAGTTATATATTGAAAAATTGAAAAAAAAGACGGCAAACAACTGAAACTGAAAACTCTATGTGTTTTGTGTGTGCATGTGTGCATTCTCCATCGCTTACTTCTTTTATTGTTCCCTACTTAAAAGATTCTAACGCGATTCGCGAATATTCATTCTACAGTGTCGCGGGGTGTATTAGCTACCTATCAAAAGGAAAGTTCATTATCATCTCCATCAGGAAATGTAACTCATTACCTTCGTAACTTTAACGAACTTCCATTAAGAATCTTATCATAAGTTATATAAATTGTATAAACAAGTTGCCTTCCGACGTGGCTTCAGCCAGGTCCGTCAGATCATATATTGACTGTTGTTCGAATTCTGAATTATATAAATGCAACCGTATGTGTAACAATCGAGATGTATATGCAACGGTGTATAAAAAGGATTTAATTTAACCCGTATTTGTACGCGTACGGTATCTGAAGGTTTATAACTCGTGCAAACATGATGACGAAGTCAATATACTTTTACGTAGAGACAAAAAGCATGAAAAAAGTGACGGCAGCAAAGAATTTTTTATATTAATATTTCTACAAAATGTAATAAGTTTTAATTTAAATGCATAAAAGTGCAAAGCGCAAAACGGAAATAAAAGTTATTACAGTAACGCAGAGATACTGTGAAAAGTGTTTCCATTAATGTGTAATGAGATCCTTTTTTCATAATTATTAAGCACATTTATGTATTCGTTTTTTTTTTACATAAAAAAATTGTCATAAAATCTTATTTTCTCTCGACTGTGACCGTCTCTTAAGTCCACATTTACAATTCACGATCTCTAAGCGGCGTTGTTGTGAACCCTTCACAACTTTATTCTAATAAAAAGCTATTTCCGGAAAAATTAGGCGGTCAGTCTTGCAATTCAAACTGAAGAGAGAGGCAATAAATTTGGTCCATAGAGGGAGGATAGCTGGCAAATCAAGGCTTCCATGCATTAGGTAAACAGATGAATCGCTAGGTAGCGTGTTAAGGTCAATATTATATTAATAAGTTGCCTATTGCACTATTTATTGAAGAAACGATTCCCGATTCGATATTAATCTCAATGATGCCATAAGATAAGGCAGGATTCGAGGATTCAAAAGCAATATATCGATAGGGCCAACGAAATGAAAAATTTTCAATTTTGAGACTAAAAGAACATGTCGTAATGAAGTATAACGATTAGGAGTTATTTCGCCCTTCACTTTCACATTATGTGATGACATTTTTTCCATTTAATCTTCCTTTTAAGCCCGAAATAACGTGCGCATCAATCTCTCTTTAATGAAATCCAAATTCTTTTTCTCTTTTTCGCCGTCTTTAATGGTTGGGCATCCCCGTACGGTGTATTTAATGTAATTGGAGAATTTGGCAGACTCCGAAATGGCCTTTCAACCAGTAACGGAAAACCTTTTTACTAATAAAAAACAGTTCCATCCTCTACCTCCATCATTCGGAAGTTCCCCTTTCAATACAACGCAGATTATATTGGAATTATTTGCAGCTCAAGCAATGGCGTAAATATCAAACATTTTTATACAACTCCTTTCTTAACTCATAATAATATTCATGCAGCGTGTGAACTACTCTTTGGGATTTGGGACGCCTCTAGTCGACTCTTTCCGAAACGAACGTTGTACAACTGAATTTTGATTCTTTAGGTCTTCTTGATTATTTGCAGCAACTTATGTATTAAATTTTAATTCTTCTTCCCGTTTTGTGGGCTCGAATATTACATAATTCAATTTTCTCGATTGACTTTGTCTTCCTCAATCAAATACCCTGCTTATACAGGCCTTTTTAAGCAAGTAATCAATACCAAGCAAATTTCCTTGGGACATTTTCATGCGACTCCTTTTTTACCTGTGAAATGTTCTGTAAATTCTTGTTCCTCTTTTCTGCTAGTCTGTCTGCGGCAACTGCTTCGGCAGATGCATCTGGTTTCACCACTTTGTAGAATTTGTTTTCTTAGAAAACCGATTAGTTCGCTTGCGTCCCCATTTTATCAAATATGGGGCTTTTGCAACAATATTTAGGTTACCGTTAGAAACGTTGACAAGCAATATTTGAAGGGAAATTAAAGAGATGCGAATTTTTATTTTACAAAACTTTTATTTCTTTATTTCTAATCAATTAATATATTCGCCTTAGTTTCTCGCTATATTGTCAACTGAGCTGTGGCAGAAGAAATTTGAAAATATCAATGATTTCAGGAGTCGCCTTTACTGCACACACATGCTAACATAAAACACATTTGAAATAAATGAAATATTGAGGTCATAAAAATGAAAATCAGCAACCAAAATATTAATGTCACAAATTATGCTAAATAACTCTTACCTCCTCTTTTTGTGTTTGTCAAGCTCTTTGTGTAATAACGTGTGGTGTGTTGGTAATTATCCAATGATTTCATTTAATTTTATCTTATTTTGCTTTGTTTTATTTTCTGTATATAAACCCCTATCCCTTTACTCCACTTGTGGTACAGGGTATAGCAAATTTGTGCGAATGTGTGTATGTGGACTTACTCTTTGTTATACCAATCGATTGAGAATCACTTCCTGAGTCGAACCAAGCTTGTCTATCCGTCTGTCGTTTCTTTATTCGATGTGTGTCCACGTATTTTTCTGTTCAACTTACAGGTCGTAATTTTGGAGATATTTTGATGAAATTTGGTTTTTTTTTCCAAGAATCAACCTTGTGAAATGGTTCGGAGCAGATTTTTTATTTGACCACTCCCCATATAACGCGTTATTTTCAAGATTCGTTATATGAAAAAAAAAAAGTTAAATTTTCAGAATAAGTTGACATGAAAATTAACCGCCGTCAGTTAAATTTTATGCCTCGTGCCTTACGAGGACTTTCATGAAAGGTACGTTTTTACAGGAAAATAATATTGAATTTTCGGTATACTGTCGCAAAAATGAATGAATGCCTGCATTAAGTGAAGTAATGGAGTACGGTATCTAATAAGCGGCCTTGCCTCGCTATAATGTTCTTACCTGTCTACATAAATATAAAAGAAAACGGCACAGGAAATGGATGAAACAATAATTGCAATATCCTCATGCTGCTTTGTAGAAAATAAACAAAGGTAGGTCTATAAAAAACTGTTGAAGGTAGATTTTCATTTCAATCAGACAGAAAGTATATATTTATAAAAAATTGAAATAATCTTGATAGACATGAAAAACAAGCAAGCGAATCTTAAAGAGATTTCAAAAGTTAACTAATTACTTGGACATATAAGGAACTACGTTCGTTTTGGAGAAAAGTTTACAAATCAGCAAGAGAAAGCACTAAGAAACTCATAAATTCTCCATGAAGTACGTTTCGTAGGTTTTTTGTAAAAATATTATCAAACACGTTCATAATGGTGCAGTGGTGCATATGCCAACTGACTTTCATCTCTCTAATGTAGTGATAACGTTTACGTTCGCTTGTGGTAGATCCGGTTTTTTACCCGACTTGTTGTCCCTCAATCTTTTCTCTTGTGTTGCGAACGGTATCTTAGAATGTGTTGTTTCGTTACGATCTGTTTTGACTGCCGCACCCCGCGACCGTAAACATCATTATAACTGTAGTAACTGCACGATATATGTACGATAGCCTATCATTGATATTTATCTCTATGACTAATCCCATGCTCCAATTGCCAAATCTTAAACCAATGCTAAGGCATTGTGTACGCTCATTTTCCCGATTTTATTATCGTTTAATCCGTCCTGCTCGTCATATACATTTTGCTCATCAACTCATTACCGCTTAATCGCTTATTTTTTTGATACAAATTGCATCTGTCAGATTGTTACCGCGTTACTAGCGCATATATTATTAAGCAAAACTGTTAAATTCTTAATCTTAAGGCACTTCAATTCATTCGCACATCCTAAGTAAACCAACACCAAACGTACATTGTAAATACATTCTTCATAAATCACCAGTTCACACTCTACTACTAATCATAATTATTAGATACATTAGACAGATCGTGTTCCAAAATGCCTATAATTTCTATGTACCCCCGAAATATGTCCCTAACCGTACAGTTAAATTCGGCACTTTTGTCTAAATCATCACCAACCACAGAAACATTATATGCATAAAAACATTGTATATATAAAACAAAACTTTTCGCAAGAAACATTTGCATAAACATTGTATATGTAAGAGAAGACTTTTCGGTAGGAACATTTGAGCAATAAAATTATTTTCAAGAGCGTAGGAGAGAGCAAAAGAAGTGAAACGCACAAATTGGCTGAAATTTGTACAATAAGTACGCGAAAGATTGCGCACTAACTAACATCTGTGTGCGACAATATGCGTATTGAATAGATCTGTGCGTGAGCGTATTCGCACTATGCTAGATGCACTCAGAATAGAAAATCAAAATTAAAGTTTCTATTGCTTTTGCTCATGTATATAACAGCTTAAGCAAACGCACGCGCAAGCGAACGCGAGCATTTCTGTTATAGCACGCATATGCTTACACGTACACGTGGAATCAACTTTTTCTCTCTCTTACTCTATTTCATACGGTTTGGTTTTCCGGGTCCTGGTATCCGACATGATAATTAATTTGTTGCGCAAATGTTGCTAGCGAAATGTGCTCATACATATAATATTTTTGCATAAACTGAAGTTAACATAGCACGGCAGCGTAATCATGTAAAACGCCAACGCGAATTTTTTTTTTTTTTCGTTCTTTAATTGTGCTTCAGCAGTCAGCGGGATAAGTACAAAATGATGGGGGATTTCGTTGGGGAAAATTACTATTAAAGGCAACGGACATCAAGTTACCCTATCTTAGAGGGAATTCTGGGTGGCAGAGGCTATTAGTTTACAACATTCTCTAAATAGGTTCGAAATACTCAGGCTAGTGGTAAAGGAGAAAGCAGAGGGGCATCCGTGAATGCTACGCTAGCTATAAACATTCGTTTCAGGTTTTCGCTGCTTGATGTGTTGTTATTTGGCTGATTGTTTCTTGAGTCTGGAGCAAGTATTCATTGCTAAATTCATAAGCGGTCTTATGGGACTATGGTACACCGCGTTCGACATTACGTACTAACCAGTGTCTTGTATCTTGTGTGTTTTGCAAAGCGCATTATCGAGGCGTCTTTGCATATTAATTCCATTTGTCAGTTATTTTTTTCTGGGACGCGGCTATGAAAATCATTGACCGTGAAAACATTTCGAATGGTTTCAGGAAGAGTATGAATTCGCTTATATCTTTCTAGATCTTTGGCATTATCAACAGCACTAGTTTTGAGTTCATTTATTATAATTCTGATAACATTTCGTTTTTCACGCCCTGTAAGGTCGTTTTTTTGATCGGCATGATCACTACTTATTTTCTGCGGTATCTCCATACGATTATTCCTCATTTCGTCACTTTATAATCTCTTGCGGAATTTCTTTGAGTTTTTCCATGTTTTGCAATCTTTCGAGAAAAAACTTCAACTTCAACTTATTATTTAAATGCACCAAACCAAGTACAAAAAGTACTAAGCACTGTTGACAAAAGACGTTTCTTTCTATTCGATACTTCTAGTGATGTGGTTTCGTTGTATGTACATTTTTTTGTGCATAAAATTGAGAAAGACACCATTTTTTTACGTTATATTTTTACACGTGAGATTTTTTTGCTTGCCATTTCTTAAATTTGACTTAAAAAAAAAAAAATATTGAAGCTGTGTAACTACGTAAGGATTTGGCTTTTACAAGCTTTGTAGTTACGAAATAAATAAATTGAAGTTGAAATGCTTTAATGTAACATAAAAATGCTTTAAAGCTTTGCTAAATTTCGTTAAAATAAATATTGTGGGAAGGTATGTAAACATTATTGGGCTATTGACACGACTTCGAAGACATTTCAAAAGTGAAAGACAAAAGCGAGCTAATTCCACATATAAGAAATTATGTTCGCTGCAAAACAAAGAGTTTATAAGTCAACGAAGGTGTTTTTTTTATTTTTAATTAATTTTTTTTTCTCATTTATTTATCAATCAATTTTGTTATATTGCACGTAAAAGAATTGCGAAAGTTCGGAGTTATAATGATATAAAAAGTCTCCGCAGTTTTTTGCTACTATCTTTGAGCTTGTGCTTAAAGGTAACATTTCAGCTTACATTTTTTGCGAAGATAGTTTTCTAATTCTTGCCCGCGTGTGAAAAGTTATATTGGCTTCAAAATGAGTGAGCAACCGTTGAAGAAATACGTTAAGTGATGCTTTTTCACTACAAGAAAAATAAAAACGATGCAAAAATATGCCGAAAAATTTGTAAAGTGTACGATGAAAATGCGGTGAGTGGAAGAAGGACCCAGGAGTGGTTTGCTCGATGCCGTTCCGTAAATGTCAACGTCAAAGTCGATGAAATTTTGCAACAGGTGTAGCAAGACCGGCATGCAAGCTATCAGGAAATAGCGGAGGCACTAAACATCAAGCACATGACATTTTGGAATCATTTGAAAAGAGCAGGCTATAAAAAGACGCTTCGAAGAAGACCAAAAAAACTGCGGAGACCTTTCATATCACCCACTACATTAAAAATGTATTTGTGATTTAAACTATTTACGATATGAAAGCATTGCGATTAAGTCATAAAAGCTTTCACTTTGTTTGTTCACTTTGTTAAATTAAAAAGTTTGTGCGCCATTTTGATGAATAACCTTTTGCAAGCCTTCTGGTACAAGCGTTATTACAAAAAACTGAAGCGGAATTCAATTGATTTTCGGAGGCCTATGTTAAAGTTAGTTTTACATAACTATGCGCGAAGATAAAATCATATGTACATCTAAACATATACGATAGTAAAGATTTTCTTTAGCCCCTCGACGCTGAGCGAGATATCTAATTCAACCATTTGGAGAGCAAAAATTCAATATCGATCGATGTCTTAACAAAATTTCCCTTTTTTTCGGCTTTAATAGGAGCAATCACTCAGGGGATTGTCTTCTATTCGTGTAATGCTATGACGGTCAGAAGGAAGTCGCGAGATGGTGGCGGCAGGCGATTGGGTGTGTTCCCAATCGATAAGTGCTATACATTTAGCGACTGAGCACTCTCTACGACCAAGAAGATTTGAACCCGCGAATATTGACTTGGTAGTCACGGTTCTTACTTAATCGGGGGATAATGCATCCGTTCAGCGTATTTTATACTTAAAATTTTTGAAGAATTTTTACTAATTTTATCATCGATCGGTCGATCAGACCGGAAGCTTCCAAACCAGAGAGAGCAAATTATTTGCGTGCTACCGATTTTAACAATCGTCCATCGTAAATGATTTAAACAAATTTTCTTTGCAGCTTCTTTTTGTAAAAACTAATTTTCTTGATATTTTATAACATGATGTTAATAAGCGAATAATAATTTTTTTTTTTTTTTGAAAATATGAAGCCAGGCAGTGTGGTGCACCCACAGTAAATACGATGAATTTTGTTTTCATGTGAGACTACAATTTTTAATTTCGAATCTTAACAGATGCTTTAGCAGTCGCAAATTTTGTCTTTGTATCCTTAAAAACAAAAATGTATATACATGCATGAGTAGCCGCATAATAAGAATCGCGATTAGTAAATCAGTGTTCGCGGGTTTGAATTTTACGACGGTAGAGTTTACTTTGGTCGCAGCTACACCGATATCGGCATACGCTGCACTAGGCCGTCGCCACGTCTCTATCTTACTCGTCGTCGTGTTTAACGTATGGGAGGGGAGGAGGAGGAGGAGTAATTGGTGATATAATATAAAAAACAAAAAATTTCTGTAGTTCGCCGTACGGAAATCAATGGCTACGAAGACGAAGGACATACAACTAAGTTGAAAAAAAGCAATGATTTAACGTGTTTTGCGTTTTCAATTCTTTAAATGTCGTGAACGTCAGGGTCTTTCTTTCTTTATGTGTCACAACTGCTCCAAGAATTAATCAAAATTTCGTTATGACATAAAATGCAGCATAAAAGTTGTCAAGGTAACTTATAAAGTAGACAACAACATTTATATATATATGTATATATATATATATATATATATCACAACAGCAACAAAAAACCTTTGGCCGGTTGGTTAATACATATTGCAAAAGAAAAGAATATTAAATAACAAACAATCATGTAAAAGCAAAGGGGCGTTTAGCTACAATTTAGATACGCTTCGATTTCAAGTAATTATTGGCTGATGACAGCAACCATATAGAATAAATAAATAAAAGCAGCTGTATGGGCTGAGTTGATCCCAAGAGGCTTCCACTTTTTGAGTGATTAAAGAAGTAAAGAACTAGATGCAAATATTGTATGTGCAACATTTCCAAGAGTTTTTAGCTTATTTTGATAGGGTCAGCCGGTATAATCCGCACGTTAGCATAAAAGGTATATATATATATATATATATATATATATATACATATAAACCATATTAAATATATGAAAATTTTCGGCTTAGTTCGAGTTTGTTTTCATTTTTGGCATAATGAAGAGTAACAAGCGCTTGATCCGTTACCTTGCTGCAAATCGATTTACAAGAAGAAGAACATTCAACATACTATGGATGCTTTGTGAGTGGTGAGTATAGACAGCAATTGAGCAAATTTTATAAGTCCGAGAATGAAGTTTAAATAATTCTCGTTGAGTATTGTATGGTCATTGCAACTCCCCTCTTAGCTGTGGTTTTTAGGGACCAACTAAAAACAACTAATCGAAGAGCTAATCGATTTAGTTTTACTTTTGTTTTAGTCTCTCTTGCAACTTTAACTTACCAAAGTTCGCTATTTGGGTGTATATCGATATCCGTTTCAACAAGGAGTACAACAATTTAGTTCTTGTATCCGTTTTACACATCTCAGCGAATTTTCAGTTGTTGATTTGCTAAATAACAGAAGAAGAAGTAGAAGAAGAATTTCTTGTATTCGATATCGACAAAAAGTGTATATATACACTTTTGATCAGTCCACAAAAGATTGTACGTTGATAGAGTCGTGCTCCTCGGTCCGAACCATCTGTCCCCTATTGTTCCAATGATCGCAATCGCACAAATGGAAATCAAAACGGGAAGCCATGCAAACATATTTTCACATGACGGCCAAAAACTGAATTTGAAAATGAGTATGATCCACTCAAAATCACGCTTACAAGAGGCCAAAGTTGTTTCATTTAAACCTTAAGTGGTAGAAAGTGAAGTGTATTCCGCCTGCAAGCAAGACCACAACGGGCTTGCTCTAAAACCTGGTGCCAGAGTGTCATCTTGCATCAAGATATATTGTTGTCCTAATGTAATGATTTCATGTGCTGGATATTGAAGAGTCACTCGAAGGTAGCAAGAGTAGCTTTCTTATTTATTTCTTGTTATAATTCGTTTTCGAACATCGCAAGTTCACGTGTGCTAGAATCACATTACGTTCGTTATCATAGCGCTGATAGCGTGGACTCGTAAAATATGCCCCATTTTGAGAAACTGAGTTGCTCGGCAACAATTTACGAATAGAGTAAAGCAATTAAATGGTACAGAAATTAAGTTACCGAAAACAACATCCATTCATTACTACCTTTGCTCCTAATGCTGTATGTATTTATTCGTCCAATAGTTCATATTTAATATGTTTTAGTTAAGCCCAGAATGCTACTCTTGGATTTTTTGAATACCACTTAAAGAAAGCATAAGCAGTGTTAAGTACTACACTGCTACCTGGCACTTTGGATAGAATTCCTTGCTGATCCCAAGACCTTGTGACAATAACTTCTGCCATGACTTTTTTGCCAATGTTTGGCGATGTTTTCAATGTCTATGCTGTTCATGGTAGGCCCATGAATTCAATGATTTATTTGATGTTCGTTCAGAATATTTACACTACGTTCTTCACTACATGGTATGGTTAGCACGCCTCTGCGTATCTCTGAGTGTGAATATGGTAAAAAAGCATGTAAACCTTTGGTTGTTTTTTTTCCTTTTTTTTTTTTTTTTTTTTATCTTTTTATGCAGTTTCTTTTTAATGTAAATCAACAATAAAGTCGTAGACGAAAGAACCACTTGTGAACAATTTACTTTGGTGCTTACAAAGCATAGAAGGCACGATCCTAATTTTTTTCAGGTAAGTGAAACTTACGTAGCCTTTAGATGGGTATTGACGTGGCCCTAATAAGCAAGTTGCAAGTCGCATGTGATTGTATGAAGTTTGTGTGTGGATGCGTCTGCGTATGTATTGCATGTCTAGATATAAATATAACTGAAAATTTGAAAATTCAAAAAAGAAAAGGCATTTCTCTTTCCTTTGCCGTTAGGGCATGGAACTGTGCGCGTGTATGTGCATACATTTTACAGACTGAATAAAAAATATTAACGTTTAGTTGTTGTTGAATATTTTCTTTTTCGCGAAATGCAATAAAAACATTTTTCACATCGTCATATTCTAAAGTCTTGCGCTACGGCATGTTATTCAGATTTATTCGCGAAATGAAAGAGTAAAAAAAGTAAAAATATATTTGTAAAAAGTTACCAAAGCAACTAAGAGTTTCAGGTAACCGGAGGATAGGATCTTTTTTTTTCCATAATATAATACTACATTAGTATGTATACATATAACAGATATATATATATATATATATATATGTGTATTAAATATGGCAGAAAAGAAGTGGTAAAGCGAATATTTTCCACATAAATATAATATCTATGAAATTGTTTTATTGTGTTCTTCGACGGAATATTTTGCCATTTGGTTTCGAGTTGTTGTTGAAATATATATAAAAAACAAAAAAAAAAACCTCTTATTCAGATTATACAAAAATGGAAAAGTGAAGTTCCTGGGAACAAAAAAACGCCTCTTTCTAGAAATGTTATTTTCGGAAAGAATTCTTCTCACCTTAATAATTATTTCTATTCTTATTAAACTTTTTCTCAGCTATCAGTGCATTCTAAAGTATTTAATAAAAATCTATTAATATGAAATTAAATTATAAAGCTGTTAAAAACGAAATAAGGCAAAAAATAGATAAATAAATGAGAAAAAAAGAAAAGGAAGAAATTGGATGCACTGCTTGGAATAGATGGCCAGTCATAGCCTATCAACAGAAACTGTGTACATATAAGCGGAAACGTACATTAAGGTTACCGGTAGAGACGACCTTTATTTGGGTTCCAAGATCGCGCGCGCTAACAAAGTGCAATATGCTAAAAAGCTTTAATCTTTAATATTACGCTTGAAAATATCAAGCAACAGTAAACCTTATATTGTTTCAGGCCTAACGAGGTCATTAAGAGGGATTCCTTTTTGTATATCGCTTTTTCACGGGAACATTAAATTTCATTTCACCTAATAAAACTTGCGTTATGACTTCTTCGTTGAGTAAATAAAGCACGACAAGAGGACAAGACAAGCAGACCAATCAACCAATCAAAAGCTGAGATATATTATAGGAATATATTATAGGAAAATATATTGCTTTGCCTACTAAATGGGGCACTACCTACTATAGCCCATCTACGAGTAAAAATCCAGATTATCTGCTTTTCGATCTAATAAGCTGTCACTGACTCTACGCAGCCCTTTACTCAAAATCAATTTATGGTAAATAGCATCGATGTGATTGAATTGTCAAATGCTAGACGGTTTGTCTATGCCAATCGCATCACAACACAACCCTAGATTCTTAACTGCTGACTACTTATGCGTGAGGAAACAGATACTCAAATAATTTAAGTAGCGAGCCGAATTTAACTAATTCTCCGTACATTTTTTAATTTGTTTGTAACCAGAGAAAGTTATATAGAAATAAGGAGGGCGTCATAAAGTAAATGTATATTTAAAACTTTAGTAGCGAGTATATGCATCAAATTTTCAACGTACAGAAACGACTGCCATCCAAAGCTAGCACAAGGTATGGTAGTGTGGGCATTGTTTCATCTGTAGTGAACACAATATGATGAAAATTATTATGTGTGCTGCATGCTCTTCTACGAATGATAGAAGTTTGAATTAAAATGATTTTCAAGCCAATTTTTGTTCTTTATTTTTTTTGAGAGATAATTTTCTGGCATTTAATTTTTGAAAATAATTTTTCATATCTACGCATTCACAACGATTGAACATCATAACGATGATGTGAGTAGCCATTATTGGAATTATTGGCCTTTTTATCAAGTAATTGTGATTATATTAGTCGTAGAAATTAGGCGAAGTGAACTGATTTGAAACTTTTTATGGTCCAAACAAGATAGTGTTACAGCTTGGTTTCTACTACTTGTCGAAACAGTTAATTTATTAAAAGAAGTACACATACATGCATGTCTTCTAATCCGATGTGTTTATTAGTAGAATTCGGTTGAAAGAAACAAATTGAAGACAATAGAAGGAGTACTCTTTAGACTACTCTTTATTACCACAGACATATAGACATTTTGAAGAGATCTGTTTGAGATGTGTTTAAATTAATTACGGCCAGCAAGTCAGCAGGTGCGTAGACTCTAGCAAACAGAAGACGGACTTGTTCTATATGTTTTGAAAAAATGGCTGTTTTTGTTGTTCACTGTCTGCAGATACTTGGCGATTACATAGAAGCGATAGAGTGTGCTATAGATCAACGTTGGAACTAAGTAAAATAGGTTCTGAAGGCTACAATGCTGTAACGTAAACTGTCTTTTGCGATTCAAGATGTTTTGGCGCTAAGTTCGTATCGTGTGTGCATCTAGTGTGTATTGACATTATAGTACGATTTTGTGTAACTACCGGCAATGATAGAGTTTGCGGCTGCCAATCTTACGAAAAATGACAGACTGAGAATAGCATGATGGCGGTCACCGGTTTCTCTATTTCCAGTGTGTAACATAGTTGACTTTATGTGTGTTGACGGAGAAGTATGAAATGTAATGGATTCGTCGGTAATACAAATTCTGCCAAAATGTGTAAAAATGTGTATATACGAACGAGTGTACATAAATTATGTACAAAAATTGTGCTTGGGATAAGAAAATAATGCTTAAGAAAGAGTACATAATTCTTATATGCTCGAAGATGCGTAAAAAGGAGTATGTGTAAAACTGTTGTACAACAAGAGGATTGATTGAGAAAAAAAAAAAATGGAATTTATGATGAAAGCTACGCACAGGGTTATCGATTTTGTGGGTCTGAAAGTAAACGAAAATGAAACACATTTCTCATTGAGATTCGCATCAAATATTGTATTTAACGTATAATGTGAACTTTGGCATTATTTGTGAAATACAATACATACATAGTTGTACAGCAGAAATTGCTAAAATTTATTACAAAAACAACGTACGCTTCGTGCATTTGGGATGAATGCATCCATATTTGATTAAATGAGTTCGTCAATCGAGGATTATCGCCCCGTTTATGGGAAGAGAATGCATCTAATGTTTTTAAGGGACTTTTGCATGTACAAAAATACCTTTACTCGCAATTTGTGGGCTGAAAATTCCATGTTTGGACATGAAAATGCATGATTGCGGTTACTGTCAATACAGAACGCACGATTCTTTGTGGCGAAAATTAGACGATTTCGACTTCAACCATATGTGGCTTCAATAAAAGCCAACATAAAACAATGAAGATTAATGTAAATTCCGTTTAGTAACGAATGAGATTTCCTTTACAAAATAAAAGGCAAGAAAATTATTATTTTATTCGCCATTATTTAATAAATTCCAAGACTAAACTCTTAAAGCCCTAGCATCGAAGGCTATCTATGCTTTATTAAAAACTCCATCGCACTTGAGATTCGAATCCATGACCATTGAGTTGCTAGTCGAGATTCCTCGTCTTTGGCCACTCAGACGGATGGCAACAAAATTAAAAGATCGGCATTGAGGCAATTTTGAAATCCCGTGTATTAAGTGGAAGTTGAATTTTCTATACAAAATTGTGGTAATCTGGTCACTTAAAACTACCACTTAGTACATGCTTTTTAAAAATCTTTAAACGAATCATTCCGTCTTGTACAACGAGAGGTCTGCAAAAGCAAATAGAGATGCTGATGTCTAAGTGACAGTGAAGCCGTACAGGACGATAGGTGGGGTTGGGGTGTTGAAGGTAGCTCTTGTTGCAGTCTATAAGTCTGTCAAAACATTTGAGGGAAGAGAGTCTGCCTGCTGCTACTTGTAGAGGAATTTCCCTGCAACGTTGCTCACAACAACAAATAATACTCCTTAGAGTCAAAATATAGATCGTGTTATTCATTCCTTTTTGTAGCGGTGTTAGTACCGAGTTCCAGGTATCCAGCGTAACAGAATGCTCTGTGCAAAGGCGTAATCTGAATAAGTCGTAGCTTTTGGTATTATATAGTAAATTGTACCAAAGCCGCCTATGTGCATACAGTATCGTTATGCGATGTTGTTTCTATTTTTGGTATGACAACTTTTTTTATAAATGCTATGGACCGAAAAGGTGTTGTCAGGTTAGATAGATTTCGTTGGTCATTGAACTAGAACTTGTGAAGTTCTATGTTGTCATATCCGATTGATCGATACTGTCGATTACGATCATCATTAGGAAAACACTTAACATAACTTGTCTTAGTTGTTGTTGATCATTAATTTATTGCATTTGATTTCATTTTATGTTGAGAACTCGTTACGTTGACGTTACGCGAAGTAAATCAATATGCGGATCGGTTGATGATGTGTACTTTATTCGGTACGGAACATATTTGATAAGGCAGTACGAAGGGACAAACATTAATAATCATAATAATAATAAGCAAAGAAAAAAAAAAGATAAAACAAAGATAATAATAATAAGCAAAGAAAAAATAAGATAAGACAAAGACATGTATATAAGCGATAAACATTTAAGACAAGTCACAGTTGGTATTCGTTATCGTTTGCCACACGCATGACTTTCAATATCGCGTTCGTTGCTATCATTTACGCCCAATGAAAAAGCAGAAAAGAGGACCAACTTTTTGTTTGTATTTATTTGTGGCTCCCAAAATCCAAAAAATAACAGTTGATCCTTCTCTTGGATGAAATAAGGTGGAAAGTGCACAAAAACTTTAACTTTTAGTGCAACAAGTAGACGTTTATAAATTGTGTTTAAATATTTAAGTAAAATTAAAAGTGTAACTTATACTGATAACAACTGCGACAATAGCACTTACATTTATCGTGAAAGCTCTAAAAGGTCGCAAACGGCAACAAAAAATTGGATGTTGTCAGTAAACAATAAGAAATTTCTTGAACAAGGCTGATTTCAATGATAGAAGAGGTAGGGCTGCGATTCGCTAGGGAACACCACAACAACAATTGTGAACAATTCTCAAAGAACGTTTCATTAACGAAAGTAGATTTAATCTGTTTCGTTCAGATGACAGATTCTATGTATGGAAAAGGTGAAATGCAGCGCCCGTCGCCATCAATGTGAAGCGAACAGAAACGTATGGTGTTGGTCGGTATTGGGGTGAGGTTCATTTACTGCGTCCGGAACAGGGGTATTTTATTTTGTTGAGGGCATTATGGATCAGCATAATAGTAACCTTAATATTTTGGAAAAAAATTTGCTTCTTTGCCGGGAAATACTTGGACTTGGTGAAGGTTTTTATTTTTATCAAGACAATGACCCTAAGCACAATGCTTACAGTGTGCGATCCTGATTGTTATATCGTTTTTCTTGGCCTATATCCGCGGTTACGCTCTTCCATTAAAATTCACCAATGACCTTGACAAATGGACAGACTCAATATTGGCTTTTGTATTATAACTTAAGTAAATAATACCAAACGCATTATATATATATATATATAGGACAAGACATTTCGATAGCAACGTTTGCGCAATAAAATTATTATGCCCTACATGAAGACATCCAATATAAACAAACGCTATGAAGGAGAGTAAGAGAGAGAGAGAGAGAGAGAGAGTAAAGAACTTGAAGCGACCGTAATTACGGAATTTTGTGCACTACACTATGAACATGTGTATGCCATAGTAGAACATGTGCACTATAGAGGAAATACTTGTGTGCGCTTGTCCATGCGTTTCCTTAAGGAATTATATGTGATAGGTGATAAGCGATAGAATATTTACTTTTGGGTTTTTGTGTTTGTCAGTTTACTTTTGGAATTTTGGTGGAAAATTTTCTTTGCGAGTAGTTAATAAACAAAAAGTTGTTATTGTAATTGTTCGTGCAGTCGCTACTATATGTATTTTTCCTATTTGTTGGGCAGTTGCGTGCGATTTTCCACACCGCCCCGTTAGGGTTTACTTTAAATGGTTGCATCTTCGAAAATATTTCAGGCCTACGTACTATTAATAATTGTTATCACTACATTACCTCAATAGTATATCACTCACTGATGTCTATTTGGTAAATTTCTGCCAAAGCCTTTATCATTACGAAAAGACATCCTTCTCCAACCTCAAACTCTCTATTCTTGCTTACTCGCCAGAAGCATTTAAATTCAGTAGAATGGAGATGAATATAAAATATATATATACTAGTTTCAGGCGCATGTGTAGTTGGTGTATATGTATTCGCATTGTGTTGCGCATACTTATAATTGCTGAAGCGAAGACACGCACAACCGCACAGAAAAATTTCCTCTATAGTGCTAACCACATACGCACAGGTTTATTGAAAACATTCTATTACGTTATCGCACATATATGTTCATAGTCCGTATTATTACACCGGCATGGTGCTCAAAGTGCCGTAAATGTGCAAGTTTCAATTCTTTTACTGTTTCTTGTCCTCGCTTTCATCGCGTTCTTTTATATTCTTCAAGTAACGCATGACCATTTTGTTGCGCAAATATTGCTAGCAAAATGTCTTGCCCTATTATATATATACTGTTTTTGTTGTACGTCGGACGATTGAACTTCTGCACGGTGTTATCTATTTATTACCAATTATTTGTATTATTAACCACGTGTAGGTACGTAGGGATTTGAAATTATATCACAGTTAGCAAGGAACCAAACGTAATTTTGATCCCCACTCCCCCAATGATCTTCTTAGTAGGCTCTTTCATTGGATTGTCAGGTCACATGCGAGTTTTGCCTTGATCGCGAAAACATAAAATTCACTGATACAATTTTCATTTCATAGCCGAAACATTACAATAACTCACTTATATATATATATATATATATATATATATATACAAAAGAGTACACGGGTATGTAGATTAACTTAGCATCACTCCATTTAAACCACGCCTACCTCTTCGATTAATGCAAAGCCCTTCACTTTGTCACGACTTTTGTGAAGAAATGTGACACCCTTCTGCCCATCCAATCGCTTCAAAACACGTTAGGATTATTCTTATCGTCAAATGCTGTACTGTAGTGTACATGAAACACAATATACATAAATATCAAAGCGCTAACCTACCACAATAAACAAAAATAATAAGCAAAGTGATATGAAACGTCGCATTTGACATACTAAGGCAATATCCGAAAAGACCATAACTGATAATCGATGAGCAACCCAAGTTCACTTGACACTATGCATTTTAATAGTTGCCAGATTGCCGTACCATAAACGATCACATAACATTTTAAATAATTTACTATAAAAAATACGCTATGACGAAGAAGTGCAAAGCGTTATAAGATTATTGATCTAAAGGCGATATTTTCAATATAACTTTTCTATCCTAGCAGCATCTAAGTAGCAACATTTTCGGATGGAAAGAAAGGCACTACAATAATAATATTCAAAGATGCTGTTAAGCATATGTTTAAACATTAAATAAAAAATCTCTCTGCTCTTGATAAATAATAAGAAATGGCTATACCGAAGCCATTCTCACAGACCGTCTTTAATTCAAGGCAATTCGCAGCACTCCTTCTAATTAACGAACGAAAACTTTAATCTAAAAAAATAAAAAAATAAAAAAAATATCATTTAATGCATTTGCGACAACATTTAGCGAAGCGCGGAAAACTTTTCAAAAGTATTGGTTTTTATACGATTGGCGATTATTTGAAAAATTTGAATTTTCCAAGAAAAATAACCGCCGCCCCCTATTATGGATAATGCCGAAAATAATTTACCGAAAATGTTCCACATGTACGAGTAGCAGCCGATCTTACTTTTAAGGAAATTGTAGAAATTCGTGTAATAGCAAATGAAATTTGTTGGTTTGGAAAAAGCATATTTCGCGAAATACTTCCTGACATATTTTTTATTCTTTGTTATTTTTCCCATTAGCCTGCAATCCAAGTACCATAAAAAACTACCCTTCCAAGCTCAAATATTCTCTCACATTCTTTTTCCCAGAAGATTTTATGCTAGAAAGCATAAGCTTGTTCGTGAAATCCGTGAAATACCGAAACACTGACGACCGAAACACTACCGACCGAAATGATGATTAAAACATCGTGTTCTCAAGACATCTGCTGCTGGACTATAGAAATTAGAAATCAACAGATTGTAACTTTATAGCACGGATTTTAATTGGCATGGATACGCTTTTATGCAGTGCTTGGGAAAAGCCCTAAATTTCAAGAGAAAACTTCTTTCAGACACCAAATTTTTTCCACATATTCGAGAATCTTCACTGTGGATACTGTGTATCCCATAAGTCCATCATGCATTCGTATTTGTGTTTTTTTCATTAATTTCAGATTGTGGCGAATACGTCCAATATTATTCCCACTGGGCTTAGTTTATTGTGTTGTCACCCGATTCTAATTAATTAATTAAGCAACCGTTATATGTATAAGTATTAGAAGAGCGACGAGGTTTGTAGGCATCACATTGTTCGTGCCAGCTTACAATGCTAAGTAAGTGTCGGTTACAGATGGCGGGCGAGCGTTTTAGACAAAGGTCGCAGTGATTCTTTCCATTACTGGAATTTTCAGGTACCTCAACGCATACGGTTTTGTCATACACATTAGGTATCAATTTTACTCATGCATCCATTGGATGAACTACGATCACATCGCTCTCAACCATCATTTCATCGTCGTTCGTTGTAAACGCCACACAAACAGTATATTCTTTTAGCTCAGCTTGTTTGTGGGTGCAAATAGTTCGCTTGACGCCCAGCCATGAAATTTACTACTGAATCGCAATATAATAATTTGGAAATCGCGGTACCGTTTGGATATTGTGCTAAATTATACATAATGTAACTTTTGCTTTGGGCTTTTTTTTGGTTCAATATTTTACTTGTCGCTTCCAAATTTTGTAGCGTAACTTATGAAGATGGCGTTGTCAGTAACTATGTGTCAAGTTCTTTTATGGTTGACTTAATTTTGAAAACAGTGACCCATTCGCGGCGTTGATTATTCTAACGTTGATCGCTATAGCTAAGTGCGCAGGTTAACGTACCACCACACAATGGTGCATTGCCACCTTGCAAATATTTGCAATGATTTTTGTTAGTCAATTTGATGAAAAGGGCATTTTTATAAAAATGCTTACATTCGCCGTGGTTTAGTAAAAGAACTTTAAGTTCTGTAAGCCTGTCGTACAGATCGAACTTCCAGCCAATGATTGAGCGTACACTACGTTGTGTCCGTTCTGCATGGGGTAGTGAAGACGCTGTAGATATGGGCGGTGTCAAAGTTATATTCCGATTTAATTTGATCAAAGCAAGTTCGTATTATGGTTGTTTGTTTTCCTTTATCTTATCTCATGGTTGGCGCTATCGGCTAATATTTCTTTCAGTGTTTCAAACTGTACGTGACCCATTGCTTTCCTTTGTTCAATCCTATTGAAGAGTAAAAGTACAATAGGTTTGTGTGTATTGTGTAAAACTCTTTTTGGACCTAAACCTTTTGGACCTAACCCTTTTGGACCTATATAAGATTCAAAATTAGTACAACTTTGCTTGTCTGTCAGCTTATACGACTTCCATTATCAATAGTCAATTGGCGTTTTTGGCTGTTATCTGTCCTATTGAAACCGAAGTATAAAGCACGCCAGCCAATACTTTTAATATACAAATGTATTTCCTGGTCATAGATTCAACTTGAAAGTAGGTATCTGCAGCACTATACTAAAGAAGACCTGTGCTATTTACCAGCACCATCTGACAAAGGAGGGAAAAAGTATCTTATCTGTTTTAGGTACAATTGACGAAGTATTCAGTAGCTTTTACGTATTAATTCCCAATGCGAATATAAATTGTTTAGCATATATTTCTTTCAAATAGTTTTCCAAAATATTGTAATGGTTGAGTTCGTAATATTTCCTGCCTTATAATCCGAGTACAAGAGTGTGGAACCTTATTGGTATACTCGTTTTGAGAGATTTTGATTTTGAAAGTGCGTCTGCATGCATACCCACATCTTAAGAAGAATAACAAGAACTATGAGAAATTACGCTTATCTCTTATGTCTTGTGGCAAGAAGTAGAAGAACGAGAAACAGAAATATTTGTTATGTTTACTTAGTTAACCACATGTCATTACCTTGTGGGTCTTTGTGCGGCTGGGATAGCATATATCACGTATTTTGAATAAAAGCTAATATATATTGTCTTGTAGTTAGTTAGTACAAGAGTAAACGAAATTTATAGATGGCCCGGCACGTTGCTCAAAATTCAAACTCGGAGACTAGGATTGCGGACTTTTTGTGTTTCTGTTATGCGTAACTGTAGTAATGCTGTTAATTAGCAGCCTTACGTATGCTTCCTCTTTCGTTGTCATTAATTGTATGGGCACAGATTTTGTTAGTAGTTTCTTAATATGACGTCACATTCTTTTAAACGCTTGCAAAGCAGACACATATACATTTCTGTCCTTTTAAGTGAATATGCGCTATGGTATACATAAAAGTGTGTATGTATGTATGAAAAAATCCAAACAGAATATTTATTTTACATTGAAGAATTATAAATTCGATGTTCGCGAAATGCTCCCAGTGCTAAATTCGAGTCAAAGTTTTCATATTAAGAAATGTGGAGAAGTTTTTTTATTAATAAAAAATAGTATCCTGTGGGAATAATTTATCTTTATTTAATTTACTTACGCTTCGTAAATGAGAAAAATTTGGCACTTTGGAGTAAAGAAAGTCGTGCTTCTATTCCAAAAGGACCTTGACGTGGAGAAAAATTAACTTTTGGGGGTGATTTATGGGTTGAAAATGTCATTTTTCAAAATCGTAATGATAGTGCAGTTACTGATATTCGTGGACGCGACAGAAAAATGAAAGCTGATTTTTTGTAGCTTAAATTAGATGATCTCGACTTGAACGATGTGTGGTTTCAACTGGCCGATATCGTAAGCCACACTATGTGCCCCGTTCTGGCATTGCTGCACGTGAGATTTCCCGGACGTTTACTTTCGAGTTTATGTGAATATTCCTCAAATTCTTGACGCTTTAACAGCGAATATTCGTCAAGTTATGGCTTCGATTTTGCACATTTGCATGGCGTTGTGCTAAAAGAATGACAGCAAGGTCCAAGCAAAAAAAAAAAAAAAAAATTAGATAAGAAAAAAATTTGATCCAAATTTTAATTACAAGTGTGTCTTACCTAGGTTTAGGTTGGCTTTCGGAACCAGAATATGAACGAGCGCACACATCTACAATTTGAAATATACTTATATACATCCGAAAGTATATGTATATGAGCGCTTTTGTGCGTACGCAAATATGCGAAACCTTACATTCCAACACTATTGAACTTACGATAGTAATAATAATGTTCCTACCGTCGATTAGTAACACGACGGCGATGATGTTGATGTTGATGATGATGATGACGATGACGATGATGATGTCCGTTGAAGTGCTTGCAATGATATCGCCTACAAATGCATACATATGGTGATATAGGCTAAAGTCAATTACTTGCCAACACAAATAGAGCACTGCTCATATTGAAATGTGTACGTGTACGTAAACAGATACGGACAAGCGCTTCATTCAAGTCTATTTAAAATTCGAAAACAGTTCGTAGTGTAAACAAATATTAAAGGCAATTTCAGAAAAAGTAGAGCTTAAACAAACAACAACAAAAAAAAAAAAAAAAAAAATGTAATCTTTTTTCTTCTTCAAGTAGTTTAAAACGATACTATATCTCTTACGTACGCGCCTATAAGTACACACTAATATTATTAGTACTTGTGCTTTGGACATCCTGTTAGATTGCGTACGATACACATTTTCATTTTATGTACGTTGCTCAATAGAATAGATGTGTAAGTGTAAGTGCAAGTGTAAGATATCCTTGATAACTTTATCAGTTGGTGTTTCAGTTTATCTCATTTCACCAAACGATGAACGGTTCTATTATTAAATTCTAAAGTGTTTTCGGCCTCATCATCATCATAACCATATATGTGAAGATAAATATTTCTTCTAACATTGTATGTAGAGTCGGTATGGAAACGTAACGGTTGCCTTTTGCTGTTCATATTCATATATCCATATTTGTTGCTTGAAAGTTTATTGTGTTATTAAATATTATATGCTTTTTTTTGTACGATTATAGTTTTCATGATTTTAACTTGAACAATAAATACGAGTTTAAGGCGAAAACAATTATAACTGTTTTAATTTCAGATGTCTGTTGTATTAAAAAATATTAACCCGTTTACAAACAGCATGGGCTAAGAGCCATTATATGAAGCTCTCACATTGTCTTATATTGCTTTATGTTGTCAGGATATATGAAAATACCCCAGAAGGTTGCTTTCTTCCCTTCTCCAATTCTCTAATAAATTTTGAAAAACATTTTTAGCGCCCCTCTGTCAGACGGAAACTTGTGCGAAGTTTTACCAGCGACTTAGCTTATCATTATTATGTAAAAAATATTGAATATTTTACCTGAAATGCAAATCTATGCTTTGTTAGTTGATAGGTCTAGGAATTTCCAGTCTGATCTAGACGCAAATAATAACAGCAGGACATAGCTTCAATTTGGTAGATCAAATAGATGCCTACAGTCGCGAACTTGCTAAAGAAAAAAAAATGATTTCATTTCAAAGCTCAAGAAGTCTTCATGGACACCAAACCATATTAAAAGTTTACACAAACACGTAATTAAGTTAAATTTATTTTATAGTCAGTCGTGCTGATATCTTTCTTACACAAAATAATGCTTATACGCTTTGTAGGAAAGAAGATGTTTACGAAACGAATTTAGTCTTTTTCAAGTTCTCGAAGTATTGAAGAACGGCTCATAATTCCTCGTATAACATTTGATGTCATAACAAATTGTCGCTTTGGGTTACGACAGACAACACTTTACCGAGGAAGCAATGGTGAATGTGCGTCTTGTTTAATGAAACGCAATAGTTGCATGTAGCATGTTATCAAAGCATTTGACGACAATGATTACAATCATTCTTTTTTGTGAGCGAGAATAGGTAGAATTTATGAAGTAGCGCGATATGTTTAATCCTGTATATGTGTCAATGCACGTCGAAGCAATGATTTTCCTCTTAACTCACTTGCAATAAAATACTTTCCAAGGGAAATGCAAGAGAAAATGCTTGAGTGCAACACTTAACAAGATAGGACAAGACAAACGTCTTAATATTTGAACTAAGGGTACACGACATTCTTGTGGGATAGGACAGGCATTTTTGGACATGTTGCGGAAGAACTATCTTCTCCAATTACTCATTGTGCCATTAAAGGGCAGACTAGAGTAACGTTGGGCGAAGTTATAAAATCTGTAGTTTGAAATTCGTTCCGAAAATAAGTCCGTACGTCAGCGAATGCAGAATGTTGGTAAAAACTTTATATCAGAAATCTTTGTTCAAGAGGTTTCACATACCCACATTATTAACGAATTTATTAGAGTGTAGTAAAGCCTAGTCGTTTATCAATACTTTAGTCGCCAATAATGCAAAAACAGGCAAGGAAAAGGAGGTGTCCAAAAGAAAACAAGGGAGAAAATTGCAAGTTTAAAGAGAACGAACGTTGCAAAATGCTGTCCATGTGCAGCAAACTTCAAGATGCTACTGACAATGCTATTGATTCATAATTGTTAGGTGATTTTTAGGCGAAAAATTGTAATATCATGTTCTAGATACCGAAGTGAGGGATAGCGGGCAAAATTCATTCACTGCCAGTGTTTGCGGGGCTGACGCCTATGCAAACAACTAGTTGTGTTTCGCCGAGCAAGCGCAACGTTGGCGCTACGTTTTCACCTTAGAACTGAGGCATTGATTCTGTGTAGCGTTAGCTGGGTTTCATTTTCGACTTGTATTCACCTGTGTATCATCAATGTTTCCCTACACCACCGTAGACAATGGGTATAATTGATAAAGCGCAAGGAAGCAACAAATAATAAAAATTCATTATTCTGCTGGATATATTGATATTAGCGCGAACAAGCCTAATCCATTTTACTAAAACAAGAAAAAAAAAAGGTAAGTAAAGTATTATTAGGCTATCAAAGGCTGGCGTGTAGCGATTTTTACTTAAGCGTTGCATAGAGCACCTGCTCTGTTCTTGTCTCGGAAATGATAAAAGAAATGGAGAGCAAACCTTACGAGGAATGGTGGGTTATTAATGACAATACAAAGGCGTGGTTCTAATTGCGTAAGCAAGTGCTTGTTGTGCTTCTCAAAATCCTCTGACGCGTTGCTGCACCTCTTTTCCACCTTCAAATTGATTTATAATGAAATAAGAGATATAAGGAATGTAGTCGCTTTTATGAAAATGAAAAAGTTGGGTTTTATTTTGATTTTCACAAGTTCTTCAAAAAGAAAAAATATTATTTTAAAACACTGTGTGTTCTTTATAAGTAAATTCATATGCTAAAATATAAATATAAACGAAAATTGTGTTAAATTAACTTAAATGTAAGTTGGAGCGCCAGATACATACAAGTCCCGATGGTCTCCGCTAAATTTGCCAGCGCGACAATTCTCTCCTCCTTGACAGTCAATGGCACTTAGTCACTTTGCCCTCCGCCGGCTTCTTGTTGGCAATCAATTTGCTTTTTGCCTTGTACTGCTGGTGCGGCGCCAAAACCTCGACAAAAACCTCGAAATCATTATCTATTTATAATAAAAATTGTCTACACTTTACTGCTCACCGCTCATTGGAATTTCAGGTAACTTCATGCCACATGGTTGTAATTTTTCCTTTTTTATTATTGGTGCTTAGTGTTTCACTTCATTTTATTTCATCACAAATTTCACATAATATTATTTTTATTTATGGATTGATTGTATATATGTATATATGTTTGTATGATTTTGTCATAAATAAGCAAATGTCAAATTTGCGCCTTATTTTTCGGTTACTTTTTGGAAATAAATTTCAAATGACGAAGCATAATACAAACCTCTCAAATAGATGACTTCCCCTTCCAAATGGGAGCTACTTAACTAAAAGACACATAATTAGTGTCTTAGTTAGCGACAAGTCAGTTATAAATCGTCTTTTGCATGTGCATATATATAAATGTAGACTTTCTTGAAGCATACAGCAAACAGTATGGTCGTTCCTGTTAATTAAGCGAAGAATGTTGTGGTTTATTAATAAGCGAAGCATGCAATCGTAAGTAAAAATAAAATCGGTGGAAATAATGAAATGCGCGCAATCTTCACTTTCGTCTCGTTTCGCAAATTCATTTATTTAATTATTTATAATTATTAGTTACATTTAGATAATCAGCTAATTTTAGTATACAATAAGTAATAATTATAATAATTAAATAATTTGCTTCTTCTTGCTTATGTTTATCATGATAGAGATACGGGGTAAGATACTATGCTATAAAGAGATGTAAAGAAATCAGAAGAACTATGCTTATTGCACACAAATATAAGAAACCATACATACATATAAAGTACGTCGACAACGCTTTCATCGAAAGCATTTCCCTGTAACCAAAAGCAGAGATTAGCGACCCCGTTTGTATGAAAGTTAAAGATGTCGGAGCAGGCATTCTTCGACTGTACGTTTAGCTTCGGCTGTACAAAATAAATGATAAACGTTATTAAAGTTGTCACAAAGGAAGCGAAAGGCTCACAACTGAGCCCATGTTGATTCAGTTTAATTAACTGAAATAAACGAGTTACGCGGCGGGTTGCATTAAGGTCAATTTCACTTAATAAGGCCGGAGAGTCTTCCGCTTAGCAGATCAGATATAAAGGTAATACCTAAAACAAATCTGCGCTCCTCTGGCGCAGTTTTTAAAAAACAAATAATTGTCTACAAAAAGCTTGGCCGATTCTAAACGCACATGGAAAGTCGCTTTTGAATAAGGAAATTGCGCTTTCGATGCAATATTTAACTTTCTTGCTGCCTATATTTATAGTAGAGCCACACATATATACTTTTGTATCGCAATTTGCTTTAACTTATAAAACTTACCATGCATCTAGGTTGTTGCCTAAGAAATACCGAAAGCTACGTTTAAATTGAAAGTCTTTCTTTGTACTGCACCATTCTCTCATCCATGAGACCAGATATCCGATTAAATTAGTCTCTAAGCTTACAAATGGCTATAAGTCAGGCAGTATGCAGCAATTAGTTTAACCATTTTGATATTCATCGCGATGGTCGAGTTGAATACAGTGTGCATGTCACGCTTTAGTTACGTAAGTAACTATAGTTCTTGGAAGTTCAACAGCAGCTAAACCAGCAGATCAAACATGGTAATTACGGGACGAGAGACATGAAGTAATTAAATCCCTATACACGAGAATCACGTAAATACATATTACAGTTAAGGAGTCAGTTAATGAGGCTGACTACATAGATATGTTAGCTGGTTGGTTCCTTTCCTTCTATCGAAGTGAACTTGATTTTGTAAATTTCCAAGCGAGTGATTGATATCCTAAGTAGCATAAGCTTGCACGATATACTGTAAAAAGTAATTCATTTTTTCACATTATATTCAAACAGAAAAATTTTTACCAAGCAATTATTTGTAATAAATAATGCAATCATCCTCGTTATCGATAAGGTTTTGCCATCTAGTGTGCAAACTTGCAATCCTGGATTGGTAAATACCAACTGGCTTTTGAGTAAAATGTCTGGGTATTGCAATTTGGACATCATCCGAACTTTCAAGTTTTTTCCACTTAGAAAATGTTGTGGCGATCGGAATAAATGAAAATCCGATGAAATATCGGGTAGGACACCTGGTCTAGATCGCATTTCATACCAAATGATCAGTGCTCTGTCTAATTCAAATAAAAGGATATTACTGGACCTATATAATGCGGTGTTTTTGACTGGCCCCGTTCCCTACATGTAGAAGCTGTCGGCAGTTGTTCGAATTCCAAAGTCTAAAAATGTCTCCATCGCATTGGACTATCGCCCAATCCTTCTTTTATTGTGCCCCTCAAATGTATGGGAATAGATTATGGCATCTAGACTGTCTTGGTTTCTTGAGTCCAAGAACCTGATTACAGAACCACATGTAGGTTTCAGGCGTAGTAGACGCAGCATCGGTGCTCTTTTACATATTGAGAGAATTGAACACTGATGCAGGAAATCGCCTGATGCATATTAATGACTTACCAGCACAAAATGTGCAGACGCTCAATGTTCTCTGGCTTAGGTTTTCCAACAAACATCGTTGGAAAACACACTGTCTTCGATTAAAACGTTCCACTTTAACAAGGGTGTATTTTGTACAATACGTTGTTTGGAAGAGCCATGCGTACATTAACACTATTGCTTATCTTACCAAAGTGCTTGTTTTGAGCAAGATTCACTATGGGTTGATAATAGCTGCAAATCTAGTATCAAAATTCTTAAACCGGTCTATCACTTGGCTCGCTCTCATGCTCTGAGAGCAAGTCTAGCGCTATGCTTATCGGTCGACGCCGATCAACAATATCATAATTGAGACTGGTCTCCCAACTTTAGAAAATAGACTTTATGAATTAAAAGCTAAATCCGAGCCCAAGCTTCTTAATTCGAAGAAATTTATTTTCGGAGAAGATATGAAAAAGAATGTAAGATCTGAAAGGAATCTAATCGATGAAAAAACCCAAATACTCGGGAGTAACGGTTGGAATCTTTAATACACAGATGACTTTAAATTCTTCTGCCGTCCGTCTGCCAACTACTTGTGCCGTGGTAGATCATTCTTAATCACATACTGCACGAAAGTGCTTCAACTTTCACAACCAAAGGCGGAGCTATCCTTCACGCTGCGAACCTTTCCCATGAACAAAAACTCAAAATCGTCATTGTTACTGATCGTTTGTCTACATTAAAAGCTACGCGGAATCCTTCGACTTCGAGACGGAGCACCATCAGCGAATTATGGAATATCATTACCCGGCGAAAATATCAAAATGTTTTGTGTTCCAAGTCATATCGGTTTACTGGGAAATGAACAAGCTGACCGAGGGGCAAAGTATGCTGTCTGTGCACCTCTAATCATGGATGATGTCATGAAAAAGTTGGACTTTCAAAGATATGTCGGAAGAAAAGTTAAAGAGAAAATTATGCAAAGAAATCTACAATACCATCATCAGCCTTACACTTCGGTTAATTAATTCAACCAATTAATTTCACCTTTGTATCGAGCAAATATTAAATTCGCTTTGGCCAATTACAACTCACCAATGGATTTTGAACAAGTTTTCTTCCAAAATCTGCAATTGTGGACAAATTCTCATTATGAGGCACATTGTTTGTGACACCTTAACTTTTCCTCGGCTATAAGAATTGCATTTGGGGTAACTAACCCTATGGACATTCCGAAATCAGCTACAGAACGCAATATCAATAGAATATATTGCTGTTACTATTAGGTAACTATTTGGCCTTAATATCTAATGTTGTTTTCTAAAATAGTGACGATAGCCTGTGTTGCTAGTGCTTAATGTTTTTTCTTTTTAATTTAAGAATTTGTTTCCTTAGTCTAAAAATTATAATAATAAAAATTTTTTCAATCAAAAATTTATTTCAATCTTTTTTTATAGTTTTTTCCATTATTTTTCTCAACTTTTATATTGTATAGAAGCATCACTTCTCCTCCTTCTTCCATCTTCGAGCAAATCAAAAACCGAAAATTTGCAATGATACGTAAGAAAGGCTCAGTGTGAACACAACGTTCCTTGTTTGAGTCTTAATAGAGTTAGTGTTGGTTTTGCTATATAAATTAAATTATTATTTATTTATTTTATTGTTTCCTTGTAGTTCGTAACGAAATTATATTTGATTAACGTATTGTTAATTTTGCATGCTACTCATCCGCCACGTGGGATAGAACAGCATGGGGTAAATTTCGTAGTGTAAGAAGTAAAGTAGTACATGAGTTGAAAATGCCGTATGAAAGAAATGATAAAGGAAGTAGGTTCGTAATTTGGCTGCGAACGATTATCTTTGATACCTTGATGACAGAATTTAAAAAAAAAAAAAGATTGTAGAGCAAGCTGCTAGGTTGTGTGAACGTAAAATGTCAAAAATGTTGTGGTCATAAAGGCCACATGTAAGCACTTTACGAAGTATGGTATGGTGGATAGAAGTAGCGACATTGGGAGGGACATATAAGATATGATCAGGAGATTGCAAGACCCCACATACATAGATACTACTCACTATGTTAATTTTGAATAGATGTTCATTACATTTCGTGTGATTGAACATCAGTCTGTTGATAAGGCAAATAGTGTCTCGTCCGAGTCGGCAATTGATAAACCGAGGAGCTTCATTTACTTGTGAAAATAAAGAGTGTAAGTGACGACCATAAGGTAAGCTATTCCATCGTTGAAAACGGAGTGTTTCTTGTCGACTGCCCGCAAATCAGCAGAAATCAGAACGCGATCATTAATATGTAATGGTCTCGAAGCTGCAATTTTATCTGCAGTGGAGTTGCCCAGAATGCTCATGTGGCCCAGAAAAAATGAAAACAAAATGTTTTAGATTTGAGGCTACATACTAAAGATCTGATTTCTCATACGTAAGGGAGAGTTTTGCCTGAGGGAAACGATGGCGAAGCGCATAAGGCAGCTTTACTATCTGACGCTTTAAGGAATTTCTCTTGAAGTTGAGTGGCCGCTAAGCATATGGCTTCCAGGATCGCTATACTTTCAGCCGAAAATATAGCGGAACACGGGTGATTTGAAAAATAAGCTTCAATGTTAATATCTGAAAACCAAAAGCCGCTGACTAGGACATCGGTCTTCGATCCATCAGTAAAAATGAGTGAAAAATGCCTCCATTTGGAATTAATCAGGGTCGAGTAATCGTGATGCGCTTCTACCGGAGTAACTGTGGATTTTCTCACTGGTAACAATTTAATTACTGGGCGAAAGTATTGAGCACGAAAAGGAATTTTGAACAAGCTATGTACATCAGTCCTTAGAATGTTGAAATTATTGATTTTGTCAGTAAGATTTTTAAAAAAGGAAGGAAAGGAATTGAGTAAATGAAAGGTATGACGGAATGATTTGCATTGAATAGGATTTTATTAGATGAAAAATTGGCGAGTAAACGAAATCTTTTTTCTAGAGGCATAACATGTGCCATCTTTTCTAAGGCATTGAATTCTTCATAATTTCAGGAGGTCCTTATTTGAAATGTCCAATAAGAGCGAACAGACGTATTCTAATTTTGGCTTGCCTAATCCGAGATACAGTTTAATCACACAAAATGGGTCAGAGCTCCAAGAAATACCACAAATGGATTTCAGTACCTTAATGAGTTCAACACATTCTTTGGCAATTTTGCTAATGTGAACAGGTGGAGGAAGTTTCGCGTGTCCAACAAAGCCAAAAAAGTTGAGCGTCTTAACAAGCGGAATAGAGGAACAGAGGAGTAACCGTGGAGTCTCCCCCTTTTGGTTTTATTAACTGAAAGTGTTAGTTGGAATGACTCGAGATGACAGGAAATAATGTCGAGGGCAGATTATAAAGTATGTTCACAGTTGGAACTAAAAATGACAAAATGGCCAGCGTAACCAAAAATTGAGATGTTCTCAGGAAAGAAACGGAAGATTTTGTTAATTTATACATTAAAACAAAAAAAGGTCTCCTTTGTAGGATAACATCTTCGCTCTTACTAAACATGTTGTTGTAGAGAAAGAGGTCATATGGTAAATTACACAATTTGCTAAGGAGATTCAAAGGGAATAGGATCGAATTTAAGATATTAATATTGACAGAACCACACGCTGAGGTTATATCCAGAAACCAGGCAATGAGAATATGGTTCTTAGCAAAGGCTGAGTTGTTCGCTGGCCGCAAAGGGACACACGTTGTCTTGGGCGAATCTGGAACGTCTAAAACCAAATTGAAAGAAATTGAGGACACACTTAGATTAGAGATATCATTCTAAACGAGAATATTTTTCGAAAATTTTCCAAAGTGGGAAGTTTTTCTATTTTCTTAAAGTGAAAATTTGGAAGCCATACTAGGAAGAGGGTATATAACCGGTAATTAGAATGCTGTTAAATTCCTTGTGTAGAATTAATCTGCTTTCGATGTTCAACATCTTGAGATCATTGTTACATATATCATTTAAGCCTGGAGACGAGTTTTTTGAGAGACCAATCGGTTTTATCGAGTTCAGAGAGGAATATGGCATTTAAGAGAAAATTATCACGTTCCTCACCAAGCAATACAGAGAGGATTATTGGACCAGAAGGACTAGCGCGCTTATCACAAAACTCCCTAAAGAGTTGTGTGGGTATAGAACAATGACACGAAGTGATACCTCTACAAATTCTCACAGTAGGTCAAAGATCTGAAACTGACATGTCACCCTTGACATTTTCACAAAACTGTTTCCAGCCTTTATGTTTTTTCAGCCTGACAATATATATCTATTTCTTTCTAACAGCAGCCAAAAATTTGAAATTTACTCTACGAGATCTCTTACATCTACTTGCAGCGAGTCTAAGTTTGGCAGCGACTCGATTGCATGAGGTGCTCCATCAAGCATTAGAAGAGTATTATATTATTACGAACTTCACTTTTCTAAGATACTGTTCGTATTACTAGATCGTGGATATTCTTTTCAAGAGAAATACACTTGAATATGCTTTTAACTTCAAGTTTCTTTATTTACAATCTATTTCTTTAAGGGTAGGATTATTTACGACCTCTCAACTCAAAAATTCTTTTTCTACTCAAATGTTTTTGTCCAACTGACTCTGCCTTCCGCAAATAGTCCATTTATGTACATTTTTACAAACATGTTACTATTACCTAACTTCATGGCTTCATTTTTAATCCGTTAACCTGCTTTTCCGCTAATCGTTTTCCTCGGCCGCCAGCTGTATGAGGCGCCGCGAAAGTGCACTTGGGTGCTTCCCTGTCTTTTTTTCCGCTAATCTTTTTCGTCGGTCGTCAGCTGCATGACGCGTCGCGAATGTGCGCTGGCGTTTACCTTTCCTAGGGAATTTATTACATGGGAAAAATCAATTAGTTAGCATGAACTGGATTTGGGATTTTCGTAACAATATTTTAGCAGCCTTTCGGCTTAGAGCAGTAGTGAAGGATTTTGAGAATTTATCAAAGAAATAACCCGAAGAGGCATTTAATTGGATGGTATGTGATATGTTACTGACAGTATTGTTTACCAAAGAGCATTTAATATAGTTTTGAACACGGGTATGTGAGAAGTTACGGACAATGAGATACGGATGAAGACTAATTTCAATTAAGCAATGAGAACAAAATAGGGTATCAATAAGAGTCCTCTAGATACTCAGAAAACTAAGATTAGGTGTACAGACCGAAAGATCTATGTAGGATGAGACGGTACCAATATGAGTAGGATCACCATTATTAAGCAAAGCTAAATAGCTCCTTTCAAGAAAATCTTGAATATCTCTGCCTCTTGAATTGGAAAAGCGACTACCCCAACAAACATGACGAGCATTAAAATCATACACCACATATTAATGCGGACGTGTCTGACCTGCGTCTTTTTTGGATTTTGCAATTATTTTATAAGAAAGACAGTTCGTTGAGTTTGATGCATGTTCACCCTTACAGTTGATGCACCTTTTAACTTGAAGACAAATCGAAGTACACTCATGGCATATGCCACGGATAGGGCTAAGCGACTTTTGACGCGTGCAGGCTTTGTCTGCATGACCAAAACGCCAACACTTATGACACTGTAGAATCGGCTCAACATTAGGTTTAACTTGGAAGTTAATACCTTCTAAACTTAAGCGGACGGCGTCCGAGAGGCATACGAGAGTTGGAGTCACGATCACGAATTTGTCGAACCACATGATTTCTACACCTTTGCAGAAGTCAGGTAAAGGTCCGAATTTGAGTACATTTTTCATGCTCGCTGAACACGGGGATGGAAGCAACCATTACTATTTCACAATATTCCGATGAAATATAGGAAATGTTCACTTTTAGTTTTTTGTTAGAAACAAAAATTTGGTACATATTTCTTCGTTCTTCTTAGTTCGATTGTCGGTAAGGAATTATTTCTGGATTGGATAAACAAGGAACACTCACTTCTGATGTGGGTATAAGCCCTCGCTCTGGCGATTTTTAAATCTCCACTTTCGAGAGAGATAGAGCGGCCTTGTGGTCAAACCATACTTCGTAGATTGAGTTTATAGACCCAGTGATATTAATCAGCCAAATGGAGAAACTTGGAGTGTGGAATCGGAATGTGTGCAATGATGTACTTTGAGTGAGATGGTCTTCTTCTTAGCTTTTTAAATATTATATATATTTTTTTTTTTAATTTTACATTTGGCAATAAAAAAAAAATGGTATAACAAAACAAAGAGCATCTTGATCACGGCGCCCGATATTTATCATAAAATTATTCACACTGACCTTTTATTGAATTTTAGCAGCAATGAGTTGCAAAGTATAGAACGGCCGCGCGAAAAATTCAAAAGGCGGCAGCAATCACAGCAAGAATCAAAATCTTTAATCAGATTCCAAAACAAGACTCGAAACAAATGAACAAAAATTGTAAATACAACTTGTCTTAAAATGTAATTTTTTTAATTTTTTTTTTTCACACGTGTTGACAGGAAATGTCGTTAATCAAAATTCAATACTATTTTCTACTTAACAAATCATTTCACACTTTTTGACATTAAAAACTAATCCTGTAAGGAAGTATTTTCTATATTAAGAGAGTAAATTGTTTGGATTACTCTGTAGTTCAATTTCCAGGAAAAATGTCCTGCTCCGCGTTTTCTTTATTTTGTGTCACTTCTGATCTAGACACATGTCATACATAACTAACTAATTGCTAATTTAACTTATTACGCATATAAGTCATTGCGTACACGATAACGAGATGATAGTGTAAAAAAATTGTAATCGTTTCAACCTTTAATGACCAGCTCAGAAGTTTTGTTTTAAAAAGATGGTTTATTCCCTATCGACGCATTTCCTCCCCCAACTGCAATTGTGCTAACTAGAAGGGGGTGAACTTCATTGTGCTTATAACTACGGACACCCCAGATATGCCATAGATGCAATTCCTTTTGTAATTTGGCTTAAAATTAACTAAATACATTTGTAGACTTTACATGTTTGTTAAATATTTTAAATATATCGACAAAAATATTATTGTGCTTACATTGTGGTGTATATAGTATATTCGGTTTATGCCGCAAAAATAAACAGTTATTGGTCTCGGTTCGTTTTTCCTTTTCTTTATTTGTTGGGATAAGTTTTTATGTTCCAACCATTTGGTTTTAATCACACTAGCGTTGGAAAAGGTGCAATTACTGTAACTAATGCGGCACATATTGTGACAAATGACGCCGATTGTTTACATGTCCCTTCTGTAAGCATTAATTTGCGCCGTATTTGCATCGAAAGGAAAGAAAAATATTTGCAAAAATGAATAAAGGGTTTAATCTCTTAGGCGGAATTTGTTTATAGCAAAAAAAAGACTTTAGTTCTTGTTTGTTAGCGAGTTATTGGTTATACATTGAAAGGAATCTAAAATAAAAAACAATTTACAAAAAAAAAAAAAAAAAACATTCATATATGTTGTGGCTGAGCGTTAATGATAATTATAATTATAAGTGAAATGATTTCATTCATTCATTCCAGGCATACTAGTACTTCACATATTTTACAAATGAAATGAATTCAATTTCGGCTCTTGGACTCTTTTGGTGCGGTACATGGGGACCGTAGTGGCACCACAAATGATTTTTTAGAAAGACAATGTATTTGACTGTGGAAACGGACTGCATAAAAAAGTCTGCTTTAGAACACATGTCAAAGCTTTACGATATAGGTACAAGATGGTTTCTATAAAGATTTTAAAAAATTTTAATTTCTCAGTACAGTGTAAAGAAAGTGAAAAGACGTCTGCTTTCAACGGAAAAAACAAAAACGTGCCTTTTACGAAAAGTTTATAAAAGAAAAAGACACAAGTAAGAGAATGCTCAATGTGCTCAGTTTAGAACGAATGTGCAATTTCCACTCCATTGTTAGCATTGCACTCTTGGTGCACTCTTGATCTCTGGGCAAAGTAATTGCGAATGTGCAAATTTTCGATCGCCTATTTTAGTTTCTGAAATGCAATAAATCAGACAACAGATAGACCCACTAAAAGTATTAGACCAATTGTGGATATACAGTTTTAGTGGAGGGCTTAGAGCTATCTCGTCTTTTAAATTATCAGTTCCGACTGAATATATGGAAATTTTGCTAAACAAACCATTGTGGCCAGTTGGATCCTTAATTAAGGAATTCACTTCTCGCGCTCAACTCCGTAATACTAATTCGGTAGCTCTTCCACCCTCAAAAAACTAAATATGTCTACAGGGCCAGAAACGTTCATTTACCAAAACGTTAAGGGCCTCTATTCAAACATTCGCTCTACTTTCCTAACTTCACTGAGCACGGAGTTTTTCCTTTTGCTCTTTACTGAAACTTGGTTAAAGCCTGATTTACATTCGCCGGAACTTTTTCACAATTCTTTAAATTAAAAAATTTATGAAAAATGATTCTTCTTACGACTATTTTGTATATTCTGCATCAAAGCATAGATTTAATTACCTCAACTACCAATATAGTTATTGGTAGTGTTACTCAGCATCTTGCTTGTGTTATTAAATCTTATATCTACTGTCACGAATCTTTTGGAGATTACTTGCCATGTCTTCAAGGCTTTTTCTAGTGGCTCGTCGTGTATATAGATTTTAGCAAACCGGTTGTCTTAGTTAACCATAGCTTATTGATCTTCAAACTCCAAGCCTCTGGCCTTTCTGCCTATTAAGTGAAATGGATAAGTTCCTATCTGCATAACAGATCATTCAGGATTCTGTTTATCTTTATCACCTCGGATAAATTTGTCGTGACATCTGGGGTCCCTCAAGTGCACATTAATGATCTGCCTTCCGTGATTAAATCCAGCCAGGTCTTAATGTACGCTGAGGACGTTAAACTTGTATTCTTTTTTCTCCTCAGAATCGCACTCGTATTAGCTTCAAATTGACTTCAACAATTTGGATACATGTGCTCGTCAAATTTTATGAAATTAAATCTAAAACAATGCAAGAAACTTTCTTTCTTAAGATGGAAGTCATTCAATGCTCAGTATTTCATCGACTTATTCAAGTTGGAAAACGCTGATCCGTTCATCGACTTAAAAGTTCTATTCGACCAAAGATTACGTCTTAATTTGCACATTGAGCTCTCCTTAAGTAAAGCTGGGTCCGCGCTGAGTTTCATTAAGAGGTGGTCCAAAGAGCTGGAGGACCCTTACATTACAAAAAAGCTATACATGTGCTTAGTTTGACCAATACTGGAGTATGCCTCGGTTGTGTGGTCTGCCTGCTATAAGTGTTATATAGATTCAACTGAATCAGTCCAAAAGCAATTCTTGCTGTTTATCCTTAGGAAATTAGATTGAGACCAGTTTGTCCCTCTTCATCCTTATGAAAATAGGTGGCTTCTGCTTCTTGGTGTCGCCTTCTTAATTAAGTTAATTAATGGTTCTATCGATTCGTCCACATTACTTGGTGAGATAAGCTTTAACATCCGTTACCGCTTCTCTAGGCGCTTTATGTTCATTAAGCTGAGTCAATGTAAATATAATTACGAGCTGTTTAACCCGTCTAGAGTTGTTTGCAGAAACCTAAAAGATGTTTATAACTTAATCTCAATATCGGATTCTTTTAAGTCTATCAAAACAACTTTGCTTAATACGCGAGATTTGCCTATGACGTATTTAAACTAACTTTTAATCTTAATACCTCATTATGGCTGCGGGGTTCATTTGCAATTTGGTTCTGTACTCGTTATGGCTGTGCCTCTGTGCTAGTTGTGTACATGTTTTTTTTCCTTGTTATTTATTTATACATGAATTATTATTCAATATTTTTTTATTATTATTTAATATATTTTTTTTTTTTCTTACATCTCCTTATATACTTTATACTTGTTTTTAATATTAATTAGTATAAGATTTACTTGTAAGAATCAATTCAATTCGACTGTTAATTTATTTTAATTGAGTTTCATGTGTAAGTAAACAAAAAATACACAAATAAATATAAATAAATATGAAAGAGACAGTGTTGAGCAGACAGGCAAGAGGAAGAGTTAGACCAAAGGCTTCACAGCCGAGTAGTGTAAAGTTCTCGAAAAAAGCGATGTGATGGTGCTAATCCAGGCAGTGGAGAAAATAGTTGTGAGAAAAAGTGGGCAGGGCGCCATTTAAGGTTTCAACTCAGTCTCTTAGAAACTATATTTGCCTTGGCGGATGGTGAACTTTGCACAGGTACTCATTCTTTCCATGATGGTGGCGTCTGATCGGCTGCCGTCGCATCTGCTAAAAATCTTTTTGTTCGAAGTATTGACAATACCGCATAAACACGCAAAGGATTATAAGTCATAACGATGGTAATAGAAGCCGTGCTAAACTCACGCCGACGTCAGAAAACCCTAACCGCTGATCTAACCGCTGTAACTTCAGGCCATTTTCGCATTGGTAACACCACAGCGAGGCCAACGAAGAACATTTTAAAATTATACAGAATTTTCGCCCGCTGATGAAGAAACTTGAACATCACGTCAATCTTTTTTTTCTCTGTAAGCCCATCTCTATGCAATCGTTCACAGCAATCGCAGAAAACATATAATTGCGTTAATCGGATCAGATCGGAATTCTTTTTTCTGTATCACGTAATACCTGAACTTTTGAATTTTCCAATCTAAGCCAGTTTAGAAAAATGCGCCTTGCTCGGCGAGCGCAACTACCTTTGCCCTATGATGCAACCGATATAAAATGAAGGAACTGGTCAACACACTCGGGAAACTAATCTGCTTAACAACATTACAAGACCAAACTTTACTCTTGTGGTTTTCAAAGGCGAATCATAAGTCGTTCGATTTTACCTAAATTATGCGGAAAACTTGTATCTCAGTCAGGGATGTATAGTAAAGCACAAAGTAGGCACACGAACCGTACCATCACCAAGAGTTGTGAGCCTAGTACAAGAGCAGACTGACAATTTTATTATTGCTTGTTGATGTACCGTTAAAACGAGGAAGATATTCATGCACTTGCCTTTTACTCTATTCCTCTTGTTTTTTTTTTTTGTTAGTCTTACTTGGGCTTTTGTATTATGTTGCGAAAATATCATTTGCACTCGATGTACGATTAAACAGCGGCGGACTATATTGTTTCACTCAGTTTAACATATGGGTTAATGCACAATCTGGGTAATGATGGTACCTTCGCCCCGTGCTGGCATGCATTTTTTCTTTCTCACGCAATGTACCCGCACATATATTGATTTATTGATTTAACATTGCGAGCTACAAAGCTTATTTATCAGCTAACGTTCCGAATGAGATTAATAAACATTAATAGAGAAAACTATAACAATAATAATAATAATAAAGGCAGATATATTAAGCTCAGCCGATCTTAAAACTACTGGACTGCATAATGAAAAATATTTAGTGAATAGACATTGTAAGAATGTAAGAATATGTGAAAGGTGTTGTAATTTTCATTTACACCTACATATAAGATTCGAAATGCAGGGCGAAAAGTAGAAATTAACGTTGAACGGACTCAATAAGCATCACAATGGAGTATTTTAAAATAAATAAATCCAAGCACGTATACAAGTTCTTCGCAATATACGGATCATCAAGCTCTTTAGACCGTCTTTCGATAAAACCTAGAAGAGATTTAGATTTATTAACAGAAGTTTCAACATGAATGTTAAACCTGAGCTTAGAGTCAAGGGTGATTTCTAAATTATTAAAACATGATCCACTCTCCAGAACGTATAAATTACTTACGACATAGGCAGTAAGCTTGCCCTCGACCATGTTAATTTCATACGTTTCTTTAAATTTAGGGGCATACCGTCAATTTCCGAACAGGTGAGCAAATTATGCAAATCACCCTGGAGAAAATGCATATCAACTCTAGAATTCTGAATACAAGAAAGAAGAAAAGAGAAAAGAGTAGGCCCAAGATGTCTTTCCGGAGGGACGCCAGATTACACAGGAATTGAAAAAGACAAGAATTAAAGATCATCCTTTGAGAACGATCGTTAAGTTAACTTCGTAGCTATGAAACCATGTTATCAGCGGAGCCAAGACATTTTAACTTAAACATTAATAAATCCATCTTGTCCAATACCTTAGACAAATCAGTACAAATTACGTCAGTCTGCTTGTACTGCTCGAACGCTTCGCAGGCATCACCAGTAAGTATGTATCACGAAGTTGGCAGCCGTGGATTTTTCTTTCGTAAAACCATGTTGTCACGGAGAAAGTATCGACACATTTGCTTATATAAATTGCTTAGTAACTAAGGCTTCAAACAGCTTAAGCAATGCACAAAACTATATATTGAGTTATAAATCAATGGTTTACTTTTAGTATATAAGCGGTTTTTCAAAACCAGCAGTAGTTCATGCAAATTTATATGATTTCTCTCTCAGAATGGTATGTTACTAGAAAGGTCTTATCGTAGAAGCATCAGCAGAAACGTTTCGATATTGTGCATATCGTAGAGTCGTGTCAAGCTTGTGGAGATTTTAAAAACACAAGTTGGAAATCCTTTTATTTCTTTTCCAGGAAACACGTGAAAACGTCGCCGCGACTAAGTATACAAATGGGCTATCAAGAAAGGTATTCTCTAAAGACAAAGAATTCTGAAGAAGTGGTGTGTCTGGCTGAAACAAAAACTGCAATATCCCATGTCAGAAAACTTTTCAACAGAGAAAGAATAAAATCAGAGACTGAATTAATTATATTACAACGATTTTCTGATGCTCTCTAAGCCAACTACTTGGAGGCAGCACGATAATAATGAAGTATACGCGTTAAAAAGGATAAATGGAAACTGCAAAAGTAGTCCTTAGGAAATTGGTCGTTTCGTGCTGCAGATCCACTTCCGTTCAACGCTACAAGAATTGGGTCTTGTCAATATTCAACCCGTACAAATCCCTGGGATAAGCCGAAATAAACCAATGGTTATTGCAACACCCCGCACTAAGTATTGTTCTGCAATTAGTCACGCATTACAAAGGCGCCATTCTAACAAGACATAGACCCCATAACTGAACAAAGTCTAGCTGATTTTTATACCTAAGGCAGTGGGAAAGCAACACTTGCTAAAATCGTTAAGACTATGTAAACTTATTTCTTTTCTTCTCCAAGCTGTGCAGAAGAACCTTAGACTGTCTTTAAAAGAAGTCGATCTAATAACGAGGTACCTACATATATTTAACATGCCTATCAAGGCGACAAATCAATTCTGACAGCAATTCACGACTTGATCAGTACTATAGATACTGAAGTGGTGGTCAAGCAAGTAGCGCTAGTCACCATTGCCAAGATACAAAGAGATTTCAATAATTCGTCATATTACGTTATTGAAAATATTCAGAAAACTTCATTCGAACAGGAACGAGGCTGATTATCAGAGCCATCAGAGGTTGCTTGCAAAGGAGAATTCTTTTTTCATTAATTGGGATCATAGGTAGACCGTAGATACACCGTAGCTGGTAAAATTAAACAAGTTGGGATTGAAAAGAATACCACATGATTTAGCAATCTGGTATAACCAAATCTGAACTAAGTAAATGCAAAGAGTGCTATGCATAATTCACTCTTAGTGTCAGGATTTTGTACTTACAAAACGGTCTTGGTCTCCATCTCCAATTATTAATGAACAACGTCTTTCTAAATAGCGTTTCGTTTTCCTTCTCAGATAAGGCAAAATACCTGAGTGTGAAATATGATAAAACTCCTAGCTGGAGCCCTCATATGATCAAAAAAGCGAGCAGAACTCTTTTTGTATGCAAGACCTCTTTCGTGAAGCAGGGGGTATAAGCTCGACAATGACATTGTAATCTTATATATTCCCACAATTATTTGGGCGACGTAAGCTTAAACAAAAACCGAGGGCAACGACACTAAACAAGAAATATCAAATATCGTCTGGAATTACCGAAGGACTTTGTACCCGTTATTAAAGTCCCGAACTAATGTGTCGTAAAGCAGATAGTATCCCATCGGTTCAGAGATGCTGCAGGTTTGGTTTGCATGATCCAGCTTTAGAACCAGCGACATAAAAGCTGTACGCTAACGACTCCAAATTAAAATTTAACGGAACTGATTTGGCACACTTGACCTGACATCTAAAAGGCAACGCTTGTGGAATATATTCACTCTATATGTCAAGCAGAAGTATATGGAATTTTTGTATGTAACTCCGAACGCCTAGCATCGCAATGCATACGTTTCGATTATCAACCGATTTAAAGACCCTAACAAGCTTTGATATTCTGAACGAGCTAGGAAACCGCAACGAAATGCTAAATAAGATAATGTATAGTTCGACGAAGGGATAACACATGTGCGTAACTTTAACCATGAAATTTCTTTACACATAAATATGAGCTGACCACCCTTGTTTTGCACCAAACAAATGTGTGTATAGGAATAAAAAAAATTTGTTTTTCCAACGTTCAGTAGCAGTTTCATCGAAATACATCTATTGTAGCTACTCAGTGATTCTATTAATTCACCTAGCGTTTGCTTAAAAGAATAAATGTGTTATGCGCTGCTGTGTATCCTTCTACCCTCCTCTGCCGTGTAGAAATAATATACAAAAAGGTTTCTCAGACTTCAAGTGACAATATGACGCAAGTGTCACTGATGTTTCGTCCATTGTGTATGTATGTATAGCAAAAACAAAACTAACGTAACGTAAAAACATGTATTTAGCAGTCAGCAACTGTCGTCCCTTGTTTGTAACAATGCATGACTTAAGATAATGTCACGGATAGAGACAAAAAAAGGCAAGGAATTTGTTTCTACTTTTTAATGTATTTGGTAAACATATGAGTAACTAACCCACAGTGTTAACACTGAATTTTTCACCGATTTCGTTTGTCATTTAAGCGAGACAAATTTATTCGCATGCACCTGCAATACAAAATGAGAAAGAGATTTGTTTATGAATTTATTTTCTTCATGCGATTGAATTTCGTAAAGTTTAAAATAAAAGCGTTTGAAACTTGCTGAGTTCAGTTTTTTTTCTGACCCCCACAGGAAAGAAGATAAAAAAATTATGTTCAAGCACATGTCCTTGATATGCAAAATTCAATTCTAGACCCATTCTAAAGGATTCAGTTAGTTACTAGGAAAAAATTTAACCAACTTGTGTGTTGATTAAGATTTGGGGAGGATTTTCCGATAAAGCCGATGCATAAGATTATTTTGAAAACAGCAAGCGCAAAGGCGAGTCCCTATAATACAGATCTTCAATTAGAAGTGTAAAATTTTGACAGCATTCCAGTCAATAGTGGGTCTTTCATTTCAGACGATTAAAATTCCTAAACCAGCGAAGTATTCAGCCAAATTTAAAGATCGTCTTAGAGAATGTGGCTGTTAAGTGCTATGTATGAAGTGCAAAATCACATATGTAAAACATCTAAAGAACGATTGCCTTTATAAATGGAGTAATTTAAACCTTTCTCTAAAAATCTGATTCGCTGTAATTTTAACAAACATTCAAATGCTTTCGGAAAAAAAAGGGTTACGTTGTTAATAACTGATAGCTGAACATTCTGTATATAAACAGACTGCTCAATAACTTTTATCGTACTTATAAACGCAGTAAGGTGAGCGCTTTTCTTATCACAGTAATCATCGTAAATAGAATTTTAGAACATTCTTGTTCATAAGTTCCTTTGCTTAGCTAATTAATTAAAATGATTAACGCGTTTGTAGACTATTCACAGCTTAGCTATTCTAGTGTTCAAAGTTAAGGCAATCAAAAATTATTGCTTAATCCTGCCTAAGCAAAGGCATTGGAACTCCAATGTGTTTTGCTAGCATCTGGGCAACGTAATAGGTTGGAGGGAAAGTTCTGTCATATTTTAAAAACGCAGGTAATTTTTCATGTGGGAAAATAATCCACACGGAACAAGTCGAGAAATCGCAGAAGAGTTAGGCATTCATCATACAACTATTGGAGATCACATTGAATCTCTTGGGTTTGTGTTAAAGCAAAGTGTTTGGGTTCCACATGAATTAACGGAAAAGAATTTGTCTGATCGTGTAAGAATGTGTTTATCACATTTGCTTAGACACAATGTGGAGTCGTTTTTGGACAAACTGGTTACTGGACATGAAAAGTGGATTTTGTACGAGAATATTAGGAGAAAAAATCTTACTGCAAGCCAGGAACATGATCAGCAACAGTTCCAAACCCAAGTATCCATCAACGAAAAGTACTGCTTTGTTTGTGGTGGGACAAGAAAGGTCCATGGTACTACGAGTTGATGAAACAGGGAAAACCCATTAATGCGGATCTATACTGCAATCAGTTGGATAAATTGAATGCAGCTATAAAAAAAAGGCCTGCATTAAGCGTGAAGAAAAGGAATAGTTTTCCATCACGATAATGCTCGACCGCATACTGCAATGGTGACACAACAAAAACTGAATGCGTTGGAGAAGTCCTTAGTCATCCACCGTATTCACCTGACATTGGACAAACTGATTATTACCTATTCAGGTCATTGCAAACTTATCGAAAGGGACACAAATTCAAGTCTTTCGAAAGTGTTTCTAAGGCAGTTGCCGACTGTTTTAACTCCACGGACGAGAATTTCTACAAAGTAGGAATTCACAGGTTTCCTGAAAGATGGCCACAGGTTGAAACAAATAACGGAGCATATATAATTGATTAATATTACACATGTAAAAATTCAAATATTTTCTTTAAAATACGACAGAACTTTCCCTTCAGCCTATTATTTCATGAAGCAGAGTTCAACAAGTGCATATTGATTAATGCTTAATTTCTTTATTTAAACGAAAGCTTATATAGAGTTCTTCAAATGAAACGAATAGCAATAAAAATCACATATAAGAAAATGGAACCAATCGGCCATCGGCCATATCCACACAACGTTACGAGTAATTAAATTTAATTTTTTTTCACTTTTTTGAGGTTTAATGCTTATTTATCATAAGGCAAATAAACAAAACGTTTAAAACTATTTTGTTCACTCCTCGAATGAAGTTATATTATTTCCCTAAAAATGGGTTATTTTAAAGTAGATATGGTAGACACCGCGATTAATGTTTTCTTAATTATACCAGCGATCAAATAAAAGAACTTTGAGAGTAGAATGCGAAAAACGTAGTGGTGGGCATGCGAGATTCGGCCCCGCCGAATATAACTTTCTTACTTATTATTTTTCAATTTCTTTTTTAAATATGCTTTTCGCTTTATGTAAGCAAGTCCGGCACTTATTGACGAAGTAATAATAATGAAAATTTGGTTTTGTTATTTTACAGTCAACTTTATATCAACTTTTCTATATCAACGCTAATACGGGCTATTTTATCACGGGCGTTCATACACATCAATCATTTTTCAAATTTTGTGGGCACGGTGGCATTTCTTATGGGAGTGGGTGCATGGCTACGCTAAGCAACCACTGAGGCAATGTCCTCTTAGTTGTGTTTTTGCTCTGCTCGGTGTTATTGGCCTGGTGTTCCTGAACGCCTCGACATTCGACTAGAGAATTGCGTCTTTTCTGATGGCCTCGTTTCTCACGGAATCCATTCCATCCACACCACACAGGGATAGGTTCAGGCTACTTTGGTGGTCAGGCCCATGTGTGACAGTGGAGGAGGGCGGTTACAAAAGCCCCACCCGTCCTGCGAATGCTTGGCATCTTCCTCTATGTAAGTGCTCCCGACTCTTAGTTAGAGACCACGGGAGATGATGTTGAGCAATCTAAGACTATGGGTACGCGTAAAGACCGATACGGGCTAGGTCTTGATTATGGTATACCGGGTAGGTATAAGGAATGGGCCGGTAGTGGCGGCATTACCTTACCTGAGTAAGAACGACATCTGGTCAAAATGGTTTTCGGGCTAATCGTGTTCACTGTCTCGGGCCTCTTAAAATCTGGAACGTCTTAGAAAAAGCCTTTAGGTCGTAACATACTGTAGGAAGCTGGGCTTGGCATTGAACGCTATTCTCACAAGGGCTAGTGTCAACACTCGTATGGTCTCCCTGTCTGCATAAATATCCATGGGATCAGTTAAGCTGGTTATACCTACGAAACGGCTTCTCAGTGGGGGTTCGAGCAAAATGAAAACTCCAAAAACAAAATAAAAAATCAGGCAACAGTGTTCACGATGGCAACATGGGCATGCAGTACAGCTGCCTTCTATTCAGAGGACCGGGTACTTAATAGCTAAAATTAAAGAAATAGACTTTAATGTTATGCTCCCGCGAACTAGGGGCTATGCTGGAAGAGTTCGTGCTCATAGTAAAACTTCAACCATAATCTCAACAGATTTTAATGCCTGTGTAGTAGGCCCGACAACGTAAGAGACCGCTTCTTGATGAAAAGATCGTTTAATGACGCGCGCAATGACATGCTTAGAAAGGCGGGGAAAAGATATCATATCACTTTTTCTAGAGATGACATAGCAGCAAGCTGCAAGTAGTTGCTTAACCAGAAATACACACACATCGACAATCAGGCAATATTTCCGGCCGTCAGGATTGAACAATTCAAAAGCATACAGTCCAAGGTGATCGAATTGAAGAGGAGGGATATACGAAAGCATGGTTAAACGAGGCGCGATTGAAACTGGTGGAATAGAACACCACGGTGCTGCTGATAAGCAGCCGAAAAAGCCTCAAACGTTCGTGAGGATTGGTAGCTACGTTTTTCTGTTTGCTGCTATACCTAAATATCATGGTGTATTTATTAATAACCGGCTAAGCTTCAACAAACATTTAGGGTACTGCGAACAGTGCGGTGGATTGTCAGTCGTCTCTGGCACGTATTGTGGCAAATATCTGAGGAACCAGAATGCTGAAAAGTCATCGCTACAATAATTACATCTAAAAATCTGTATGCAGGCCATGTGGCGGTTGGAGCGCTCCCAATGAAAGCAACCTGCAGGCTGATATCGAAGATTTAGCGTCTAAGCGCGTTTAAGCAAGTGCGCGGCTTCCGAACTATCTCGGAGACGCAAACATAGTAATTTTATGGGCGAATCCGATTGTTATCCTGGCGGATGACATGACAAGAAACAGAGAGAACTGACGCAAGGAGAAAGAGCGCTTGAGCTTTGGGCACTGCGGAGCAGTTCGTGCCCAAAGTTCTCCAGAAAGTAAGGCGGCTAGAGAAATAATGCTTGGGGAGAAGTGGAAGCCAATCTTCACTTATTCGTGTCATGTTGGTTGAATTTAATTTTTACAAAAAAAATCCTACTTAGGTTGGGATCCACATCCACCGTACGAAGATAGTTTACTGCTTATATCTTACCTTCGCTCGAAAAACATAAATTGGCTTTAGGCATTATCTTCTTTATTAAATTGTTTAATGGTATTATCGATTAGCGCATTTTTTTGCATGGCACTGACTTCAATGTTTCCATACGTGCATTAAGAAATTATCCCTTGATAAAACTTAGCCCAAAGTAGTCAAATGCACTTATGAACTTTGTAACTGGGGGGAACATAGGGTCGTTTGTAAAAAGCGAAATGCTGTTTATAACCTAATCTTTTTAACGGATCCTGTATGTGCCGTAGTAAAGGTATTCTTCGTAATATTACTAATTACCGATACCGTGCTTAAACTATATCGACTAGTTTATCTTTGCCATGTTGTGCCGTGTTTGCTTTGAACTAAGTTTTTACATGGTATAATTTCAAATAACTGATTTGGTTACGGATGCGCAGGTGGTGTGCTGACTTGCATCTGCGGATCTAATATTTCTTATACGTAGTCATTAATCGCATCACTTAAATATTCAATTCAGCTGAATCTAAGTTGGAGCTAAATAGTGTGTACGTAGTAAATAAATATGATATATGAAATAGGGAACTATGGTCCAACCACCTTCAGCACGCTAACTGCAATCGGCCTCCGCGAAGTGATATCTAAGAGTGGTCGTGCAGAGAAGAGTGATCAATGAAGTGTGCATGGTAGTTTTAGTGCGAAGGCGCAACACATGGCGCAAGCTGGTGGAACACACATACACACACACACACAAACACACGCACTGTAGCCCATGGAAACCAAACCATATTATGAATGTATTTTCCTATTTAATTATTTATTTATTTTATTTTGATTTCCTTTAACATTATCTTTGGCATTTACTTTTAATATTAGACCAACGTTTAAAGATTAGAAATATTTGCATAACATCTTCAGTGGATTTGCATATGCTTCTTACTTTTTTGACAAAGATTACTGGGTAGTATGCAAGTAAAAAAATTATTTTAAAAAGATATAAATGTATTAGAAAATGTTTAGATTACAGCCTAACTATCCACAATATCTTTATGATTAACATTAGCACCACTACTGCTACTGCCATTAACGCCACCAACATTATTCGTATTGCTGTTCATCACTTCATTGTAGACTAATTCGTCAGGACGAAAATAGGAGTTTTGCATGCTATATAAACGATCGATCGGATTAATCATTGAGGTTTGTGTAAACGGACCCATCAACTGTTGAAAAGTGGCATAACTTAGACCCAAAATTGTATTCAAAACCGGTTCATTACTTTCGTTGCAATTTTCTAAAACAAAAGAGAACAAAAAAAAACAAACAAATTAATATAACCTTTGCCAAGCTATTTTTATTTCATTCTAATTAAACATATTATAAAGTCTCTCTATACCTTTATTAGTTTCCATACAATTAAAAGGAGCATTCTCGTTTTCGTCCTTTAGACAGTTGCGCAATTTGTCCATTCCATTACTATTAGAGTACGGTGAATCCATCATAGACTCATTATCGCTTTGAACTTCGTCTTTAATCTTTGTCATATTACTGTTGTCAGACTCTTGAGAGTCTTGTGAATCACAGTTGCTTTTATTATTGCCTTCTTGTTTAGCTTTCTTTTGAATTTTCTTTACCTTGGCTCGTTGATTTTGAAACCAAACCTTCACAAGTGTACGCTTTGCAAATTTGATTAAATATTTAAATAAAATTTTTTGTTACCTGAACTATTCTTAAGCTTAATCCGGTTTCTTTGGCCAAATTCTCACGCACTTTACGACAGGGTTTGGGTGAAACTTCAAACGAAGCCTTGAACGCACGCCGTTGTTGTGTATTCAAAATAGTGCGTGGCCGTTTAGGACCACGACGGCCATCCAACTTCGGTGTAAGCATATCGTCACCGTAGAAATCTTCCAAGTAAAAGAAAAAATTGAAGGTTTTTAAGGTTTCGTTATGCTCCGCTTACCATAACCTTGCAACATTTCCACTTCTTTCTCGTAATCGAAACGACAAAACAATTGACCCTGCTTTACAACGTACTGTTCGCCCTTCTTAAGTGCCGCGCCACATACAACGCACACAAAGCATTTCAAATGGAAAGCATTTGCTTCAAGGGTTCTCATCACTAACTCATCAGCAGCTATCCTATGACCGCATCCAAGGCAACGATTACGCATAAATTGTCTAGAATAGCAGGATAAGTCATATAAAGAACATATTTCTTAAAAAACATCTTTTATTTTAGAAGTAGTTGGAAAGTTTCGCCAGATGATAGCACAAAATATCTCATTAAAGTGACATTAAAGCAATTTCGTTCCAACTTTTTGGAAATCGACAATTTCCCCACTATTTCTCTTTTTCATCTTTTTTTATTTATAGTATTTTTTTTTTTTTCAACTAAAACCTTACATTTGCAATAACATAAATTAAAGGTGATTGCAACTGCAGATCACCTTAGATAAGTTTAAATTTTCAATTTTACAGTTAATATTTTCGCGTTGTATTTGAAAAATACCTGCTTTACTTGTTTTTATAAATATTCGGTATCCATGAACTGGCGAACATGAGACACTTTTTGATTGCTTTAAAATCCTCGATTTTCATAGACCAGACCATCATACCTGTATTTAAGAATGCAGCAACAGAAGCGGAGTTTGAATGTTTGTATTTACGTATGTATACACATAAATAATAAGTGCATACGTTTGCATAAATGTAAACGACGAGAGATTTCAGAAAGAGGAGAACAACGCTTCCAGAAATCGTCGCTAATGAATACACGAAAACTGGTAGCAAAGAGCACGTCAATCTCTATAGATAACGCAGCAAACAATGAAGCATTCATCCCAAAAACGTTTGCTGCAGTAGGCCCAAGAGCTATGAACAAAAGTTACAAACTAGATTGGCCCGAACAAGTACTACAAGGTGAAGCAATTAGAGCGCAGATCCGTAAACGTTATACGTCATAAGGCTAATATGTCACAACCACAGTTCCAAATTGAAATTTATTTCAACACTAAATTCACGGACGTTTCGTTTACGCCTATTTTTACTGAAAGCCGCCAATTTGATGGGTAAATTATATGACTCGTCACAGTCGAAAAAATAAAGTAAGGAGGCTGAAATTTACGACACACATTCCATGGTCGATTAAAAATACGTGGATAAAAATGGGCGTGATCTGTTCGTATACACCTCGACAACTTCGAAAAACAGAGACAATTTGTTTTCATTTCATTTCTACAACTATCGTACCCAAGTATTTGCCAGGACCACCTGCATGTTCCTTGCAAAAATGGTCCCGATCGCTGAAGTAATACGACCACAATTAATGATTAAATAGGTTAGTTGGGATTTATAAATCATTGAACACTCGTTCAGTTCTTTTTGATATTATCTGCTACTTCTTTCATTTGATCAGATTTGCTTTGATTTCTGCAATATTCGAAATAGTCAGGCTTGTTATAAGTCTGGCCCACTTGAGCTAAAGCACTTGAGATCGCTAAAAGTTTGCCAGTGGCTTCAATGAATGCAAACATTAAGTGAAGAACTTTATTTCAACCAGAAATTTATATACATTTTCTAAAATTATACATAAATCGTCTTTAAATTACCACAGTATATAACATCCTTCTCTTGAAGTTACAGTAAGTAGTTTTACAAATATTTATCAATCTTGTGAACTCACGAAGTTTGTACCGGTTGCGGAAGACTGTTGAAATTGCAGCATCGAAGTTTAAGTTACCCAATTTATACATGATAGTTACAAATGTGCTAATGGGCATCTTCAGAAAGTAATGCCATAAATATAGAGCTCCTTTAATGAAACAACATTTGTCGCAGTGTACCAGTGTGTTGAGAATTGTGTTTAGGGATCGAAGAGAATGATATTTGCAGTCACCATCCATGAAATCCATGAAATTACAAGCCCAAGCATCAAAAAATCATAGTTCCACTATTAAAATGGAGTGTCTGATGAGGAATCGCAACAGATAATAGACCTGAAGCTTCTCTGAAAAATGTAAGGCATTTGCAGAGAATTTCAAATATATGTTTACACTCAACTCGCTAATTGCGTCCGCCCTAGCTTAAAATATAGCAATGGCAAATAATTTACAAGTAACCGTTCAATCAACACGTAATGACATCATCCCGTCATAACATAACAGCTGATAACGCGTGAGAAACCCATCCGCAATAATGTAACGGCACGCAGCCCCTTAATGACTGAAAACTGTATCGTGCCAATAAGACACTCCTATCAGGCCATATCCAAATCCCTACTCGCACAACTCTAAAACAAAACTTTTTTTTATTAGCTTTCGAACCGCGGAGAAAAATCCGTTACCTGCAAAAAAAATGTTTCCTTACAAATTTGCACTTTTCCTCAAGCGCTCACAAAAGAGTGGCTTTATGAAATGGAGAACTGGTGAAAAGTTGCAGCCTAATATCTTACCTGTTAATTACTACGTCCTTGAACACACTCACGCGTGTGTATAAAAAGTGTTTATGTTCATCTAAAAGCACATTTCTAAACAAAAATTGATCAGTGTGGCTCAAGCTTTTGGCTTGTTCGTGTAAACATTTGTATATGAACAAATATTAATATTTTTAAAAATCCTGCGAAGTGCATCAACTGTATGCATTTAGATTAAGTGTTTTTTTTTAATTCAAATTTGGGCCACTTATACTACTTGCCGCCAAGCCCCTTAGTCGTCAGAACGGCTCCAGTTTTTTGATTTTGTAATATTTTCAAGGAGAATGGTTTCTGACCCTTGCCTCGCTTTGTCCCCTAGTCATTGCAGGCTTTTAATAGATTGAAAATTCAAACTTATTTAAAGTGATTTGCGCTGGCAATCACCTTTAAATTTAAGCTATTGTTGATATTGCCAAGAAAATGTTTATAACAAATATTACGTAGACGGACAGACGGACATGGCAAAATCAAACAAAAATGTATATGCCATACGAAGCTTCCTTCTCGGTGTTGCAAGCGTTTTGACGAAATGAATATACCTGTCAGCCCTCGGTGATGAGTGTGCAAAGTATTATATAATACAGATTATAAAAAGCATTACTTTTTGATGAGCAGAAATACCGTCCATAATCAGCGTTGGTTTAACGCGTGTAATGGAGGAGACCTTTGCCTATCGAAAAGATAAATTAGCGGGCGTTTTACTAATTTTAAACAAAGTCTTGTGGACACCGATGACGTTGAATGATTTTTTAATATGTCCTCAATCTATTTAGACTTACACTCCTATACTTTCCTTCTCCCAAGTTAACATTTGTTTTAGAAAGACTTGTTGCAGAAGAGGTGAAATTTTCCGAAAGTGTATTCCGAAGAAATAATTTCTCCGTTCAAATCTTACCCTAAATTTCAGTTAGATGTTTTAAAATTTGTTCTGGTCTAGCAGACATATATTATGACAAGTAAGAAAATTGACTGGGACTATGGCCACATTTTTCCTGCTCATGCATCGCAAAATGAACTGAAATAAAAAACCATGGAAAATTAAATTCAGACTAAAAAGAAAAAAAACTAATTCCATGTTGGTTGAATATATTCGATTTTTAGTATTTTGAGTAAAGGTATTGTAGAATCACCCAAATGAGAACATGTTCATTATTGCTTTAGCTGCACAAGGCATATATAATGCATTGTTCGTCAGTATCAATCTAAATCTATCTACCTACTTCTGCCGCCCCTATCTCTGCCCGTCTCTCAGAAACATCCTTTCTGTCGCAAAATTTAAGATGTTGAGTATAAATTTGGAAGTAATGCTGGCTTTTTTTTGCGGACTGCTATTGCAAAATGTTTCAGAGTTTGTTTGCTTCATTTTTCCTAAAACACTGGCATCTAAGAATCATGGTTTCATTTTAAAACTTTACTGCACTTGAGATTTGGACCTATGACCAATGAGTTGGTAGTTAAGTACTTTTGCCTAGATGGCCGGTCAAGCGGCTTAGTTTTTCATTTGTTTACGTTTTAAAGAAAAAACAGGGTTTTTTTGGTTGAAAATAAAAATAAACACATTGTACATAACTTTAGTTAAAAATTTAAAGTTTTAGGCGCTCGCACAAAATTGTAACTCTTCGTTAAAACATTACGTGCACTTACCTTTCGTAGTCGATACGACAGTAGAGTTTACCGTTGCGGCTAAAGCAAGAATGCACTAAGTGCAAGGAGCATGTTGCACATTTAAGGCAGTTCTCGTGGAATGAGGTGTCAACGACGCGCATTATATAACGATCACAAATTGGTTGGCAACAATAGCCGCACGATAATGGCGACAATGCGGTCGTTATGGATGCCGAGTTAGTAGATGAACAGGAAGCGGAAAGTGATGACAGTGACGATAGTTTGCTTGATGATAGGGAGGCGGATGTGACCGATGCAGGTGACAATGGACACATTGTGTCAATAGTTGTGGTACTAGTGCCAGCGGTGACATTAAACACACAATTGTTATTCTGTTGTTGAGCGGAATTGTTCAACTGATGTTGATGGTGCTGTAACAAGTGCTGCTGTAGAGCCAATGCCGCTTCAATACTACTTTGGTGAACATTGTGATGATGAGAATGAGGATGATGATAACGATGATTGTTGTGGCTGTTGTTATTGCAATTGATATTCAAATTGCATTCAGCTAAGGTTATACGGTTGGCCGAGCACGCCAAAGGATTTAAGGCTTGTTGGTGTTGTCGTTGCAACGAGAGTTGTGCAAATGTCGATACACAAGAGGTGGTTGATGATGATGCTGCTGATGCTGGGGACAACGAGGATGATGGTGGTGGCTCAGGGTCACAAGGATTTGTTGTCGATTTGTTTCCATTTGTATTATTGTTACTACTACTGTTGCCAATGTTATTGTGGTTGTTACAACTTCCGTTGACCAACGTCGATGTTGACATTCTTTGACCTGCCGTTGTTCTATTACTTGTTTCGATTTCTGTTGCGACTGATATGGTTATGTTGTTAATGTTCGGCAGTTTGCCTTTAACTGTTTCATAACGGGAAGATGTGGTGTTACACTGACTACCGACGAAGACGACATTTACTTGTGCGGCAGACAACTGGTGTGTGGAATTTGTCATTGAAGGTGTGGTAACGGAAGTATTTGCTGTCGATGTTGTTAACATTCCTTCATTTCCGTTAACGGGCATTAAAGACTTACATTGCTGTTGTTGTTGTTGTTGTTGTTGTTGTTGTTGTGGAAATAATTGTTGCTGTTGTTGTTGTTGTTGTTGTTGATGATGATGATGATGTTGTTGTTGTTGTTGCTCTTGTTGTATTACTGCCTGGCATGGTTTAATATCCATTGGAACTATATGCGTATGTACAAACAGGTTTAAAAAATAAAGACAATAACAACAACAACGACAGCAACAACAAAGAAAAGAGAATGAATAACATTTTTCAAATGTACGGTTTTACTATCTACCAATGTCCACAGATCATGTTAAACTTTCGACCAACAGTTTTGTGTCGGTCCACATATCCCACCGTTCACGCCGGAAGAAATAACAAGTTTTACACACTACAAAAGATGATATTCGTGTATGTGTGTATAAATTTATCTCTATTTATCCTCTGTCTTTCTCTTTGGCCCCACAATGAAATTTATTTGTGATACAAACTGAAGTCTGTTGTCATTGTTTATTGTTGCTGATTTTATATTATTTGCATTTTTTTTGTTTTTGCCATTGTATTGTCGTTGTTGTTGCCTTTGTAAAGTTTTAAATATATTCTGTAGTTGAGGTTATGTCCAGGATTTGTTTTTGTGGTTTCATTTCGCTAGAGAGTTGACCGCCACCTCTTCGCTATTAATCGCTGCTCCATACGAAATGGGGCGGCCAGTCAGTTAAAGTCCTTGCACTTTAGTAAATTTGTGGTTCAACAATTATTGAAATAATTGAAGTAAATTTTACATACCAACAGCAACTTTTTTTTGTAGTTTTTGTGCAAATTTTATCAGAAGCGTAGTCTGCTTATGTAACTAAAATATCTGAGAGCACTTAAGCGGCATTGACATTAGAAATTCGCGTCAATCGAAATTTCTCAAAGTCTTGCCAATTTAAAGAGCAAACGATCATAAAGTTTATCTGAACAATACTTTAAAACTGAAACATGACGCAGACGAAGCTGAGCGGAATACATTAGGAACGAAATAAAGTGATAAGCCTCCCTGTGCCCAGATATACCACGTTGCCTCTGCTTTATTCATATTAGTTGTAAATGTATTTAGAATTTATTTTCAAGAGAAATAACGACCGTTTGTATATGTTACCAGGCTTACTTCCTATATAAATAATTAAACTATTAATCGAGATTTACGAAATTGCGTCTCGTTTTAATCGTTCTAAAACACTCTACAGGCAGCAACTGTGTCAATTTGCTAACTAGGACTGTTTCTTAGCAGATTTAAGGAAAATGCACTTACAACTTTTAAGGTATACTCGAGGTACACTGTATAGGATAAATTTATATAAAAAAAAAAATCTCTTCGTAACATTTTCCCATAGAGCACAACACAATGCTTGATCGTCTCAAATTTTCAAAGCAAATTTTTCCGACGCTGCTTTTTTATGGCATTTCATATATATTTGGACTCGACATACTTAATTTTTACGTTAGCTGCTCACGCATTACCATAAAATTCAATTATGTTTCATTTATATACGGTTCCACAGTTCGCATAGAGTAACGTTCAATATTTTAGTAGATATTAATTAACTTGTGAAAAATAATTATGGCAAGCTAAACCGCAAAGCGGCTTCCATAGGAGAAAATGTTTTTAAGCAACTAGCGACGTCAGAACAAGGTTTTGTTGTTTACAACTACAAATAAAAAATTTAACGTTTGTTTATTCACAATTTCAGTTCAGGCCAAACTGGTATTTTAAACAAGTGTCTGTTATATAAGTGTTAGTTAGTCGTTAATTGGGATTACTTTTGCACCCAACTTTCAAATATCGGTAAACGTTGAATTTTCCCGTAGCAATTTTGAAATCTAAGCTCTGAACCTGAACAAAAATATGCAAATCATGCCACAGTCCGTATTTTGCATCAAATTTTTTTTATCCGGCAGATATTTAATAGATCGGCAGATATAGATGGATGACATAAGCTACGCCGGTCACCAATATACGTTAACCAAGGATATACGTAACAGGTGAACTGTCTCTGGGCATTTTCGACCATTGCCTTTTGGTATTGAGTACAGTTAGCTTTCTAGCTTATCGTTCGATGGTGGATATAAGAGAGCGAATCTACACTTAATAAGCTAAATTCTCACTTAAATTAAGCAGAAGCGTTAAGAGTGGGTATCGATTTCGATCATTGATATAGTTAGGTCTTTTTTGTATTTTTTAAATAAAAAATGTTTCATTCTTTCCCGGATGACATATTGCAAACATATTTAGAATGTATAGCTGTGTTTGCACAACTGTTTCGCAAATAATTTCGAGCGTAATCGATTGAAAATAAAAAGTCAAAGGAATCCCTCAGGTGTATGAGTAGATCTCACCACATGTATGCTACATGTATATTTGCGTACGCAATTCATACAAATATTCCTACGATAAAGGGTATCGTATTTGTAAATATTTAAAATATTTTCTGTGTGCGTTAATTTTATTTGGTATGATATGAGGAATAAGTTATATATATATATATACATAATAACATTGGAAAAATGGTTAAAGTTGTAATTTCCTTTTTTAAATATTTGCCTTAAAAGCATAAATATATGAGAGTATTAGGGGATACAACAGAAGATTCGTAATCATGTCGTCATTATTATTATTATTATGACTTCATCCACGCGAAACGATTAGTTTATATGATATCTTTGAGTTTAATGTCTAATCAATTTATTGAATATTTTCTAACAAGGGAAGCTTTTGGAGATTAAAAACAAAAGGGAAAAAAAAATTTGCTCTTTATTTCCGGACTGCGTACATTCCTTCAACTTCGGACTGCGAAAATAGTGTTGGGTAAAATCTTCGAATAGTTAATTACATCATAGATTCATAAAAGAGTTGCTAGGTAATGGAAAATTGTATGAGGCGTGAGGCAAACCATAATAAAATGTAATTTTATGAATAGAAAAGTACTTAAAACAACCAACCATCAGATATTGTACACCATTTCGCCTTTTACAGCCACTTACTCATTCTATTAATAATACACCAAAAATTATACATTATTTTTATGTAAATGCATGAAAGCCCTCATATTGGAGGATATTCAAAACGTCAACTAACATTGTCCAAATTTAGAAAATTTGCAGTTCCTTCCGTCATAACACACCATAAATTAGAAGGGCTTGTTTTCATGAGTTCCTCTATATATCGAATAAATAGACTTACATAGTCCAAATTTAGTTAGTTTAATTTTTATGTTAAATTATTAGTATAAGTGAGTTTTTATCAAGAAGTATTGAAAATTAAGCCCTTTTACCGTATAAAGATTCAATTTCCGTAGGAGCGGTTATAGAGCAAACGGTTCAATAAACTACGCCATCCGATCCAAAGTTTTCACAACAATTTAGAATGCCGAAATATTGTTACTAAACGAATTGCCAAACTATCGCTACTTTTGCATATAACGACTTATCAAATGAGACGTTACATGAGGAGTGGTCGAAAAAGCGGTCTGATGCTAACCATTTTCTATACGGTTCGTGCTTAGCCTAAAACTCGACAGCGTACCAAATTTTGTCAATGTACCTCGAAAATTGCGACCTACAAGTTACAACACAAAACTACATGGCCCGACATTAGACGCAGCGACGGTCAGACAAGGTCGGAAGATCAGAATGATTTTCTGAATCGATTGGTATACTAAATGGTGGGTCTATCTCAATTCCCCCTAGTTGTTACATATGTCTGCACAAACTTAATATACCCTGTAGTAGAAATCGAGATTTCCCTCCCTTTGTCTTTTCTTGTTACTTTCTGACCGTTACCGTTTTACACACATCATCTGAACATCACCTGAGTGGTTGGTCATGTTAGAAGAGAATACCATGTAAGTTGCAACCGGTTTTGTTAAGTGATAGAATCACTTCGCTTTAGGCATCTGCCGAATTGTCACTTCTCCAAGGATAATCGTGTACCTTTAAGCTTTACTTCATCGTATAAGAAAGGGATATTTTTGAAATGTTTCTGAGGGTTTTGAATAAGCAGCGCTCGTTGCAATGAATGTCAAACGCGGGATGGGTTACTTTTGTTCTGGTAATTTCGACGATATCTTCCATGGTGAAGGAAAATGAAAAAGGGACACGTCACAATATACAAATAGCGCAAAGCGATCACGGTGCAAGTCGGGATAACAATTACCCTTGAGGACAGAACTTAATATTTGCGACGCTCATATTTAATGCGCTTAGCTGAGCATACTGTGTTATGAGTTACTTCAACTCAACAAAACTCTCATATAGGACGAAACAAGGTACAGAAAATAACTGAAGCGATCATGTAGAATGGGTCCATTCGACTTCATATTAGAGCACGCGTTCATTAAAGTGCGGTTGTCCCCCAAGCCCAGACATTAATCTTTGTGCTTACCGTCTGAGCGATTCGAGGATATTAACATACATATTTTGCGTTCTTCTTTATCACTTCGCATCACGGAAAATGTAGAATGTGCGTCCTTCCCTTAGAAGGATGCAGCAAAAGAGCAAAAAAATCTTCCCGGAAAAAGAGAATAAGAAGAAATATTTTAATAAGGCAGAGTAGTTTTGCAGCACTGGACAAAGATATAAATAAAAAATTAATTATAATCAAAAAACACGTCTGTATCGCCTTTCAAACTTTCAACTCCCTCTCAAAGTTACGATTTTTTAAAACATCTTCTTCTTTTCGTTCGACAGTTTTATATAAGAGTATCATTAAAATAACATTCGAAAACGAAGCACTTAGTTTATTTCGATAAGTTAGTTTAAAAATTAATTACAAAAAAATTAAAAAATAAAAAATCGATTTCTTTTAGGGTAAATGTAAATTTTTTCGTTCAAATATTCGCAAAATCGCGAAAAAGTTAATATTTTTAAAATCCCCTAACTAGTTCTCCCTACATCTAAATAAATGTCGATATTTTTTTGATTTCGATTTTTATCAGCAACAATTCGTGCCCGAGAGCCCCTCCATTAAAGATGCCGCGCATGAATGGTTTCGGTGCTGATGTTTTTTAATATCAAAAACATAAAAAATGCGAAAATAATTTTTTTTTTAAATTCTTAGGTATGTGCTTAGATGTGTTCTTTTACCTTATATTCCATCCACCCAAAATTGGCAAGAAACAGGGTTTTACGCTACTAGAATGCCTTTCCCCCTTCAGAATCATGGAAATGGATGAGTGAATTCAAGGCAGAAAATACGCGCTACGGGCTGGAAGAGCTGCTAATATCAATAAATTAGTAAATTCACATATTTGTAATGCGTATAGTTGGGGATGAAGCGTTGAGCTGGTCTGTTTGACCGCAATGATTATTATGGGAGGCCCTTAGCAGCATTTTGCTGACAAAAATCAAATAAAGCTAGAAAGTTGGTAAAAGTATTACTTGAGAACGCAGGCATACATCGGTACGAAAAGTCATTAATTGTATCCTCAAAATTTGCAAGTTTTTGTCATTTAATAGCATGAACGATTTCAAATGCTTTTTGAGCCGGAGTCTCTACATTTGCCAACAAAATATTTCTGATAACGTGGGCTTAGAGTTTATATTTTGTAGAATAACTGGACCTTGTGCCTGTCCAAAAATTTTAAATTTATACATCTTGAATAACGATTGTAGGTCGACCGCAGCATACGAACGCTGATGTCGATGAATTAAATGTACCGGCTGCGAAAATACAGCTTCAAGGGCATTGGAGAATTAATATTTTTCTTAAAGAGAAGAATTGCTTCATTGTGAGATCTGTGTCTTAAAAACAAAAAAAAAAAAAACAAAAAGAAGAAACGATACAATTTGTGATTTGTGATCGTCCGAAATTTATTCCTAAAACAAAAAATCGAGGCTAATTTTCCACGAGAGCAGAGAGTTTTGTTTGTTTATTCATTTGCCTCTCACCATCAATTGGAAATCCGAATGTAGCTTGCATTCCCAAGCCAGCGACATAAAGTGCCTTTCCATCCAGCCGATGCACGGACGATACTGTTTCTCGCGATTTTTTTTTTTTTTTTGATTAATGAAAATTAAGTTCATTTTAATTGCTCGCGGTTTTTACATCAAATTCTCAATAATTCTCTCTGTATATATATTATTTGTCATTCGTTTCCTGATTGTATATATAAACATGAAAATACGTTCTTCATTATCATAAACGTTACTCAAACATATGAATCTTAAGGATGTAGAAGGGCGCGGAAGAGAAGCAACTGTCTCAGTTTTTCTAGTGGGTAAGCAACTGCAGATTTATTTCATTTCTCGCAAGCTATCATAATAAATATCATAAATTTTTGAATTTTATTCTTCTCTCTCTCTCTCTTTGGGTAACTGTGCACGCCTAGTTTATCTATTTTCTAAAAAATTATAATTCCGTTCCGTACGTTTGACGCCTAATGGAATTTCGCGTACATCAAAAGACGTATGGACGTCATTATTAGTTAATTTTTCCGATTCTTTTATATAATCTCTCAATGGATTATATAACGCGAATTAATAAGTCGATTGAGCAAACACCGGCCATTTGCCCAGGCTTCTGTGTGTCATCTTGGTTATGAAAATCCGCAAAATTAAGATAGAAAGTTGGAAATCCGTTCAATAAATTAAGTTTGACGATTGAAAATGACGATATAACGACTCTAAGCACATCTGTGCGAACCAAAAAATCAAGAATTTTGGAATCTAGATTTATTGGGAATCGGAAATTTGGCGAAAATATTTACTACAATCATCTGACTCCAGTCAGATGTTACGAAATACTCAGTTCGTATATCAACTTCGTGTATGTTTTTATTATGAAAGTTAAAGAAAAAGAAACTTATGAACATACCTGGACAAATGGATACAATGTAAGTTATTTCCGAGCTTTATTTATTCCAATGAACGCAAATATATACAAGAGAATGGTGAACGCGAAAATTTTTATTTCAGTCGAGCGGCTATGGGCAAAGAAGGAACGTAAATACCATTCACTTTTCACCCAGCAACGAGCTTCTAATTAAAAATCTATTTTTCGAATTTTTGAATTGATAATTATGTTAGCAGAAGTCAATCCGTTTATTATTAAAATCATGACATCTCATATATTCGCTTCATATACACAAACACCGGGTGAGCGTCTCTCACTAAATACAAAGGAACAAAAAAAACCCAAGCCAAAGTGTTAATCTGCTTAACGTTTTATATAACATGCTGATAACACCTGTCATTTTACAAACGTAAAAAGGACGTAAAGTAAACTAAACAAAAAAAAAAAATAAACTTCTAACGAATGCTTAAGCGAGTGGGAGGAAAGGGTAAGAGGAACAAAATAAAACATGACTTAACATAATCACAAAAGATATAACACTTGTCTGTTACGGCCTTTTTCTTTCATGTTATTGCTGTTGACGTTGTCCCTGCTGCCGTTGATATTGTTGTTGCTGTTGTTGCTTTGTATTGTTATATGGCGGCATTAAACCCTCTTGTTTCCTAATTAGAAACTAATATGTTCAGTGGTTAGATATAAAAAACAATGTTAAAGGCTATGTTTGTTTCGAAAATCAGCGATGAATGCCAGAAATAACGGGCGTACAACGTACGTTGGATGCCCTTGATAGAAGATCGCCTGAGGATAAAAACATTTTTTCAAATAACAAAAGCTATTCCTACGATCATATGATTTGATGAATTTTCTATTAACTTGAATAAATTGCCATCAACCTTGGCTGGCTTCAAGACATTTGGCGTTGCAAATTACAAGAAGATCTCTCTAGGAAGATAAGATCTAAGATAATCACGAGGGTAGTTGGCCAACATTTTTGTTCAAATAGGCAAAAATGCTGAGGTGCTTAAAAAACCAAGTCTAGCTAATCTTTCTGACAGAAACGAATGTAAATTGAATGAAGAAACGGGCGTAAGTGTGACGTTTACGGATGGATAATAGTTGAAATATGTGGGACTCGTTTCTGCACACACTCGTATAATGGAGGCAATTTGAAAATCTGAAGCACAGGAAGCGATAACAAAGATCAAACTTCGTATATGTTATGCGAGCTTTGTGATAGTCTGAAGACATTTCTTGCTATAGATCTTGGTCGGTAACAATCGATAAATAACAGCCGATAATTAACAAGAAACCAAATGAAACCGCTATTGCTTTCGCTTCACCATCACTATCCGAGGATAGCTTGGATGCGTCCATGTTTCATATCTATATTTAAATAGGTTTAGATATGTGATTTTCGAAGAAATTGCTCTTAGCAAAGAATAAATTGTCCGTTACTCATACAACACGGCTGCGATAAGCGCTGATTAAAACCTCCTTAGAATGCTTGTATCACTCTCTTCATATCATATGGTCTAAATGGGTAAACATGACGATAAACTTTACATATTTTTTATTTAGTGTATGATTCATGTGCGCACCCCTGTGTTATTAAATTTCAACATCTTCTTGTAACTAAATACAAAAAAAGAGCGAAATCAAACGGAAGAATTATTTCGCATGCGACCATTTTTCATACAATATCGTCTAATACATAAATCATTCAACAAACATTTTATTTCAAATTTTTTATTTTATTTTATTTTTATATCAATCGCGAACGATGAGGTAGATTGATTTTGCCAAAACGTTTGTGACTACCAGAAGGAAGCTTTAGGAATCCTATAAACTACATGTACTTTTGATCAGCATCGCATTCTGAATTGATTTAAGCATGTTCATTCGTCCGTCTGTCCAGCTGTTTCCTTCTATTGCAACAGAATTTGTAAATGACCCAAACCGGTCAAAGGGCGCGTCTAAAATGCGAACAAAAACTAGGGACATCTTTGCTTTCCGTGTTCAACGCTCGTTACTCATAAACTATTGACAAAAATAGAAGAAATTAGCCACGTCCATCCAATATTACATAATATAAAAAGGTTAGCTTTTTTCTTTTTTTTTTAGTCGTTTTTAGTATAACAGTGATTGGTATAAAAAATTCGGTCACAGCCGAATATAGTTTTGCTACTTGTTTTCTTTACTGACGAATTTCATCCCTGACATCATCCCCGCATAAACTAAGGGTACCTTGCTGTTGTTGTAAATAACAGCATATGTTAGCAGTCTTACTCTTGGACGGTTTGGTTTTTTTCTTATTGGGTCGTGCCCGTGATATGGATCAGTTCGTCGGTTTATTGTTTTGCACAGATTTCAATTTAATCGGATTTATCAATTTGTGTAATAAAAACCTTATGTATGTATTTAAATAAATGTAGCATACTTTTCAAGAGATTTATTTCAATGTTAAGCTCACTTAAGTCGAAAGAAGTCAAGTATACCCATATTCTTTGTTAAACGACAATTAAAGGTATATTATAAATGAATAATCGATAATATATTTGCTATAAATTCACAGCTAAACTGACAAAATGAATGAAAAAGGAGAAAAGAATTTTGATGGCATACGAAAGCCTAGCATAGGTAGGCATGAGAAAGCCACCTTAAAGAAATGAAATTTAATTAATATTAGCTTTCAATTTATAAACAGCAGGACTTTTACATTACAATTAACTAAAATAATTGCCGCGGTTTCACTTTGAACTTGCCGCGGTTCACTTCAATCATTCCAATCTATATATATTTTCAAGCCAATTTCGTTTATCTTCACTTCATCTGCAATTTAAATTTCAACTAAATTAAGCATGTAACTCATCAAGCGATAAATTCCATGTCTGATACATGTATGGCAACGCTGTTCGCAAATGTTTATGATTTTTGATAGCACCTTCCTTCCTTGGTTTCCTTCCTTCCTGTCAAACGAAATAACAACTAACTAAAACAACTAACTTTTAAACTAATGGTCGAAATGCCATGAAATTTTGATACATCAATGGATATGTCATCAGTGTTGTGACATATGTATCACACCGAAGCCTTCTGGAGTGACATAATAATCATATATTACTTAAGATTACATTTAAAGAAAGCTGGGCAGAAAGCCACACAATATACTTAACTAGTCTTGGGCTTTGAAAATAAAATGAAAAAAGGCTTGCGTGCTCGGTATAATTTGCTCGGCTAATACCTCGGCTAATAATTGCCGAGACTAAGCCCAAAAAAAATACCTTTTTGGGAGATTTGACTTTATTCATCAATATAACATTCGAACGCTTCTCTCGCATTTCAATGCATTTATATACTGTATCGCCAGAATGACTTAAGATAGACTCATCTCTTGTTATACCGCCCCTTTCAGAATCTGGTCATCTCTCCCTCTGGCCAGATCTCAATATTTTTGAGATATTTCAATGAAATCTGGTACATTGATACTCTTGGACACAAGGACGAACCCGATTGGAAATGCATTTTTCGACTTTTCCTAATGTAACCCATTACAGCGAAGAGTCGTTATATGAAAGAAATTGCAATGGTTGAAATTGGTACAAACTTAATTTTCTGAGGCTCTTTTTATATATACGGAAACTGTATCTTCATGTGGTAAAAAAGTCAAATTTTCAATATGTCACAGTGAAAGCTGCTCTTTTAAAGCAATTCGATATGAAGTTTCTCACAAAAAGCAAGTTTTTATCTGGCAAAATGTCCAATTTCCGATATTTTATGATCAAAATTGATTCATATGTGTCAGTTAGCATAAAACTTTAGAAAGTTTTTATCAAGTAGATCCATTTCTTGAACGCCACCACATATAAGGGTTCTCATGAAAATGCATCCTTACGTCCTAAAAACGTTAAATTTTTAATACTTTACGATGAAATTTTGTACACAGTAGTAATTTGACACAAGAATTTATTGGCCCAATCGGGTTTATTTTTTGAACTCCAATTGATATAAAGTCTGCTTTTTAGACCTTTACAATAAATAGGGATTTCGATGAAAAGTAGGCGCTTATGTGGCGCCAGTCTAATTTGCAAATTTTTAATGACGAAAAGAGGCGAGAAAAAAAAATAATACCTTTCACAAGTGAATTAAGTTTGCCAAGGTTTAATGCCGTGCCATTTGACGTTTTACGCGCCCTCCAATGAGAGAGCTTTCATGAAAAATGTGCCTTCACATGAAAACCATGAACTGTTCCCGAAGTATACTCAAGAAAATGAAGAAATAATAGCGTTACGCGCGCGAAGCGGTGTAGGGTATAGAACAGTTGGCATCACCCGACTATAATGCTTTTAATCGTTTAGAAGACCACTTCACCCCAGATTCTTGATATGCGCTTCAGTTTCGATTACTCCATCATAACTCCCATATGTATTTTCTCTCTTAGATTTGCAAACAGATAATAGTCACTTGAGAAAACGGTGGGTGTGGCAGCAAATTGGCATTCATTTCACGCAATTTCGTCGTTATAGCTTGTGCTGAGTGGTAGGGCTTTTTGTGCCAGTGTGAGAAAACAGGGCACTCGCTTTGGGGAACAGCTTTCCCATGCTCAAAGTGTGATGCAAAATATTAAAACACCTTTTGATATTTCTAGGATATCAACTGTCTCTTGCAAATTCAATCGTGATTGTTGGAAACGATTTTCACAATCTTTTTGATGTTTTCTGCGTTAATCATTTCATTTGTGCGTCTACGGTGTTATCTATATTACTATTTGTAAGATTTCGTTTGAAATCAGTCAAGCGCCGACAAACTGTTTTCGATGGAGAGAACTTCTCAACCCAATGTTGAGTGTGAACGGTACTTTTTACGTCAAAAACATTATTTACTTCACACACGCAGTGCATATTTTTTCATTGTTGAAAAAAGAAAACAAATGTAGTGTCAATAAAATTACTGTAACGCCTGAAGTAATGATCGAAATGACATGGAGCATTGACTCGCGTTATTTGCAGGTTGATATCTTTTGAAAATGGAATGGATTTTTCCGTCAGTGCTGCGAGTTGTTGAGGGATGTCCTAGTTATTTTTAACGTTTCAACTTAAGAGTGGTGCACGCTTGATAACGTTTGTTGTTAAAGTGTTTATTAAGTTCGAGCGCTAATAATCCTTACAAGTGCCATGGGAACCGAAAACAACTTATGACGAACTTCTGTCCCTAATGTTTCGATCAAGTAAGAAATAGGAAGATAAAATCACGGCAGTAAGATAGAAAATCCTTCGATAAAGCGCGCTTTTCAAGAACTGGAAATCTCGAACACTAAATTTTAATATACACTTGGGAATTGTGGGACTTTCTCAGAATTTGGTATTACTAAAATGACACAGCACGACAGCGTGGATCTAACACAAGAAATATCCAATGACGGGTAGCATTAAAGAAAAGTCCATACACAGATGAACATTCGTAAGAGATGGAAATACGCATTATTTTAAGGTCGAGGCTTTGTGTTGGTTAAGCATTTCTTCCACATCCTTTTTTTTAACAAAGGGCTATTCAAAAATTCGCTGCAAGGCTACGCACTGTCGTTCAAATGATGCGGCCTAAATCAGCAACAGGAATATGCTTTGCTACTGACAATATTGAGCGAGGGCGTACCTACAATTCCTTTCAACGTGAACATCACGTATGTTTGAAAATGTATTTGGTTAAGGCACATAGACACACAGGAACGCACGTAATGGGTATATCGGCGGCATAAGTTAAGGTGATGAAAACAGTTAGCTGTAAGTGCAATATGCTTTTAGTTTTCCGATATTTTAGTGCCCCTTTTTGTAAAGCGAGACCTATGGCGCGCAAGTGCTACAAAGAGCCTTTAGTAGTTAGACAGAGAGATCTTACGAAGACCCCGCAATGGCAGAGTTAGAACACAAACGATTATTTACAGAGGAAATAGATAAATAAATCTACGAAAATTTGGGGAAAAACCAATTCACTTAGAATGAAAACATTGAAAATTTTCCTAAATGATATTTGTTTAGGTATACACGGGTGAGTTAGGAGTAATGTTATCCACAATAAAGAAGAGCTGATACCCTAGTTTTTTTTCGTAGGTGTAAACTAAAATCTCGACATAATCGAATAACGTCTCATATAATTAAGTTTTCCAAAATGACCTCTATATGTTAGTAGCTTTAAAGACGCGAGACTCAGCCCCATGTGCTTTATTTGTGCCGCGTTTTGAGATGAAACCTATAACCAGCATTATTATTAAATCCTAATATTCTTCTTTATGTCGGTAAATGCAATCTACACAAAAAAAAAAAAAGAAAGCAATCACGAAGAAAAAGAAAGATATTATTAGAAGAGGCCTGGAGAGTGTTTTTTCCTTGATAGAGATCTCTTAAGGGTAATTACCAGTTGTTTTGTTTTGGCGACTGATGATCGTGTTTTGCCACTTAAGATCAGAACGCAACGGAACATATTGGTGGAAAATGACGTGATCGACGCTGATGGCTGTTATTGAAATTTGAATTTTGCGGAAACAGTATTTGAAGACATCTGTTGGTGAAGTATCTTTCGAAATATTATGACGTAACGTCTAGATAACTGGATTATGTTCTTTGCAATATGCATTTTTTGCATATATATGTTGATAAAACTGTAAATATTCGGCTTTCGAATTCAACACAACCCACGTTGTTACCGAAATACTTCTCCAGTTAATTGAGAAGGTGATTAACAAGTTCACTGATCGAATGTGGTCTTAAATCGTAAAAGTGATCACTCGATTAAAACGAGAACTAACTCAAAGTTTTACGTGTGACATGTTTTACTGGATTTCAAAAAAAAAAAAAAAAAAAAAAAAAGAAACGCTTAATATATGATAATGACAAAAATGGCGAATGTTTTTTTAATTAATAATAAATTTTTTTAATGTTCATTTTTGCTTATTTTTTAATATAAATATTTTGATTAATCAGGTGACTTTCTTGAAAAGGAATGATTTTAACTTAACTTAAGTTAGTCGCCGTTCAAGTTAACTAAGCTCAACGTCGAGCTCCCCTATACCGTTAATGCTTATTAAATTATAAGCCTCTTCATTAATGTTCACTGGTTTACGTAAAATTATAGCAATCCATCAAGAGGACAATCACTGATCTCAGAGGTTACGGGTTGTTCGAATAGATATGTGTTTCTCGTAACAAGCTACAAAACCTCAGAAAGAACCTAATAGAATTATAGCGCAGAATTAGTTAAGTTAAGATTATATGGCTTTACACACGGCAGGAGATGAGCCGGCGGAGCTTCGAGAGAAAGAAACTCTAATAATCAAATGTTAGTTAGAAGCTGGAACGTTTTGCTCGTGAAACTGTATTGCAAATCGTTAAATTTAAAATTTAAAATTTACTGAAATGGTTGTGGAGACTGCCTTAATGTTGTTCAGATCACAGGGGTCTATGTTATCTTAATTATGCTTTAAAAAAGTTAAAAGCCGCCGTGTGATCCTTTGGTGTTTTTCTTTTTCTTTTTCGTTATTTATTTATTTGTATATATATATATTTATATATATATATATATGTATATATATTTTGTTTTTTTATTTGTTAGTAAATTAAAATTGTTAGCAAATTAGTTTCAACTTTTCACTTATTTTAAATGGCTCGATGTCGTATTCACAATACTTACACAAGCCAATTTGCATTGGATGCTGTTACTCAATCATTACGATGATAATTTAAGGAAAACCGTATTAATAATGCTACACTTTACACGCATATATGCATATACTAGAAAAAGATCAACACACAAATTACAAATCGTCAAACGATTAGCGTTATCGCGCCTCGTACCGTGCCTTAAAGCTTGAACAGTAAATACTTCTGGCACCCCACTTAGCAGTCAAATCAGTCAATTGATTCAACTAACGTTTTGCCCACATATTTTTTTTATTTGTCTTATTTTTTGAAACAAAAAGCGGTTATCGAAGTTGTTAAACTTAAAATTAACCGTCGATTAGAACCGTTCTTATTTTTGATTTATTCATATATAGCCAAATAAGATGGCGTGCTTTAAGCTAAAATATGTAACGCAATGCTTGAGTGATTACAAATCTCTGGTCTTCAAATGTGCTGTTGGGCTAATATTGCCGCTATATGCAGTAAAAAAAGGGGGAGTTTTATGAAGAAATTTACTATATGCACAAAAGCCCACACACACACACACACACACCCTGGTTAGTATTAAAACAACAGAGGGATATTTTCATTTGAGTGACTCAAAACAATAGACATGAGAGTTATTAAAAACGTATACACATTGCATATGCACATACATATGCATTGAATATATATATATATATATATATAAACAGGAGAAATCCTCCCGTTTAGAAGCGACCATGCCATTAATTTCCCTATGCGTAATACATCCTAACGCTAGACAGGCATGCCGATAATGCTTGTTGGTTACAACTCAACAACTCAACAGCATTATGGCTGCAAATGTACCGTAGTTAGCGATTTGTATTAATTGCTTGCTTTTGTCAGGATATGATTGAGTGTTTGTAAACAACAAGTTTCCCCTGTTTTGGGGGGAGTTGGCTTGGTTTCATTCATTCATTGATGGCAAACGCTAAACCAGATACAATCTTATGTTTAAAATAGGGCACATGCGCATTAAGCGCCAGGGAACAGTTAAGGGAGCGTATATGTTGAAGGTGAATAGAAAGTTTCCTTATTTTATTACTAAAATTTTTTATTTTTTTTTTTATTTTCATCTTTGTATAAAACATTAGCTTAAAATATATAAATAGAAAATGGAAAATTATTTAAGAAATACACATTATTTATATGTTAAAAGAAAACGCAAAAAAACAAAACATTTTGTTTTTTACTTTAAAACACGTGAGTAAAATCTTCTATGTATAAATATATCGAAAATTTTTCTTAATCGTTTTTTCCTAAGCACGTGCAGCAATATTTACATGCCTACGATTAAGGGCGTGCATGTATATATATATATATATTTATATGTATAAACATGTTTTGCCATAACCGCGCTTCATTTCGCACAAATCAGCTGTTAATAGCCTTCATCTGTTCAGTTCAGTTCATGCTAATGTTTTCGTTCAAACTGCTTTTTTTTTCATTCTTTCTCTTCTCTCTACAATTTTTTTTTAACTTAGCATGTTGAACTTCTTAACGCTTAATTCAAAAACGACTTTAATAGTTATTTAAATCAATCTATATTTTCGTCGATGCTTTAAGCATTTCATTAAATTTGTATACGCCCTACAGCGAGCATATCACATCGAAGTCTGTACTACATATTATGTATGAGAAAAATAACGGGAACGATTTAATCAAGTGTTGAATAGAAAAATCCATTTACTTTCAAGTTTCGTGTTATCATTCACAACAGTTTAAGTTCAATAATCACGCAAATGTGCTGAACTAAATGAATTTTCGGAGATGATCGCCTGCGCGAAAGTTCAGAATGATCGGTGAAACATGCTAAGAATCTCTGCCGTGAGCGAAGCATTTAAGAAAAAGTTCTTCATTTCATCTTCTAGCAACAAAAACAATAGCGAACTTTTAGAATGAGTCCGTTTTCATTAAAATTTTATCGAAAGTAGACTACGGAGCTTTTTGAGACCGACGCAAAGCAGTCTTCTAAATTACTTTGGATTGGTCCGTTTGCACAACGCGTAATAGTATGGCATCAATGAAATTTTAGTTAATTTTGCTTAGCAAAATATTTCAGTGTAGATTTTTACAAAAGCACAGGCGTGAAGAACTCGTATAAAACTCACACATCCACATACCATACGTATTTTATATAAATATAATTGTAACTTGAAATAATTATTAATCAGAGATCATTAGAAGTGAAAGATGATGACCATAGTATGATAATAATAATGAAACAAAACGAAATTAACCCTAAAGGTGTTTGTAAGATAGTCAGCCTATCGTAATTGAAAACATTCAATACTACATATAAAATTAAACGATTGAAGCTTTCAACACTTTTGAATGTATTCGGGCTTGTAGGAAGAGCAAGAAAAGGCAAAGGAAGGAAAACGCACACGCCAAGGTGCCGTACGTTGGCAGATATTTTTAGGGCGCGTTCATAAGGAATTTCTCAATTTCTGTCCGAACACAGACACCAGACGCTGACGTAGATATACATGCACACCTGCACACGTCTATACGCAAAGAATGCATGCGTATATATGCTATGTGTATTCACGATGAACACAAATCTGACATGTTAGATATGAAGAGGACCTTGTAGACATACCATAGACCAGCCTTTCAGACAAATACACATCTACTTACGTTTACACTAGACAGCTACATACACAGATGTACATGCACAATAACTTTCCTAGGAGGGCATTATTCAATCATACTAATACGATTTTAGCAAAAAGGAAAGAGTTTTGTAAGAAACTTTGTTACGACTTAATACGTCTTCTAGATAGCCACTTAGCAGAAGCTTATGGCTTTAACGGATATTTTGCTAGTGAGAAGGAAGTCCGCTATCTGCAATCTTACCAAGTAAGATTGATTCAATTATCGCACAAATCACTCTGTTGAAACAGGCAGCTTTAACTATTTCAAAGCCAAAATCAACTTTTCTATAAGTTTAGAATTTTGTTTTTTTACCATTAAGCGGTCCACAACAGCCAACTGATATGCTTACGATTAGTAAAAACGTTGCAGTTTTTATACTAATATATAATACAATTAATCTGCCAAATATTCTCCTTAAGCCATGTGTAATGTCATCACTTTGTTTAGACTCAATAGTAGGTTGCGCTCTTCTTTCCTCAACCAGAGATATCTTTCGGAGCGACCTTTTTTTGTTCTTCTTATGGAACTCTACAGATTTGAAAAGTCGAATAATATTAAATCTGAGCTATACCGAAATCTTCTACTCAGCTAGTGAAAAGTGGTACATACGTACATGAAGCCTTAACAAACGTTCACTTCGATTGCTCAACTAAGTACGCATATCTCGATTATTTTTTAATTCATTTATATATGTAAATATAAAAGTTCATGTGATTCAGTTTTGAATACGTACGTCCTTAGTCCCCCTTGATCGCAAAAAACGCCTTTATTTTGGGAGTGTTTAACTTTCTACCTCTCTAAACCATTTCCTATCATTAATGACTCGCTAGCAGTAATTCGTAAAATTCACTGTCGCTAAGTTTCGTATATAAGTAAAATGATATTATTGTGAAGTCACAATTTAATTCTCAAATTTTCGTTATATAAGTAGTGCGTATAATGTAGAACAGGTTTTAATTTTTTTGAAAAGCAAGTGAAAAAATAAATTTACTAATATGAAGTTGGTGTGTTCCGTGTTGACGGGAAACCAAGACGAGCTCCGCCTCACAATTATTTGACGAATATACAAATGACATATTCGTACAGTTTCTTGTATAGTAATGTAATTCATTCATAAAGAAAAAACCATTTCCATCGCATGCGTCAACCTTCGTAGGTTATAAAACAAGCTAAAATAAATTTATTTTTTTTTTTTTTTTTTTTTTTTTTTTTTTTGTATAACTTTGCGTAACGATTGCTGTGTATTCGTATTTTTGCTAACTTTAAATTTTTCGCTTTTTCTACAAAATTGGATGCGTACCGCGTTTTAAATGGTTTCAAAGCAACGAATAAAATTCAAACGATGAACTTTTCGTAGAGAATATTGAAAAAACCGAAAATTATTCAGCATTAAGTTGTGGCAGACGTTAAATGGCAGCACATTAAGTTCAAATTTAAATTTAATATTTATAATAATTGTTGTTTAAAAGTTTTTCACACTTGCGTAAATATTTCAGCAGACAAACGAAGGTAAAGGGCATGAAGCAAACTCGAAGCCATTATTGTTATTATAAAATATTTTTTTAATTCATAAATTTTTCTTGCTGATGACTTTGAAACATATAAAAAAAAAAAAAAAAAAAAAAAAAAAAAAAAAAAAAAAAAATAGATCATTCACGAAAGTAGGTTGTATAAAGTGCAAGAAGATTATGTATATATGTGTTATATATAAATCAAAAACAAAAGAATAAAATAAAAAAACATGGGAACATTTTTTCAATTTGCAAAATTAAAAACTCATTTAAGGAGCAATTTTGCAGTTAAAATGTTTCGTAACCGATATATATATATATGTATATATATGTATATATATATGAATATATGTATGTATATATTTATATGTTAGCGTTTAACCGAGACTTGCTAATGAAGAAGATTAATTGGGTCATTGTGTCAGAGGAATGAGAAAGACTATGATAAAATGCGCAACTATGTCGGAGATTGTGAGTTGTTGTAAGATAATCAAAGAGAGGGCAGGGCAGATGCATGAGATGGCACACATTTTACATTCATCAAACTAAACGTTTAGGACATACTCAAACTAGTGCTATTCAAAGACAGAGTAGTGCAAAGAACAAACTGTCTGGTGAACGTCTTCACTATTTTACAGTAATAGTGGTAGTAGCAGCAGCAGTAACAGTACCAGTGCTGGTGTTAATAGTTGGCGGGTGGTCGTGTTAATTAAGTGCAACATGTGGCATAATTATAAATTTACATTCAACACGAATAAGGCATTAAGTAATGATGCGCCTGTTATTGTTACTCCGGCAGATAGTTACTTAATTATGATTAAGGTTAAAATCAATAATTTAACACTTTGCCATATAAACGCCGGTAGAAGTGACGTTAAGCCCGTAAGATAATTATTAACATCGAAAGTTTTTGAGTAGTTTATTAAACTATTTAACTGAGAGAGACGAAAATTTGCTGTATAAGTTAAGGGGTAAAGCCACTGCAGTAGTGATAGGACGGAACGAAGGTAACGCAATAATTTGAGGACATTATTAAGCATATATTTAGGTATAAAAGTACATTATATAATTTGTTTCTTAAATAAGCTCTTGTTTACCCGACTAAAATATGGGAATATATTTTTATTATTATTATTATTATTTTTATTATTATTATTATTATTAATTTAGCCAGAGAAATAAATTTTAAGACTAAAGTCTTAAAGCATCAGCATCCAAGTATATCGATTTTATTGAAAACTCTACCGCTCTTGACACTTGAATCCACGACCATTGAATTGTTAGGCGAGATCCTTTGCCTACTCGGCCATTCATAGGGAAAGAAAAGAAAAATTCATTCCAGTGACTGTCATTAAACTCACTTGAAAAAGCTGAAAGCACTTATGATTTTAATATCTAAGAAATTCAATTTTTCTTAAACTCTCCCCGCCTTCATGTATAACAACACAAAAGAAGGACAAAGCTTATTGCCCACCTTTTAATTTATATATAAACAAACCTATTCAAGAGCACTGAATAAGTGACTGAACCACATCAGTTTGTCATTGAAATGAAAGACGAGTGAGAAACTTTAGAGTGGGTATACGGAAGTGGCTGAAATTTTAATTGGGTCTTTCCATGTCGACACCGTAATAAGTTAAAGAAGAGTTTTAAGGAAATTTTTCTTTTAAAAAAGTGCTAAGAAATGCAACAGTGCAGCCTTTCTCCCTAGCCATACGTAATTTAGAAAGCTCTGTTGTAAACAATTCAACTAGGATAGGTCGTCTCAAAGAAGTCACACTATTATAACGTGTCACTCCATAAGCCTATGGTTTTCTAACGAACGATACGTATCAAAATTTCATGACCTTCTGACAATTAGTTTACAGGCTGCAGTGGTTTTAGTGATTCCAGTTTTGCAATTTTTGATTTTAGTGCCAGAAAACACAGTTCAAACCAAACAGTGGCTTAATACCAAGACAATCAACTATTATTAGCGCCAATAACATAAAAAATGTGCACAAAATCGTTTTTGAAGTTGCATGAGATAGCTGATACCTTGAAGACATCAAACCGCAGTGGATATCCTATCTTGGATGAATACTTGTTCATGGGGAAAGTCTGTTCGAAGTGAGTGTCCCGCGCTTGCGAATGCCGAATCAAAACCAGCAATGCGTCGACGATTCAAAGCGTTGTTTACAGCTGTTCAAGCAACAAAAGAGAGATTTTCGCTTGGGAACAGACCTGCCGAACTGCTCATTAATACTTCAACTTATTTATATATTTATAAAATGGATCAGTTCGAAGTTATCATTAACCACGCATGGAAATTCCTATCATAATGGTTAATAGTGGTAACAGTATAATAAGTTTGAATGTAAGAGGTCTTCGAAGGAAATACTTCGAATTATTTGAATGTTGCCTTCTGACAGTATTCATAGTTGCCTAGTATCTGAAGCGGGCCTTAACTCGAACACATCTACCAGAAACAATAAGTTCATAATCTACAAAAAGAATAGACCGAACAATAGAGGAGGTGGAGTGGCAGTTATTATTAACAAAGGTACACGATCATCATTTACTACTTGGCGTGAAAACTTCATTATAGACAATGTTGGCATTAACTTTTTTATTAGCGCAGGTCCTTTTGACAACTACTCACATTATTTCCCCTGGTGGTCTAGCGATAAGGAGAGACGGCTTGAAGACACAACAATTTGCATACGGCATTCATAGACTAAGCGAAAACGAAAGCTATCTATTGGGCGGCAATTTTAATGGTAGCCACACGATGTGTGGTTGTATTAGAGGTAATTGCTGGGGTAATGTTTAGTCTGAAAAATTAGAATCGTACAATAATAATATCATATATCCTTTCGAACGAAAATATGCAAAGTTCCATTCTCGGTTTTTTGAATGCCTTACGCCTCCAGCGATACTTATAAACGATTGAAGTTCAAATATATCTTATTGTAATAACTGGAACCGGAGCAATTTTTCCAAATTTTTAACAGAGGTCTTAACTTTCCTGATATCAAAAATATTTCAAACTATGATCAACTCAAACGACTTTTATGAAATGGAATTTTTTAACATGAAAATCGTTGGATATTCCATTGTCGTCGCTAGATAATGGGTAGTCCCTTCTAACAAAACAAAAATTCAGAAGGAGAGGTTTAATGAAATGCCTATTCTATACCACCAACAAAGAAAAATGTAAAATTTTATCAAATACGTTTTGCTTTTAATTATTGCGCTTCGGCCTGGTTTGGCAATCCAACTACAACTTAGCTGGTCAATTACGCTTTGGATTAATTTCGATCATTGAATGTTCGTTCGGAGGATACTTTCCTTTCAAATTTCTTTAAAATAAAATCACTGGATATGGATAGTATAGTAACAATAGATGCGTAAAAGCACTTCCCAACAAGGGCATTAAGTATTTTACAACCATAATAAACTTGTGTCTGAAAATCGGTTAGTTTCCCCATAAATTCAAGGAAGCTATAGTTATTTCAATTGAAAAGCTGACAAAAACCCAAATTATTTATAGTCTTAAAGCACCATCAGTTTATTGTCGAGCATCAATAAAGTCAATAAAGGAGAATGTGATCGAAACCAACCACATCACTCCGTAGAAAACAATACCCAATACATCTGTTGATTAGAATAGGAAATGTAGTAAAAAAAAAAAAACTTTAGTCTGCAGGAATCAACCAATTAACTGTTAGATATCAAAGCGCTCCTTCATACAGTCTGCCCTGAAGGCCTAGTTTCTAATATGATAAACCTAAATTTCCCTATAAAAAACTTCTCGGACTTTTAAAGTTTATATTGATTCACACTGTCGTCCTATTACGACCGGATGTTTCCAAAGGTCGTGTTTATTCTCCCTCCCTTATAACTTATATACGTGTGATTTACCTCAATTCAACTATTATACCCTGGCCATTTTTACTGATGACACAGCATTTCTCAATTGCAAATGCAAATTATGACGAGCGATATACTAGGTAACCTGCAAAGAGCGTGGGCAGAGACACTATCCCACGTTAATAAAATAATAATGGAAAATAATGGTTAACTGTGCAAATATGTGAAACGATAGATTTTACTAGGCGGACCCTAGGGATCTTTATATCCCGCGGACCAATGTAATAAGTGCAATGGGAACGAAAAGTCACATGTCTAGGTGTTATGCTTGCCGCAAGAAGATATTTAAAGATCATACATCCAACTTATATATGATTGTAAATGTCAATATTTCATGGTGTTATGCACCCCCCGGTTGGCTTCGTGATCTATAATAACATATTAATGGTAGAATATAGCCTTGGAACGTTCTTTTCCATCTTTCGCGTTCACGACAGTGCACGCATGCAACTGGTTTCTGACAAGACAAATAACTTCACATATAATGTCAATATTAGTTATCTTGTTTCTGCTTTTGATCATGTTACTGAACCAGCGTCATCTAGTCAGCAGTTAGGTAGTATAGTAGTAGTTTTACTTATAAATCAAATATATTTTCGCCCATTTAGATAGAGATCTAATAAATAATGTAAATAAATGAAATGAAATGATTGCTACAGACGTCTGGTAGTTTATTGGATGAGCTAGAAACCGGCAAGAGGAACATTGCGTTACAACTTGCCAGCAGGGACATATATGACCCAGGCAATGGTTTTAGAGTGCATAGTTTAACCTAGAGATTTTAAGGAAAGAATTTATTTCAGGTAATGAAATTTCGTTCGCACATTCTGAAAGGTCCAAAGCATCCATTAAATCCCAGTAAGCGTTTTTCTTTTTGAAACAGGGTTTATCACTTTTTATTTAAAAAAATTTGCAATAAATCAATTAAATGGAAATTTAAAACATGTAAGAAAATGAAATTCGGTCGGGACATAATCTTTTATAACCGTCACTGTTATCCTAAAAAAGATAAAAGAAGTAAAAGAACATTATTTATTGCTCTATAATATGGAGTGCGCGCAGCTGATTTTTTCTATTTTCAAAATAAAACTTTATGTCGCATAGGCATGTGAGCGTTGTGGGCATGTCCTTTGAAAAGTTTAGATCAATTCCAAACTCCTATGCGAATTTGTAGACGATTTCTTCATTTTAGCTCACGGGAGGATGTTTACCACAAATACCACAAGGTTGCGCAAACAAACAGATGCACAGACGAATAGGCGAACACGTTTAGATGCATTCCAAATTTGAAACTGGCAAAGAATTTGTATATTTTATTGGATTTTTGAAGCTTGTTTCTGCGCGTTGTAAAGGCAATGAAAAAATAATTAAATTTTGATATACCATAATATTGGGTAGGTGCGGCCAATTATTTGATTTTTGTACACAAATACTACAGTATCGCCCATAGAATATGCGTTCAAATTTTTGTACTTTTATTTGCTGCAGTGTATGAGTATTGAGCTAAAAATCAAATTATCATTCGTTTTGAAAAAAACAGCGGTTCTCAGTTTACGTGGTGCAGTAGGCGTGTCCTTTAACCGATTTGGCCTATTTGCAATGTCAACCTGCGTGCAAGGACTTCCTATCCTTCTGCCAAATTTGAAGTCGATAGCTTCATTGTCGCGGCCATTACACAAACATTACATAGACGGACAGACGGACATGCTTAAATCGATTTAGAATTTGTTGCTGATTAAAAATATATGTACTCTCCGAGGTCTCTGATGCTTCCTTCTGGACGTTTTAAACGTTTTGATAAAATGAGTATAATATAATAATAAGCATTAGTCGCGTAGCTAGACCGCCCTCGAATGTGAACGCAACTAAAAATAACTTCGGCATGTGCTATGCGTTTATATATAGATGAAACCCACACACAGATAAGATTAACAGACTCTCATTCTGACTAAAAAATTAAAAAATGTCCTTTTGTCTTTCTTAATGATAGTTTAAATGAAGGCAACGAGTGCTCTTTTAGTTATTTCAGTTGTTGTTCACCTTCAATACTATGATCTTGTAAATAACAGCAACGATGTCATTTTAGTTAGTGATGAGTTACTTACACCATGGGTGCGAGACTTATAAAGCGAATAATCGACAATTCTGACTTCTACACATTATTACCCATAATTATTAGCTAAGCGACTGCCATCCGTTTCTTTATAATATTCTCTAACATTGATACGATTTCTATCGAAGACGAAAACAAAATGAAGAAAATTACGTTCGGCTGCAGCCTAATGTTGATACGCACCAGCTTTAATTAAAAAAAAAGAAGCATGGGTAGGCGCGCCAATGTTTTCTATTTTCAGGATCATTCATAGAAAATATGGGGAAATTTTTGTCATTGTATCTGTTGTGGTTTATGAGTAATGAGCAAAAACCCGATTTTTTTTCTACATTCCCGAACAGACATGTTCTTATTTTATGTTGTATTTTGGGCGTGTCTTTTAACCGATTTGGCTTACCTCTGTGGCCAACCTGCGCGCAAGGACTTGTAATGTTTTTATCAAATTTGAAGCCGATATTTTCATTCTTATTGTCAGGAGAATATTTACCATAGCTATTCCATAAACGGGAGCCAAACAGACGGACATGCTTAGACCAATTCACAATTTGATAGTGATTTAGAATATATACACTTTATAGGAAGTTTATTTTTCTCCTGGGTGTTGCAAATGTTTTGACGAAATGAATATATGCTCAAGCTCTTGTGGGTAGGCATAAGAACACGAATTATTCTTAAATTATTAATAGGAGAAATTAGGCAGTGTTTGGTTAGTTAGCGATCTTGTATGGGTTGTTTGTAAAAAAGTTTATATCGACTTTGTGACGTAAGGCAGGTAAACAGCACTTTAAGTTGCAATAACTAATCACACACATACCTAAACTTTTTGTGAACGATACCTTAGATAGTCAAAGTATCTGTTTTATAAACAGGAAAAAAACCATCCAAGCGAACATCATTACGCTCATCATAGGCTTACAATACAGCCAGCTTACATATAAATGTGTTAACTGTAAAAGGAAGTGAATTAAAATTGTTCCTCTTGTCTGTATAATTATGCCGCTTCGCCTGCGTATGAATCAATTACATATATATGATATATATAATGTGCACTATTTACGAGTCTGAAAATATTGAAAATTTGGAAAAATCGCAGTTTATACGTTCATAGGATTCACGCGGGCAGGTGGGAAAGGGTCAATATTTTCTAGGCGATCCAATTTTATGAATTGCTCGGTTCAGCGTCTCATTTATATAAGTTTCACAGTTTCACAATATTATTTTTCTTTAGTTCATATTTTTCTTATATGTCATTGAACAAATGTAAATCACTCTCCTTCGTTCTTTTGGCTTCGCATTATAGAAGTATTATCAAATGTTTAGAAAATCCTCGTTGCTATGCGTACACTCTTATAGACATATGTATGAGAAGTTAGCATGGGATTTGTATGCACAGCATGTTTAAACAAATAAGTTGTTGTTTTTTGTTTGTGTGCATGTTTATCTTGGGTTGTTGTGTACGCGTTTAGTTTATCCCTTTATTTTTCCCTTTTCTTTTTAAGACTTTATTGCACATTTGTACGAATTAATGCTTTAATATCAGCCGAATAGCGTTTCATATGCGTGCTCTGTTTGTCAAATCATGGTATTTTATAATTCTTACTTAAATGTTAGTTGCATGCGTAGATTGGTGTGTAAAGTTGCTCATATTGTCTGCAATATCCAAAGCTATACCTTAAACATCCCGTTAAATTGGTATTACTTTTACTTACCCTATACAACTGGAATCGTCGTAACCTCTGCCGATTCGATATCGATTTCAATTATTGATACTCGAAAGATGATTCAATATTAAACACGACACGAAGACATAATATTCGACTTGAATCAAATTTTTTAAAAGGCTACAATCTTATTGACTATTGTCGTTTTTCCGTTGCAACTAAACTAGTTTCGTTTCATTAAAACGTATAACTGACGCGCTATGTGAGCGTAAGCCCATCGACTCGTATAATTGAAGGATGGTAACATCTTCCACGCGCAATCAAGCCACCATACGCAAGCTATTGCTTGCTATTGCTCTAACATAGTAGACGCAATATATGACACATACTAGCAGCACATTTACTAGCAACACAACGCTATATTCAAACAGTAATAATCTATACCTTTCAAAATTTAAAATTTTTATGAACCCAAGCGGCCGATTAGTAAAGTTAACTTATTTATGTTCGTTTGGCAAAATTCTTACCTTTTAAGCGCAATTTTTCATCACAGGCATACAAATGCAAAGATAGAAAGTGGATAACATGCGCCATCTCCAAAAGGAATTTCCATACGTTTTCAGCACATGTCAAATGCAGCACAACCTGTTAAGTTGTGTGAGTATCCAGCTTTGAATAATTTAAATCCCACATAATGTACATCCAACCACTGCTCATTGTTAATCCTATAGTTAAAGATTTTTTGTGTACTTATTTAATGAGCATTTTCGAAATAAGAGGAATTTGGTTTTAAAATTGTTTCGTGGTACATTGCACCAATACACTGAGACTTCTACGTGTTATCCCACTTTTTGAGTTTCGAAATGTCCCATCCCTATTCGCGTATCGCTTTCAACTTGTATTGTTCGTAAGCTTGCATTATTTGTACGTCTAATTGCGTCGCTTTGAATTGCATTGAATTATACCCAGGACTTCAAAAGTAAATATAGGTCCTTTCTGCTTTTCTCATTTCTGATTTCTGTTGCTTGCGATAGAAAGTTGAAATTATTTGCAATCTGAAACTTTCTCATAAAACCTATGCCTGGAAATAACCATTGAAGCGACAGCCCCGCAGGTTTGCTGCGTATCTAGGGGGAAATTCTCAACTCAATATTCTTCGTTTCTCACAATTAGGAAAACATATTGCATTATTTGGAGAGTTCACGTTCTATTGAGGCCCATATTCATGCTAGAAATGAAGGCAGTAGTCAAAAGCGATATTTCTCCTACTGACTATGACTTTTCTCTTCATATTTGACAAGCCATTGGGTGGAGGTTTTCTATACTTGTCAGAATGGAGTTGACCAGAAAGAATTATTGGTATGTCATCGAATTTAAGCACTTGAAAAGACCGAAGAGAACACTGTGCACTAAGACGAGAAGTGTAGTTAAAAAAAGAGGAGTTACACCGCTGTGTTGCGACGAGCGGGTAAGAACACTGAAAAAACCGCGTAGTCTTACTAAAAAATCGTCAAAGACCATGTAAATATTTTTACACAAATACAATGTAGTCCGACACACAGAGCAAAAATTCGAACACTGCTTTAAGCAATTTAAGGCTTTGGTTATTCCTTTGGAGACTTTCAACGTAAGTTCTGTTCAATGAACTTTATCTTATAGTCTCATGACCGAAATATGAAGCCCAATCGGGTCTTCCATATTGAGACAGTCAGAAGAAGGGAGGTGTTCATCACTTCTCTTATGCGATAAGAGAGAGCGCGCCGTTTTATTGCGGTTAAAATTCGTCCTATCAAAACCATTTTAATCAGATGGTTTTGTTCGGACTCGATTAAATGTGCTATGCGTATCGTGTGGCTATTATTTTTTAACTGGTTGCTGTATGTGCTCTTGTTGAAAGATGGAGAGTGACACAAGGTGTTGTCGTCTTCCAATAAATAAAGAGGCTTTCCTTGATAAATGAAACAATAAAAGAGAGAAAGAAAAACACAGTAAACGCCACAATGGAAGCAAATCCGTCGATTACCCATTTCATCGAACTGATAACAAACTTAATATAAATAGGGCGTACTTGCTATCGACACAATCAACTCAATACAGGCAACTTTGAGACAAGAGCATCATGTCGTTTTCTGTCGACTACATGGGAAATATCCTCGACAACGGCCTTACTTTCACCGAAATGACGAAAAGCCTATTTCCGCGTTTCAATGAGACAGACTATTGAGTTGAATAGACTCTTACGAAGGACATATGGCCAGCTACTAATTAGGTCGTTTGATTGTAGATACTCCTCGACAGAAATCGGGGAAAATTACTATTTTGAAATATTAAATGAAAGCGTCCAACATTTTATGATGTCTCTCTCTTAACCCATCTAAAGACTTTTAATGTCAAAATAAGCCTTTACATGCCAGAAACTTTTCGAGTTTCCTGTTTAACATAACAGGATAATGAAATAAGTCAAGAACAGTCATCTGCCAAGAAAGTTAACCATGTCGGTCCAGATTTTAAATTACAACTACTATAAGATCTTTTTGAAAGCGTAATTTTTGGATTACCTAAATTCCTAACTCTTATTAAATTCTTAGGTTTGGATTTTGCTAAATGATATAATTTACAGATAGATAGGTTTTTCACGGCTGAAACATTCTCACGTTCGTTTGACAAGAAGAGGGGATTCGATAAGTCCCCTGCGCAATAATCTGCAACACAAACTCAGAAAGCTTTTTCCAATGCTGCTCCTTCTCGCTGCTTAATTTCTATATCCAAATTTTGCATTTACACATTACGCTCTATGTTAAATATAATAACAAAATATATGATGCACGGGAGCAGACTACACTTAGCACTTTATCGAACTTACACGTTCTTGAAAATACTTTCATTTCCCAAGAGGTAGACAACAAACAGAAAGACGGACGGAGTGCAGAATCACAACGTTCTGTTTATTGCTTGCGATTTAAAATCGCTTTGATTGCATTAGTTGCCCGCTTGTCATTGGTCAGACTCTGTAAAGCTGCATAAGTTAACAGATAAACCTGAAGATTCCATTCAAATATTTACAAGTGCTTCAGAAACATTCCTGCCTGATCCTTTAATAGCTGCCCTTAAAATAGCTTAAAGAAAAAAATATTTTTGGAAAATGAAAATTTCGATATTAAATGAGTTCGTTTTCGTGAATCTCACTTAAGATCGAATTGCATTGTGGTCACTACTCTTTCATCTTTCGTCTTTCGCACATAATATATTCAAATTTTCTTTTAGAAGGTTGTTGCAGATCTTTCACATAATCTTATGCATGACTTGTTTGAGAAATCCATTGGTCTCGTTCAATTTTATTTAATACACAACAAATTCTGCTAAAACCAAAAGCCAACATTTAGCCACAATAAAGTAAAACTGCTGATGTTTACAATAGGGATAAGAGAGAAAGACAGAAGAAAAAAGCAAAACAGAGGACTAAGAAAATCTTTATACTCTACTGTGCTGCTCTGCAAATGTGAATATGCAAAATAGGAACAGAGGTTTTAGAATAAAACTGAAAAATCTGAAAATGCGAATCGCTAAAGATGTCAAAGAGAAGATGTCAAAATTGATAGCAAAAGAGACCGAAATGAAAGGTGTGCACATTTTTGCTGTCCTTTTTTCTTCGGCTGTTTGTAACCTCAAGGAGACTACAAGCCGACTTCTCTGATAGACTGAAAGCAAATTCATGGATGAACATAAGTATAGCGCTGACTCAGGACGTGCTAACGATTATTTTGAAGCAAATGATGCCTACGCAAAAATACTGCACATAGCAAATACTAAACTATGAAATGGATTATTAAGCTTTAATAGCCCTATAGAACAGTAAAAATACCTACAATAAAACGAACTCAAAACGAGAGATTTGAACGGAGAATGCCAAAAAGCATTACAAACTACAGTGCAAGCAGCGGTAACGTTATCATAATCATTGTCGTCTAATCATCATCGAACGGTACGCACCTTTTTTTCCAGTTCCTTCTTGTGTTGGCTTTGTGTTTATGTGCCTTTGTGTGTGTGTGTGTGTGTGTGCTTGCGTGTTTGTGTTTGTATGTATGCGCGTGTACGCGTATGTAGCGATTCAACAAACCAAACCAACGAAAGTGCAAAAAATCCGACCAAGCATGAAAACCCCAACTCAGCACATTTTCTAGGAAAACAACAACCAGAAGTTACACACAGTAATTCCGTAAAATGAACATAAGAGAGAAAAAACAAACAAGCACTGAACTGAACGTAACTAAACAGAACGTAACGAATGAGAAGCCCAGAGAATCCCTACAAAATCCCCATGAACACAGCAAGTCATCAGCACATAAAGCTCCAAAGATTATTAATCTTAGCAGAAGTAAAGCACACAACAACTGCCAACCAACGTTAAACATCATTCATCCACCGTCTGAGTTTAATTGTGGCAAAGAATACGTGACGAACAAGTGGTAAGGGGAGTGAAAGCATTGTAAAATTTAGATGCCGTTAGTGATGTATTGGTATGACGACGCGCGCGTCAAAGCATGACTTTACTGATGTGACGATTTAACTTGGCAGAGCTTTGCCTGTGTACATTTAGCTGACAAACAAGGATGACTGACTGGCAGTCTGTCAGTCAATTAATCAGTCAGTCAGTTACTTAGTATGCTCATCAATATTTAAGGGCACACTGTTGACTGCTGCTCAGTCGTTGCAGTTGCCTTTGGTACACCACGATTTGGGGTTGAAGAATTGGTTTGGTTTCGTTTCGTTTCATTTGATTGTTTCTCATACAGCGTTTACTAAATAATGTTTACTGCTGCTTTGTAGCAGTCTTCAAATTTTCTATTTTCTCCAATTTTTCCTATGGATGCATGATGGTGGGTACCATATGCTGTCGTGTATACGCACACACATATGTTGTAAGCAAATATCGGCAACATTGAGGATATTGTGGACGGTGACGTTTTGACGCCATGTTGGATGATGATGGCGAGTTCTCTTTCATTTGGCACGTTATTCCCAAATTGCTCACCCATTGCTTCTGACACACACTCAATGACTTATATACACCCATCTATTGTTTGTGAGATATATAACTATTTAAGCATATGGTTGACGTAGATTTGCTTCATCTTTTGTACATTTTTGCGGAATGGGGTGCTAAAAGCCGACTCCTGTGGTGTCTTTACATCGCATCATAAACGGTAAAGTTCTAGTGAAGCTTTCTTTATACACGAAATTTAAAGTATTGAACATTTTGCAAAATACTTTGCTTTTGCACAATTTCACATCTATGCAAATCTTTTATCAACTTTACCAAGTCATTTTGCACTGGTTTAAAACTCAACCATTAGATAGCGAGAGTGCCCCTTTTCTCTTGGTCTTTTCTTTATAGTTTTTGCTTTTTGATTTTTTTCTCATTCCCACATTTCCCACCTCTTAGATAAGCTAACAGAATATCACAGATTAAGAATATATTGTGACGATATCCCATATCTGAGGATTTAAGTTTTCATAAAAACTAATCGATTTTCGAAGAAACCAAATTTTAGAGATAGGGAAAGCAAAACGCACAGTCATAACGTTTTACTTGCCTCATGTAGGCGACGATTGTCGAAAAGATTAATAAGGATCTGTAGAACATTTGGCGGAAAAAAGGATTAACACATACATGAGCAGAATATGTGCGAAAGGCAAAATTGAGTCGCGTCAAGGAATTCGACTTGCAATTTTCGACCGGACCAGACCATGGCAAATAAAGGATTGTAAATAAACAAATAAGTTCCCTTAATAATTTTCAAACAGATCTTCTAACAATAAAACCTATACTCGCCTAAAAATCACAATTCAATGGTACGAGATTAACCTTGAAAACAAGTTGAGTGAAACGTAAAATCGTAAAAGATAGATTTACGTTACAATATGATAAAAGTATGTATGATATGAGAAATATGTTTCATATAAATATCGAGTATCAAGTTCTACAACATTTAACTTAACGATTAATTATTAGAATTATTCTTTCCTAATTAACAATTAGTATATTTGTATAAGTTTGTTTAGTTGTCCGTTAATCCCAACATTCTTGCATTCATGATTGCTAATTTTTATATTTTTATGTGGGAAATCAGGAAGGAAACGTATTAGAAATTTACAAGCGACGCGTCCACAAAATAATGTTTACAAAATAGTGTGTAAAAAACCCAAATAGGTATTTAGAAAGTAAATTAATCTGATCCCCAAGACAGAGTGAAAGTATTGTTTAAACTACAAAACAAACAGTGGTATATGTGCGAATGAGCTTTTCAACGACGGGAGCTTTGCAAGAAGAAGCCGTCGGAACTGTCACACGTTTTATGCTTGTAGACGTCTTTTCATTGAAATAAGCTACAATGGATGTCGAAGATTTAATAAGTCGGTGAATGACTCTGAGGATCAGAGAAGTGATTGTGTGATTGAGAGCAAAGCATTGAGGAGTCGAAACTGCTTCTTTGATATTAAAAATCTACGGAACACTGCTGGATAGCTGCATAACGTCGATAAGTCAAGGTATGCATCCGTAAAGTGTTGCTGCTTAGAATAACTACACGGCAAATAGAGGCGATACCTGTGGGGCAGTTTTGTGGTCAGGAAAGCATTTACATGTTAGATGGTCCTCCTCCCCCTCGCCTTTACGATGAACGAATGTTTGGCTTACGGCCAAATTATTTAAAATTTTTGCAGTAAACTTCGTATATTCTGTGGCATATGCCTCAGGACAAGTTCTGCTGAATCGCACACTTTACGAAAACACTTTCCCTTTTACAACGGAAGCGAGAAATATCCTTGAAAATATGACCCTTGCTAATAAAAACAAATTCAAGAATGTTATTGGCTTTGGATACCTAGTCATATCAATTTATTCGGCATTGAGCGATCAGATCAACCGACGAAATTGGCTCCTTCTACATCTCTCATTCCGTACGATATCATGACGAGGTTGAACCTTCAAGGACACACTGGAAGGAAAGTTAAAAAGAAAATGATGAAAGCAAATCTATAATGCTATCATCAGCATTTAGGCTGTAGCTAGCCTTCACCTAGTTGCTCCATTATATTCAACAAGATGAAAACATTTACGGGAATTCGTCTTGGCCATAAATTTGTAACACATCGATGGATCCTTCAGAAAGCTTTTTCTTCACTCCCTTATTGTGGGCAAGTCCTTACAATAACGTGCTTTCGTTTTGACCGCCTAAATTTTTCCTTTATTGGAAGAATCGCATTCGGTACAACTACTTCTATGGACATTCTGCAATCAACTACAGAACGTAATAATAAAAATAAAAAAAAATTTGTTATTATGTTAGTTTACTATAACTACTACGATGAGTATCTAATTTTCCTTTCTTAACTTTCTATTTTTTTGGTCTAAGAATTTATTTCATTATTCAATAAAAAAATGATAATAATATTAATATAATTTGTTAGAATTTTATTATCAGTGAATAAACAAACTTTACTAGTCCGCATGTATTTTTCCAAAATTCCTAATATACTTCCAAATAGTGGAAGCGAGTGGAAGCAGATTCCGTCCACAATATGGGAAAGTTATGTCTCCAAAAATTTAAGCTTAAAACTGCCTAACTTCAGTGGCATAACTCGTAACTCACCAACTCGTCTTTACGTCGAATTTTCCAAAAAACAAAGAAAGAAGTCAATGTTTTCTACATTTGTCTGTCAGGTTCCATGCGTTTCCATTCGTCTCGTACATTTATTTACGTATACATGGTCTGTCGGTTTGTATGATGGCCAGTGTACTTACACGTCTCTACCATTATTCATGTCGGCTCATTCCTTCGCATGCTCATTTAATCTGTTCGTCTGTTCGTCTTCCGTCCATCCGTTGAACGTTCGGTTAATTATTGTGTTTATCGATCTGCTTCTTCGGTTACAAACTTGTCCATATGTCTGTTCATGTTCATGAGTGTGTCGCCGGAATCGTCTATAGTTAAAAATGGAGGCGACAACTTGAAACCTGCATTGTATGTTGAATTTTACAGATAACGGTAGCTCATATATTATAAATCGCAAACATATCAACACTAATTAAAAAACGAAGATAACTTCCGAGTCTAACGATACACGATGAATGGATCACAAATAACTATCGATTTATTTTATTATTATTATTATTATTATTATTATAAATGTTTATGTTGCTGAGTGTTCAAGGTTCGACTCAAAGCGAGTACAGTTTTTTTACTTGTTTTTGTAATAAATGCGGTAGCACTTGGCGTGTTAGAGAACAAACTCTAAGCGAATGTTGAACATTTAAATTTAAATTTATATTAATTTATTAGCGTGTGTATGTGTGATGAGTAAAGCAGAATCAGCGAAAAGTGAGTTAATTTTGTTGAAAAGGTTATAAACGCTCGGACTTTATGAAGTGCTTAGAAGTAAAAAAGCATTCTTTTTTAATAAATATTTGAATTGTAAATGAAGTTTGTAAAGGCGTTAAAAGACAAAAATCTTAGAAGCTAGAAAAAGAAATTGAAATTGAAATAACTTCAGCATTTTCGCAGATTCATTAAGAAATATTTTTACAAAGAACAAAGTGAAAAAAAAATCATAAAAAATGATAATTCAGATAGAAAGACTTTATTAAATCCACTCATGCCAAGCATTCACAAAGTTATGCAAATTCCCCGAGCACTGTACATTTTAAAAGGTGCCATCATATCTGGAATAACTGATAAAGCATACAAAATATTTTCGCTTCGTTATTTATACGTCCTCTTATGCCTGCCTACAAACATTTTTGAACATATTATATGCACATGTATATATGTATTTGCATGTACACATATATATATATATATATATACGTATACACATTACATATATATGCATATGCATGTATGCCTTTATGGTTTCGCCTAAAGTGTTGATAAGTTTTGGATTTTGATAAAATACATTACGTTCGTACATTGCCGGACGTTTTTTGACTGCAGAAAACATATTTTAAATATTCATCGTTCTTTTGAGATAGAGATTTTCTTCTCAGCATAGTTCCTGTAAACCAAACGCATACGCACTCCCTCACACATATCGAAATTGGTATAGCTAGCTACCCATGCATAAATTCACCGAAAACTCATTTCCTTTTTGCTTAAATAGAACGGCAGTTATTCATTTATGAATGAAGCTCCATCGACGAATGATAAATATGTTTTTTTCATTTTATATGCGACTGTGGTTGCATACATACGTATGGACATATGCCCATAAGAAAGTGCTTTTCTTTGAACTGTAAAAACGACACATTGAGTCCCCAACTTTCCGTCACTAATCAACATGTTGACGATGATGACAATAATCTCTCACCTTTTTTAGTTCGGAGTACTATACCGCATCTTGACTTGTGATGTGTTCGCCAAACACCTCGTATTCTCCAGATGCTCACAATCCTTCAGACTGTCTGGTCGCCAGGGAACAGTCAGCCCTTTCATTGCCCTCCAAACTTGATGTTTCAGACACCCATATTAGGTGCAGTTCATTGTGCTTCGCACTTCTCAATTTTGAGAATACTCCAACACATGCTTAGATTTTATAGTTCGCCCTTTCAGGACCTTTAAGATGAATTGGTTATTAGAGTTTAAACATTCGGACGCTCGTGCAGAGATTGCATGGGCTTCTAATTGAAATATAGAAGGAGTATATCTCATTGACATAGACGTTTGAAATTTCGGGCCTCATATTCTAGCCGATTTGGAATTGTCAATGTGTCGTTTTCGTCTCATTACTGCAAGTTGTAAAACTGGGCCATTCCGAATGGGTCTCTTCGGCATGATCACTCTGAAATCGATCGGACTGGGTTAGCCTTACGATGCAATAGTTCGGCATCTTGACAGACGGATCGACTATGAAATCCTTGAGTACTTTTCGATGACCATTCAGATTTTCCAGGTTCAGTTTGTCAATATTTGGCAATCTAATGCAGACCGCGAAAAGCTGAATTTCGCCTAATTTGAATACAAAAACACTATACTTGGTGATAGTTTTCTTCTTCTACAGAAAGAAACCCACATAGTTTTTGACGCTTGCTATCTAATCCTACATTCTGACACTAATTTGCTACTTCCACCTCATAATGGAGATTGCCAGTGTTTTGAGCTCGAGGTCATCTAATTGTGTCAACAGTTCGTCGATGTCTAGAGTGCGAATTAGACGAGAGAATATTCTCCCTTGCGAGTAACCTCTGACGGTCTTGATGGTCCCTGACATCTCTATTAAATCAGCGGTAATGAGCCTAAAGGTCGATACGGTGATTGTACAATTGGCGGCCACATCTGGAATGCTTCTCAATGGCTCTGTATGACTTCTTATCAAAAGCTTCTTATATACCTGTAAGGCATCTCGCTTTATAGCTAAGCATGAAGCGAAGTTCCTTTTTTATACTTTAAGCTCACCTACTATAATTTTGACCAATAGAACCTCACAAGTAGATAGCACTATTCCACAATATCGGTTAAAGTAAAAGAGTTACTTGCTTAGTCTATATTGTGCTTTCTATGCAGCTGTCTTGTCGCCGCCGTGATATTGCCGTTTTGGTTTCCAAGTTGATATTTAATAAAGCGGCATTATTTTAAAAGATGCTTTGTTGATTTTTCTGTAATAGGTTTAAAAACCTTTCCCAGGTGCTCATTTTTGCCTTCCGCTTTTGGTATGACGAGCGGTTTCGCTCCGTCCCAGTTGCGGGCACATGCCCCTTTAAAGGATGGAGTCTGCAAAACCTAACTAATTGTTGAGGCAAACGTTCTGCGTTCTGTTGCTATGAATTCGGGCTATTTTTCATATGGCCAGATGTACTCTTTCCGCACTGAAGATATTATTAACGAGACTGTGGTCCTTACGTGACACCATTTTTCTTTGAGTTCCCGCAGTTCGCAGGTTTCGCATGCCAAACCGATTCACTGAAGTGGGTCTCTAGTAAGAGACGATTGATTTCGTCTCAACTATCTGTGTATTCTCCATTTTCTTTATTGAGGGCGTATACTCGAATGCTTTGGTTTCTGGCTAGGGATTTTCATTCACGTCCTCGTAGTACCTTCAGCCAATTAGCCCATTTTGACCGGCTTAGATAATCATTGCAGATGGTGACGGTGGCCAGGGTTCCCTCGTACGCAGCCTACTTGCCGTATTTCATAAACTTGTTGAAAAGTTATTTAGCGTGGGTAGCTTGTAATATCGTCACACATCCCTCTTAGATTCCTTTAAAAGAAAGTTTCCATAGGAAGTCTTCTGCATTTTTGAACGAAGCGTAGAAACAGCAATAAGGACTTACGTTACTGACTCGTTTAATGAGCTTCATTTTTTTTTTTTTAATTAAAAGTATCACATATTTTACGGCAGCGTAGGTACCTCAGGAGTGGTGTTTCCGTATAAGTTCTGTCATATTTTTGTAGATCCTTTTATCGTAGTTTCAAATGGAAGTCGACAAAAACATTCACATCGTACATTAAAGTTACTTTGCTGTTTCAACAAAAAATGTTAACAAAGAAATGTCGATAGCATGAGGCCTGAACTCGGCGACCACTGACACATATGTATGTTATTAATGATATCCAGGGTCTACGTTGCTAGCTGCACAACAATGGCTTTTGAAAAAGTAGGATTTTTTCATAGAGGAGCCATATTTTCTTGTGTTACTGCTGAGATTGTTCGGTGATATCTTCTCGGCTTTTCCTAGACGCTTCTGGCGTACATTCTACAAGTTACACATGAAACATGATATAGTGGTAATCCCATCATTGTTAGAAAATTAAGGTCTTTAAGTTGCACTAAAATATTTGTGCTTCCATCTCGCGTTTTTTGATAGTCACTAAAAGACTTGTCGTAACATAAGTCAGGAAGCATTAACTATTAGAAATTGCACATAAGCGACTTACCAGACGTTTAATCAGTAGGATTTGATTATATCGGGCTTGCCCGTACAGCCGCATAGCTCGTTGATGTATATTAGTAAAACCGCGGCCTACGTTGATGCAGATCTGTTCCAAATGGATAGTAACCTTTGTCCCGGGGTGAAGAGGACGAACCGCATCTTGTTCAAATGCAACAATGTCACTGTCAGGGACATATTGTAGAAGAAATGGTTGTTCACAGGATCTATTGTGTTCGCGAGTGGACGTCAATGAACGTTTGAAGCCACAGTGCCTAATATTAGGTTATGTAGGCAGAAAGCTGAAATGGAGCTCAAAAGTTGTCAATTTTAAAACCCTCAATAAGGGCCTGGCCGTTGTAATTCGGACAACGAGTGCGTGAACGCAAGATACTTCCGATTGTTGTTCTTTTGCGAAGAGGTTTGTGAACAGACTCCTTTTGGTTTTGTCATTCATTGTTTACTGTTGTTACAAACCTGCTACTGTTTCTTGAATTTATTGTAGTTACGCAGTGGTTTATGCATAATGCACTATCGGCATTTTCGATATAAGCGTGTGTTATAATAATAATATTGTGGTATTTGCAGTATTGTTACGTAACTTTGCATTATTCAATTGGTTTTCCTTATATTGTATTGTTAACCTACTCATTATCTATTTCTATTTTAAACCGTAAAATCTGCAAATATTAGGACCACTTGTGTGAGGAACGGCCTTTGCTGCAGATGCAACTGCCTTCTGACTCGTTTTAATAGTCAGCAGAAATGTACATCTTTTGTTGATTACGTTCTCATAAGTGAGAATCTTGCAAAGGGCGGCCAGGCGATAGAATTTGAAATTTCGTATCATTCGGTAAACACAAAAGTTAAGCAGATCTTTCAATATAAAAATTTTAAGAAAATCAGTGCTAGTGCAATTATTAGTTAACTACTTGGGGTTGACTTTGGGTCCACGTACTTCTCTGATCCCAAAATTAAGTTTCTTAATGGAATTCTTCATCATTTATCACATATTACATCGTATAGTTATTTAATAATGATAAGACTTTCAGCTGGTCTCTTCCGCCTGGCTTTTTGTATGACGTATCCCTTAGAAATTTTGCCTATAAACAATACCTTCGTTCGTTCGATTAGAGAATTTATTTCAAATTGTGTAAATGGGTGAAATCCTTGAGAGGAAAGATAAGAAATCAAAACTATATCAACTTTTTTGGGAATTCTAAGTCTAAGCAAATATGGAACCTGCTCCGTACCAAATTTATGCTTGGAGGATGGAGGAATGACAATGGTGAGGTGGACGTAAATACTATTAATGACTTTTCCATTCCAAACCGACCAAACAGCCGCGAGCTGCCATCCATGCTTGCTCACTTTAATGACAGAGATAATTCTGTTTCCTTCCAAAATATACATGGAAACGCACTCTGCAGATCTTTTCGCAATAATACTTCTATCCCTGTGGGCTTAACGGAGTATCCATCAAACTTGTGAGTATGATCTTTCCTTACTATATTGAACCATGTAGTGTGTTTTGCTAACACCACACTCACGATCTCTGTATTTTCCTGTAGAGTGGAAAATATCTCGAGTTATACCCATTGCTAAATGGGAGTCGTCTTAGGCACAAGACAATCTTTAATCGATTAGCGTTCCACCTTGTTTCTCCAAAATGAAGTAGCACAACCTTAGCGAACAAATTGAGACCTCATTGAATAATAGTAATGTTCTATATAACTGTTGATTTATTTTTCGTTTTGGCCGCAGTAGGTGCAAGCTTTTGGTTTCTCTCAATGATCAGAGGATGATGTTCGCACATTCGAAACTGAGATTAACCAATCTCTACCGCGTATTAGTTCTTGGATGATGGAAACTTGCTTTGTGCTTTGTATTAGCACAAATAAGACCGAAGCCATGCTTTTAGGCTCTGCCCGGGCTGGCTCCTCCAAATAGAGTGTTATATTAAGTGAGAAGTCTATTGATTGGGAGAAGCTATGTCAGGTCTGAGATAATTCTGGAATGCAAACTGAACTTGTACTCTTGCCAGTTCAAGTTAAATATGCCATTTGGTATATTGTTCTTATGTCGCAGATTAACTACTGTGTTAATACCTCCTCGAGTTCTCCGTCGTACAACTTGGATAGACTTAAACGGATTGTCAAGCGCATTACACGCTTTGTCTATAGTGTGATATGCAGAGACCAAGTTTTTTCTATTGTTTACGTTTTCTTATTATGAAATTATCATTTTATGACTATACAAAATTTACGCTGTTGATCTGTCTCTACGATATCTTGCAGTCGCAATTAGCAATCTCTTGATCGGGCGACTTCAATTTTCTAGGACGAATAGATAGCCTTTATATCAATATCGTGCATATCTAACCCCTTCGCTGAACGTGCGTTTATTGTCCCTTCAGCTCGATACTGGAACGCGCTGACGTTGGCTTTGAAATCCTTTATTGACCGCTTTAATGCTTTTAAGAGAAAATTTTCCTCATTCGTGAATGCTTGAAATCGTCTGATAGAGAGTTGACGATTACAATGGTTAATGATAGAGCAAAGCAATCATTTGAATAGTCCTTAGTTGTTTCTATCTACAGGATTTATATTGATGTAACTATGTACAGCACAAATCCTCGGTTTACTGTTTAAAAAGCTATTTCATATTAAAGTTTAACGTTTGCAAAAGAGATTGTGTTGTTTTATGAGCACAATCCGGAATATCAATAAAAAAAAGACGATTGTTTACAACTCGGATCTCATTCATTTACATTTATTCGAACTTAGCACAACTATTTCAGTTTCAACAAGATCTTCATAATTTAGGATCGTCCAAGCAAGCACAATGCAGTCGCTCTTTTCCAAATTCTTTATATTCAGTTCTTCATTAGGAGGAGGTACAGCTTTTATTAAAGCTATTTGAATTTCTGATTTTTTTTATCGTAAATTTTTCCCATAATTTTTCGCTTCCACCCCTTTAATAGGGTCAGTTTTTGGCAGGCCTCTTACACGGCTTTCACTATCTAATATTTTTCGTTCATCTTCGGCCACAACCAGTTTCTATCTCGATGGCGTTGCGAAAACAAGTAAGAAACAGTATATATATTTAAATGATTTGTATGTAAACTTATTATGGATTTCTCACATTCAGGAGAACGCCAATAAAAACAAATTAAAAACGATAAAAAGAAGATGGCTGCAATCTGTTTGTTGAAGTTTGATTGCAAAACATGTACAGGACATATTTAATATAATCTTATTTAAGTCTCTTCAAATTTCGACTTTGTAACGCTTCTTATGATTTGTCAATATGTGCGTTGCCTTCTTTAAATAAAACATATGTTAGAATTGCCTTAAGTCTGTGTTGTTTGTTTTAGTAACAAGCCATGTAACTAAACGATATATATTAACTGCACTTTATGTCATGCGTACATCCAAGGCAAGCAATTCCTTCCGACTGTTATTGAATATATAAAATGATCTGGCAAATGAGTAGGGCTGTCTCTTATTGTCCCTTTTCGTTAACCATTCAATTTATATCATAAACTGTGTGCTAAGCACAAATTTCCTCATATATAGGAACATGTGCATGTAAATAAATTATTTTCTTTTACATTTCATGAGAAATTCACTTTTCATCTTAATACCTTACTGAGGGGTTAAAGGTTTTGTTTGTTTATCACATACAGTTTAACTAACGCGGGCATAACCTCTCCTCCTGATTCCTGGTGCCTTTTTCTTTCCTTCTTTCTTTTTTTTTTTCTCTCCACTGTTTACCCATTTTATGTTTATATCAGTGTCTCGACCCTATCGACTATTCATTCCGTATATAAAAGCTCATCAATAATTTTTTATGCTTCAATCGTTCGTTGCATTTTTGTCATTTAATGTGCTCGCATTTAATGACTAAGCTGGTGCGAATGAGTTTTTGGACTCTGGGATATAAATATAAATTAAATCGAAGAAAGGTGGCCGCAATAGGTGGAGAGTTTAGAAATTCTAGAATTTAAGTTTTGAAAAATTACGTATTTGTCAGATAAATTTTTTTCGTCAATAAAATAAATTCGTTGCCTCCGACAGTGGGTTTTTAAATTCCTTTTCTTTTCTCGTCCGTAAATTTAGTGCATTAGTGAATTGATTGCATTGAAATAATAAGGTAAAGAAAAATATGATAAAAACGTGATACAGAGCATGATAGACATTGTTGTGAATTGAAAACATTGTATAGTCGTTGTTAGGACCAAGTTTTGCCTTGGAAACCTAACTCAAACTATAGGTGGAGGATGGAAGATGACATTGCAGGTGCAGACAGGAGCATAAGTCTACCGCGCGTTAAATAGTAAATAATTTTTTCTTCCATTATTTCGTAAGCGACATTAAGTAACAACAACCGCTCTTTCGGCGATAAATAGATTTCTGGCTGAGAGAATTGTACAAACACTTGACCAGTAACAGTTCGTCTGTTATCAATTATATATATGCCTTCGTCTTTACTAAATTTGTTACTAAGAACAAGTGAAAACCCATATTCGTGTTAAAGCGAATGTATTGGCAGGGCGAAGCGTTTTCTTGCTCTGCTCCTTTCATATGGTTCTCCGAAATATTTTTACCGCGCATTGTAAAAATGTGGGAGCGTGTTGAGAATATTAGATTATTACCCTCTCGAATGGTCGCTATCGTCACTAACCAACAAAGTTCTCGATCAATTAAAAAGCACTGGCAAGCACTGCGATCAGTGCTTTAAATAGCTTTATTGTTTTTCACATCGGACCGCCTTCAAATTCCAAAGGCCTTATGTATTAAGTTGATTTTTTCTTTTTTGCTAGGGCCGCCAGCGCAATAGCGCTGTAAATTAAACTATAATATACCTCTGGCGAAATGCTTTTTTCGCAAATAATAAGAGCCGTGCTGCAAGGGCGTGTGGTTTTCAAGTCAAGTTAAGTTTCAAAGAACCGTAAAGAACCGTGCTATGCCAATACTTGAGAGTAACGACAAGACACACATTATCTTTGAATGTATTTGGCTTAGCGAGGAAGACTTTAACTCTTCGGCGCGTAACGTTATCCAACTGCGAAAATAATTGACACTAGCACATGGACGCGGTACTTGATGTATACAAGGTTTCTGCCAGCTGACAATACATGTCAAAATTCCATTACATATGAGCGGAGCGCCATCACCATAAAGATTGCAATGATTAATATCTTCGTCTGGATCCACGGGTAGATCGATGCAAATAGCTTCGTCATATATATTCGGTATTTGACTTCTACACACGTCTTTTCTGATAATAATTGCTTTGATTTGAACAATTTTATCGCTGTAATTCCTGCCAAAGCCCACCACTACACAATTCGCTTTCTCACTTACAATATATTCTTCGGTAGGTAATTCTACAGCGGCAGCTGTTTTGTCATTCAATTTTATTTCGCTGCTTAATTTGATTAAAGCGATCTGCGGTTCAAACGGTTTGGGATTCTCCTCAAATTTATAGCAGACAGCCTCTTTCCAATATACGCTGTTGCGTGACGGAATTTCTCTTAATAAATTTGGGATACCAAATACGGTAAAACCTTGTAACTCCTTTGCTTCATTGTCGATTACAGTCATTACTTTACTGAGATTTACTGCGTAGCTGGTTAAAATTACTTTTTCATTTAATATAACTCCAACACTATAGGTTATGTACTTCTTGTCGGTAGTACGCCAGCCCCACCAAACCATATGTTTGGTGTAACTTGTAAATTCTTCTAATTGCGGAATATGCGCCCCAAGTAAGCCTATTCCGGTTGTTATCCAGTTCCGAAATTTGTAAACGCTAGCACAAATCCTCGGTTTACTACCATTACAAGGGTTTTGGCGACTGACGACAGCCGTTAAAACTCCATTACATATTAAAGGGGATCCGTTGGAAAAATGATTGCAATGCGTTGTTGTTTCGTGAGCCGAATCCGGAACATCAATACAAATGACGTTTGTGTATAACTCGGGTATCATTCGTTTACATTTATCCATACTAAGCACAACTGCCTTAGTTTCAACAAGATCTTCGTAAAGTAGACTTCCCCAAGCAACCACAACACAATCACTCTTTTGCAAATCTTTTATATTCTGCTCTTTATCAGGCAGAGGCGCAACCGCTACTTCTCTCACATTAAGCTTCAATCTTCTGCTTAATTTGATTAAAGCTATTTGAGTTTCGAATGATTTCGGTGGTAAATTCTTTCCATAATTTATCGCTTTCGCCCAATTAACAAGACTATGTTCTGGTACGTCTTTCACAAACCGCGGCAATCCGTATACAGCAAATCCTCTCAATTTCGCCATTGCAAAGCTGAATTGCAATAAATTAGTGTTAAGATTGTCAGCATAGTTTGTTAAAACCACATTGTCTTTGATTAATGTACCAATGCCGATAATTCGTCCTGTATCGTAGCGTGTCCAGCTAAACCAAATCACGTGTTTAGAATACTTGGAGAATTGTTCCATTTCTGTGGCTGTACCAGCATTAAGCTTGGCGGAGCTCTCTGCTCTTGTTGCAACGATCCCGTTGTGAATGTCAAGAATTAATTTCAGAAAAATAAAAAATTTCAAATTTTGAAAATACACCAGCATTGTGAAATGAAAAATGAATCGCTTGACGATATAAGAAAGTTCTATATCATCGACGACAGACAAGTTGTAAATTTTGAATATATGCTCCTAGGATGTAATATATTAAAAATAATAACGCTTTGAAAGTTGCAATCGCTTCGAAAAGAATTGTCAAAAAGTGCGATGATTGCAAGGATAAGATTTTGATCGTTTATTTTGCAAACTGTTCACTGTGCTTGAATACTCCGCCCCAGAATGTTACAAAATAATTCCACACTGCTTGTCAGTAGGATTACATGCGAAAGGAGAAAGGTAACCCAGTCAAATGTTCGGAAATGGCCAATACGCTCGTCACATAATGCCGATATTTGCTGTTTGCGCTGGGCTGACTGTCCTAATAATTCCATCATAAGGGGTGCAAATTGCAATCGAAACCATACGTCCATGGAAAGCGCATGTCCCAATCAACAACAAAGAGATAAATTAAAAAATAGGAAGTCTGCCCCAAAAGCAAAATTCCAGAGTAACTCTTCTTCAGGACAATTCTGTGTCGAGCAGAATAACGTGATGTTTCCAACTCTGGATCAGAAAGCTAGTGTAACAATAACTCAAAGTCAACAATAACTCGGTTCGCAATTAAAATGAAACGAATCTGCAACATAAACAATCATTCACCTCAGTTCTTATGGTTAAAGTTGCTCTTTACTCAGACAATGAGATCGTTAGGCTAACTTTTGATATTGTTACCCAAAACGAGAACAGTTTACTGCTAAAACACAGCGTTAGCTATTAAATATTGATACTCAAATGTTAAAAAAGGGCGTACAATCATCTTTTGCAACTGTCGCAGAGTTCGCCATAATTCTGTTGGGAATTTTCATCTTTTAATCAATAATCGCTTCGATATGTGTCTTCTTTGGGAAGCTTTGTTTAAAATACTGCGATAAATTATATCACCGGACCTGCACTTGTATAAGGCATGCAAGAAGACGAATCAGTTAGGGGAAAGGGCTGCAATTTTAATCCATAATTGGGTGACCTTCTGCGAAACCCTATCCCTATCGACTAAAACTGATGTAATTAAAAACATCGGTCTGGATATTCGCAATTCTAATGGAAATTCCACGCGGTTCGTTAGTGTCCATTTTTCTCACACGAGTTGTACAATAAATTTGAGAGTGACTTACATGAAATTACGAAGCAAAACAGCTTGTCGAAATTTAGTGCTGTACATGAGTAAATTCTTGGAGTAGCCTTTTAAGTGAAGTCATAATATTCATTCCAGTAAGTACTTTGTGCACTGATGATCACAACCTATATTCCATCTGCTCGAAGAGCTACGCCTGTTTTTCGGATTTAGTTATGACTAATAAACCGACGCCCACTTTCGTTTGCAAGCTTTAAATGAATTACATTCCGAGCACTTAATAATTAAACTTTTTCTGAGTTCCCAAGCAATCATAAAAGAAAATTTTACAATGGACTACAATAAGGCTAATTGGAATAAGTTATTGACGTCTTGTGACTAATACGTGTGATGGCCAATAAAACGATTTTAACTCTATATCCAGAACTGAGGGTGTAGACAACTGTAGCAATTTATTTACTGCATAAGCATAACAGACGCTGCTCGACGCAGCTCAGCGCTCAAAAATTTCCTAAAACTAATTTCCTTGGTCTTCTCAACTACGAACTGAACTTAATTAGAATAAGAAATTTTTAAAGAAGACAACGGAATCGTTATTATGAACAAGTCGACCACATAAAGACCGTTAATAACGCGTCCCTAACCAGGAGTGAAATTTTTAAGTTCAGCAATGCTTATGGGATGATAAAGTAAAGGTAAGTGCTCTGGATAAAGGAAGTGAGTCATGCCCTTTGAAGATTCACATGAAAAGTAAGTAATTTTATGGAACATAAATTATAAAAAAATATTGGAGTATTGTGTAACGCGATAACGTCGCTAAGCCTTAATTAGATTAAGCAAAAAAAAAATAAAAAATTTTTAATTAATGTATCGAAAATTTTATTTCTATTCCAGCTTTTTAATAAGAAAAAGCTAAACTAGCTTGTAACGGCACCACCGACAGGCATCGATATATTCATTTTGTGAAAACTTTTGCAAGTGAAGGATGCTTCAGAAACCGTGTAAACTATGTATATATTACTGATTATATCAAATTCAAATTTCATCCAACCACGCCTGTTTGTACAATGTCAGCTGTAAATATACCTTCAGTCGCAAGGTTGTTGTTATTATTAGATAACACGAGAATCTCTCGCACCCAGATCGGTATTGAAAATGGGTTAAAGCAGCCAAAAAGCAAAAGGGGCAGAAAGCTTCCGCAAGTAAAATAAGTTTGGATCCAATTATACTGGAATATTGCATATAATGATGCTAACGAAGCATCGTTCGCACGTACATTATTTGAAAGTAATTCATTTTTGTCATGCAGACGGCGCGAACATTTTCTGTTAAAACTTTCGCTTGTTTTAATATAACTTGATTAGCAATATAGTAAAACTTACTGTAATATCTTTAATACAAGTATTTATGGGAGCCTTTTTTTCCATACTAAACATTTAGTGACGTACATAATGTATTTAAGCCTTTCGAAGCAGAGTTGTCTACTTAATTAAAAATTCACAAGAAATGAAATTAAGAAGAAGGACAGACATCGGTGCCGTAAGGCTAAGGCTTGTTTTGTTCGTTTTGAAACACTGCTTTTAACTAAAAGAAGCTACATATACGACAGTTTTAGTGGGGCTGCGTGTTGTGCTGTGTAGCATAAGTGAAATCGTACTAAATAGAACCAACTCATCGATTACATCGCAATTCCAAAATAATACGCTTCGTTTACGCATCCACTCTCTGTCAACTCTCAAATCTAACCCGGACTTTTAATTCGGCAAAATTAGTACTAAAAATAGTTCTTACGCTTGACTATCGTCATATATATTTGTAAAAGGTTGTCCAGGGATGCTTAAGAAAAATTGTCACTTTGTATCCTAATATTGGAGAGAGGTTAAGATTCCCAACAATGAGAATGACCTAACATGGGAAACTGAAAGGATTCACTCACAATTCCCCTATTAGTCATATATATATATATATATATATATATATATATATATATATATTTTATGCAGTTTCTTATACTTACATTTGGATGTCATAAAATTATAAGTTATTATCTTGCGGTAATAATTACACATTTTAGTTGCGGGGATACCTTTTCCGTGAATACAACAAAAATAGACAGATGTGTTCAGCCGAATGAAAGAACTTGTGGAGAAGCTGCTGCTTCGTCTCACGGAAACCTTTCTAACAACTTCCCCCTTCTCACAATGTTGACAGACCTTCTGTATTATTTATATTCTCAAAAAAAATTCCACATCTAAATTTTGTGTTAAGAACGCTTTCTGACGCCACTCGTGCTGCTTGTTGGTCTTCTCACTTTAGAATGTGATTTTTTCGCTTTCTTCTATGCACTCGGCGAAGATGGCACTGCACCCACTCACTCGAAAACCTGGTCACCTACTTTTGTTTTTTTGGCTCTGTTCATTTATTATTATTATCATTTTGTAATTATTTCGCACAGTGTCTTAGTTTATATGGCTGCTTAAATAAGTATGGACTCGCTATATTGCACAATAGTGCTATGCTCAACATAATTGGTCTGTGTTTTGTTTTTATCAGCACATTGTATGAACCATTCGAGAATCTAGCCTGTTTTTTTAAGTTATCTTGTATCCAGTTACGCAGTTTGTAGACGCTGATGCAGGGGCGTGGATGGTTAGGCATGCATGGGTCTTGGAAACTGACAATACCGATAAGCTGTCCATCGCAGATTAGTGGTGCGCCAGGAAAAAATTGGTCGCAATGCGTAGTCTCGCCCTTCGCGGGCATATCGATGCAAATTGCCTCCTCGTACAGGTCTGGTATCCTTCGCCTACATTCATCTGGCTTCACAATAACTGCTTGGGTTTCTACAATGTCCTCATCGTGCTCAAGTCCAAAACCAACCACCACACAACTAACAGGATCCTCTTCAATATCCACAATCGGTAAGGAGATGGCAGCGGCTGTGTGCGAGTCCAATTTCATGGGATCATTTAATTTAATCAAAGCGATTTGTGGCTGAAACGGTTTGGGATGGAGCTTATAACCGAAATTTGTCATCTCATTCCAATCCATATCTTTAGAGATAGGTATTTCTTTTACATGATGTGGAATACCGTAAACCACAAATCCGTAAACTGGCATCGGCACATCTTGGTAGTAGGCTGCCGCATTCGTAAGGTTTATAGTGTAACTTGTCAGCACTGTATTTTTATCTAGTATTACGCCCATACCTAACACCGTTTTTATTCCTAAAGCATCCAATCCATGCCAAACGACATACTTTGAAAACTTGGTATCCTTTTCCCACTTTGACAGATTCCCCAAGCCTTCTATGCGGGCTTTAATCCAGTTGCGTAGCTTGTACACACTGGCACAAGGACGTGGTACCCTGCCATCGCAAATCCATTGCCAGCTAACTATGCACGTTAGCCTTCCTTCGCAGATTAACGGAGCACCACTTGTGAAATGTTCACAATGCGTTTTAATGGCAGCATCGGGGACATCGATGCAAATAATTTTATCAGTATCCTCAGAACTTGATTCATATAGATGTTTGTTGCATTTGTCCTTTCTTACAATAATGGCTCTGGTTTGAACGATATGACCACCGCTTGTGTGGCCCCATCCAACCACTACACATTTTTTGCCGACTTTTTTATGATCATCCGAGGGTAGCGGCATAACGGCAGCCTGTTTAGAATTTAATTTCATATTTTTGTTTAATTTAATTAAAGCGATTTGAAGACCGGAAGATTGTGGCCATATGCTTGTCGTATAACTTATGGCTTTCTTCCATTCTATCAATTGTTCTTTTGGAGGACGTTGAACGAACGCACTTAGGCCATATATTACAAAACCACTCGCTGATATTTTTTTGTCGCCGACATATGTTACTTTGTTGCTCAGATTAATTGCATAATTAGTTAAAATGATATTTTTGCTTAATATTACACCGATGCCTCGAGCACCTGCGGTACCGTTAATGTCCCAGCCAAGCCAGACCACATATTTTGCATAACCAGTCGGCTGCTCTAATTTCGTTGGATCTAATCTGTGCAGGAAAAAGTTTGCATCAACATTGCCACCAGTTAAAGCTAAAACGAGTTCCTGGTTAATTAGCAAATTGAAAATGATCGAAAAAGAACAAAAATTTTGAATATATTTTCTCGACATCACAAAAATACAAATAAAATACAAAGATGTCTAATTAAAAACAAATGAATATTCGCTTTGCGGCGAAATTCGGATACTCGTCATTTATCAGCTATCGCCGAGAGCACACGATATGCGATATAATAATAATTATCTAGAATCTGACGGCTAGTTTCAAATCGAAAGCTGTTGTGTGTTGTGTGATCTGGCCGAGATTTTGCACCCTAACAAATAACATAAGAATTAGGTATACCCCATAACTACGACACACTACTACTGATAAGAAATGATAGAAAATTTATTAGAAAAAAGTCAATTGTTACTGAATTGTTTATAAGATTTCAATATATGTGATGTGTGCCACTTTGATTATTCGCGTGCAGCAATTCTATGCAGTATGCAACGACCAAATATAATGAAATAGGAAATGAAATATGATTTTTCCCGGCGACTTTTGACAATTGATTGGCTTATTGCACTTTACAACATAAACGCATCTATTTCATCATCTCGCTGTGTTTACCAAAACAAAAAAAAAAAAAACAAAAAAAAATAAAGAAAGCGAAAGAATGCAAGGATCGTCATATGTATGGAAAAAAAATATCAAGGCCTCTTGTATGCATACTTACTCTATCGGTTGCTGCACTTTTAACGTCCAGTGCAATGACAAAAAAAAGCAAATAAAAAGGCGAGCAAATCCGTGCACGCTGTAAATTTGATGAACTTTTCAGTACATACATCTATCTATGTGTTGCGAAAATGTTGATAATCTTCCAAGTCCACTGTGCCAGATAAATTTATGAAGAAAATTGTAATCATTTGCTAGAATAACGGAAATTTTTTCAAAAAACTTCCGCAGTCTTATCATAAAATTTCTCTCGCGCGAGAAATTAAAATTAAATTCATTACTATTTACACATATTTACTTGCAAGATCTGCATATAGCAACGCAAAACCTATACCTATATATAATAGGTATCTGCATGCGTTCATATAACTAAGTACATACGTTACACGGTCGCATACTATACACTATTGTAACTGCGTAACTACACATTACACGATGTTGGATAAACATTGGATTTGATGCTAAATTTAAACGGTATTGAACTGTTATACCAACGCTGTGCTTCATTATCCTTTTTTCGTGTAGCTATTTTGCTCTTTCGCTATTCGTGACTTTCATTTCTCTTTGAATGAGCAAATTTCACTGCTTTGAACGTAAAACTCCATTTTCTTATGTTGTACCCGATCGCAATGTAAATCCAATATTCTTGAAACTGCATCATGTGGACGTCGTCATAAAACTTCTTGGCTGCACTTGTCTGAAATATTAATTACTCGACCCACTTGCTGGTGGTCTTGACTGGTCTTTATGAGCGTGGCTTTCTACTTCTCAAGCAGACGCAAGTGAATTCATAAAGTAGGGCAATCAGATACATATGTATTTTAATTCTTTTGCCACAACTTCGATAGATATATGCAATGTTTTTATGATCACAAGCAATCGTTTATTCCTTATGTGAAAACCAGAATTCAAATATTCTTAATAGACGATTCAGATGGACTTATGGACTTGTCTGCTTATTTAACCAATCGTCCACTATTGAGGTTTCTGCAGAAGTTCAGCTAGAAATGCGGAGCGCGATGAATTGAATATTAGAATAACATCAAAACTGAAATAAGTGTAGGGAGGGAGCTGAAGCTTTTAATACTTTACAGATAATTGGAAAATATTGTTACATGTAGCGGGATCGTTTCGATATAAATACGAAGCATAATAAACTCGATAGCATAATACTTTTCGGTGTCATTGGGCTCTCTTTTCTCTTCCACTCTGTTTAGGGCATTTTCTCAAGCCATTACATTGTTGCTGGAAGGAGAAAACCTATTTTAGCCTAAATTCCGCAATTGACGCCCGGTTCCCCTCACGTATAGTGGTTCCGCGAAAATGAATGCACGTATTGTGCATGTACACACTTCCTCTACAAAGGATTAAACGAAGGATTTCCTTATTCCTGATCACAACTTGTTTTACAAAGCAATGTATGCTGCATTACAGATCTCATTTATTTATTTATTTTTATTTATTTATACATGGAATACACTTAGTAGTAGTAGTAGTAGTAGTAGCACTAGTAGTAGTAGTAGTAGTAGTAATAACTAATACAAACTATATGAAGAGTAGCAAAGAAAAGAAAATGACGAAAATATAATACGATTAAAATTCATGTATAAAAAAATAAGAGAGAGAGAGAGAGAGAGAGAGAGAGAGAGACAAAGAAAAGGAACGTACCCATCTAGCAAAAAGGCACACCCGCAGCCCCCTAACCCGCAGCACACATGCAAAAGCTTGGCAACCGATAACAGTAAACAAATTCAGCTAATCTTTGAGTCACGCTAACATGATAAGATTATCATATCAGTTAGTTTAAATACGACATAGGCAAAGCACGCGAATTAAGGAGACGTGATTCGATAACATTTAAAGAATCCGCTATTGGGGTTAAGTAACAAACATCATTTTGATTTTCGACGACGAACGAAATCTGAGTGGACTGGCAAGGTCATAATTAAGTCTACATTGACTAACCTTTACGGAGATGAAAGTTCCTAGAGAACCGATTCGGGACATTAAAGTTTATCCCACCATTTATTATCTAAATTACGAAGGAAACACCCAAAATAAAGCTTTGTTTGTCAAGTGACGCCAAGGCTAACAACAGCAATGTATTTTCATACGGAGGCGAAAAACAAGTGGTCCCCAACCAAAATTCCTAAAGGCAGAGAGTACGAATTGCTTTTGAACAGATTCTATAGAGCCTACATAGCACCTACAGGAAGGTCACCACACAACAGAGGCAGAGAGGGAGACTCAAATATTGATCTGACTAAGAGTTATGCTTTTACTTTCTTTGTTCCCAAAAAAAAAAAAAAAAAAAAAAAAAACGAAAAAAAAGAAAAACACATTTGCCACATTTGTTCGATTTATTTATATGATCCTATTAGATCTGTTGAGTTAAAGAAAAAATGCTTGTTTTGTGTTAGGATGATGTTTATTAAGTGAATTTCTTTTGTCATTATCTACTTTATACAATGCTTCTTATGCTTTACTCATGATTACCTTAGTAAGCAATTGGCCATGAGTTCCCAACAATTTCGACATTCTATCTCGTACATATTTCATCAGATAATGAAATATGCTTACAAGATTATTTTCATGGGCGCTCCTGTGTGCAGGTGTTCCGTTATTTATCGCGATCGTTTCTTTTTGCTAGGAATGCTGTCCAGCAGAACCGGTTGAGTCAGTTATGCATCATTTTCAATATATATTTGAAGAATATATATATGTTTCTAAAAATATTTTGATATTCCGTAATAAAAGTTCATAACGATATTTTATTGTATATATGCATATATGTATATATATATATATAACGTATATTGTTAAATATATATTTCATATGAGGTGGCGGTAAGTTGCCGCAGCAACTAAGCTCATCTATAGCCTTTTCCTGATATAAGGATCGTTAAGCTCTTTAGACTACCGTACCCTAGCGTCGATCTAGCTTTATTTGAAGAGAGCTTAATGTCCAAAGCTTGACGGTAAGTCAAGTACTTGTTTACCTACAGATCTGACGGAAATTGAAATTTCGATTTTCTCATTCAAATCTCACGGCCAAAATACAATGTTACGTAACTGATTCAAGCGTAAAACATTCCAAATCGGTTGCTTAAATATGCTTGAAAGAAAATAGAGAAGGATAAAAATAACTGTCTAGCATTTCCCGGATGCACGACAACAAACGCTGAACTTACTCGGTCATCATCGCCATCGTCATCGTCATCGTCATCATTATCATCATCGATGTTATCATCACCATCAACTATTATTAAAAAGTAATAAGCAACAAATCATTGTCTAGGCCTTAAATATAGGATGAAGAAAAAACTGTCGGGAGGGATTTATGTGGTTTTTCGCGTTGTACTAGTCACAGGAGCACTTTTGCACGTACACTCTCATACATACACATATACGCACATCAACAGATCAATATATGTTTAACCTAAAAATTTGTTATTTTCCAGTCTCGCGTAAATTATTGAAATTTTTGTGTTTATGTTACAAAACGTCGATAGCAACGTATGCACATATATGCGTAGGTGTGCGCGTTATATGGGAGAGGCTAACGTATACAGGATACTTTGGGCTTGAGCTGGATTGGTATATTTCGCTTGGTTATGCCGTTTTTGTGTTATGTTCCTTTTTTCCTCTTTTGTTTTTGTTTAATTTCTGAAGTTACCATTAATTTGCGTGTGTTCGTAATTTTACATTTAATTTGTAAAATATGCATTGAAGCAAAAATGTTCAATAAGTGCACACACACGCACATATAGACGCAACATAAATGCATACACTCCGCATACACACTTCTGCACAAAGTAAAAATGTTGTTTATTCAGAGCAACCCATAAACATTAACATTTTAAAGTTTTTACCGTTTATAGACACAACCACATTGTGTTAACCTCATATTGAACATACACGCGTACATGCATATGTGCATATATAAATACAGATACCCGTGTATGCATGCAGGCATTATATGCTATAGATCATCAATCATTGTAAGTCTGTCTGTGCCATAGTGAATGTATTATACACGGAATACCATTTTTTTTTTTTTTTTTTTTTTTTGTTTTCTACTTTTTGTTTGCTTTTTTCGGTTTGTTTTATTTCAATTTTACAATTTAACCGTAAAACCGCAGAAAACATGTTAAACGCATTTTTAATAGACTCAAATATTTTGTTGCACTGAAACAAAATGCTGCTATTACTGTCGCTGGTGCTGTTGCCTTTGCTGTCCTTGACTACTGTCATTACTGCCTCCTTCTTCTGCCGCGGTTACATTAGTTGCAACAATAGTCAAATATCAATTTGATAAAAGTCAGAAAGTGGCCAGTGGCAATATCTCAAGAAATACATTTGGTCCATTCCAGAGACCGGCGAGCCGCCCGTTACTAAGTTGAGTGTGAGACTAACACAACACAACCACAGAAATTAGCCTGGCTGGCTATATCTCTATTGTCTTATCCGCCTGTAGAAAAATCAACGATGAACAATGTATTTAATCAGAAGGTAGCAGAACTCTTTAAATAAAACAAAAATGGCTTGTCATTCTGCAAATGGCTCTCATTCTTCATTCGCTTCATAGCTATTTTCTTCGGATAGAACACGCGCACGCCAATGTTTTCTTGGTTTTCAAAATAATTGAACCGCAAGAAGACAGACGCAGCTTCATCAGATCATACAAAGATTGGAGGAGACGATTGCGCTACGATCCGATTCGGTTGCAAAAACCAGGCCTTATTTATCGCTCATTTTAGTAAAGAAATTCATGCAAATCACGTACATCGCCCAAAAATGACACTTTGATACGATGGAAGAAATTGACAATGTGCCGTACTACGATAATCGAAAAAGCCTTATCGCGCTTTAATCGCGCGTGAAGTACGCCCTTACGCGCCGTAAAAACGTGACGAAATTTTTTTAAATTGGAATTTTACAACAAGTAGAACGTGTCATGTTGCCAGCTGTCCTTTGAGGGTCTAGAAAATCCGGAAATATTTTTTCAAGCAAATATTTTCCAAATTTACATAACGTACGCATTTCTTTCACCCAATCATAAATCAAGTACTTAAGTTCACCTGGCTTCTAAAAATAGCTTATATTTATGATGATCGATAATGGAGCGCCTCGTGGGCCTCGCGATTGATCACAAAATGCCTACACCCGTTTGATTCGCGCTTTCTAGATTAGGTGGAATTGCGCTTGCTTTAGATTATCCAAGCAAAGGTTCTCTTAATGATTCGAAAGTCCCTTCATTTAACTAAATGTAGAAACATATCGGGGAAATTTTCAATTTTCAGCAACGTATGTCTTGTATACTCAGAGAAAGCTTTATACTTTAAATGATTAACGAATTTGTTCACTTGAGCTTCCCGCGCCTTTTATATTTCATTTACAAAATAGAAGGACAAGCGGGCCAACCGCCGGAGAAAAGGAACAAACATTGCATAATGTTGACAGCAACAAAGCATTCGCCGAATACGCACGAGAAAACTATGAGAACCCCTTCATGCGCATATGTGTCTCGTAAGTGTTTTTGCGTTTTGCAATTTACACTTAAACGGACAAGTATTAATGGTTAACAACAAAGGAACGATGAATTTCTATGTGAATACAACAAACATACAAAAATAAATGATTACAGGAACCAAAGAACATAGTAGACATGTTTTTATGTGGAAAAAAAAGCAGGCTAAATATGAATAGGAGAACAGAGGAAAAGTTTTTAAATTTTTCAATAAATGATAAACAAGAATTTTTATCTTTTAAGAAAAGATAAGTGATAGGAGAATTATCTCATTGATATGCACATATGTATGCGTGATTCGAGCAACGTTTTGAATCAACCCAGCCATTTTCGTCCAATCACTTCGGTTTTTTGTCGCAAGTTGAAAAATGGGCGTTATTTCTCTTTTAGCTCCAAGTAGAACCAGAAATATTACCGAAATATGAGAATTTAATTAATTAATTTAATGATTCCTAAAATTAATTATTTTTGCATGCAAGCGTATTAATTAATTAAGTAAGTAAGTAGTCACAAAAGTTTCTAATCGAACCGTTCTTAGAAGAATTTCTCGTTCAGTTTGTAGCACCAGATATATTATTGTAGCGACACTTTTCTAGGCTTAGTTTAAATGAATGTATGAGCATAACATAGTTTCTAAACCTACGTTGCCTTCCGCAACGTATTGTTGTTGTAAACACATTTATATGGTATGTAAGTATTTGTATAACTTAAGATGGATGGTTGTCTTTGTGTGAGTGGTGAATGTCAGCAAAAGAATCCCAAGTAAAAAGTCTGTTGTTGACGCTTAACGTAAAAAATCGAGAAGATATATGGAAACAACAAACATTTGATAGGTTCCCAGCACACGTGCAATGCTGAATTGACGTTAAATAATTTAACAAAATGTGATTTGTCAAGAGATAGAATATGTCGTGAAAAGAAAAAATAATGGAGCAGAGAGTAAAGTGAAGGTGGATTGCTTTCGTTTCGTTAAATTATCTAAATTCAATAACATTTGTAACAAAAATCCTACGCTTACCTTCAAGAAGTTTTCATGTGTTCAAGTAATTCGTGCGTTGTTTGTGTATGAAAACTGTGTCAAGTGAGTAATCAAAGCTACATTATTGAAAATAGTCTTACTGAGAATATGTCCATTGCTAGCCACACAGCCTTCCCTTTTTCGAAAAGAACCTCCTTTCTGGATAACGCCGCAAGAATTGAAACGCTGCCGAACAGACAAAAAGTCATTCAGTGAAATCAATGTTAATCGAAAACAGGCCGTTCTGATGAACACAACGAGTAACACACTCCGGCTCACTACTACTAACATATCCTGAGCGGGCAGTGACACTCAATCTTCATAAATATCACGATTTCCATAGGCATTGAGCCTATTTTTCGGCTCAGTTGTTTCAGGTATCATTAATAGGCTTCTTTAGTGGTTCTATTAAAACTCTCTAATGAACATCATACATCACACATACACATAAACATTGCCTCATAGTATCAGAAATGCTTGGCCCAATTCGAATAAATTCAAGTCTTTCACTTTCGCCCAGTCGAAGCGCTATTGATTGAATGGCACTGTGCTGAGAGTTAAGCCACTAGGCATACTTATCAACAAGAATGCGCATGAGGAAATCATCTCGTCTCAATCGAGAATATTATATTACCTCCACAATTTAATCGCCAATATTACCTATTCCCTAGCTATCGACAATCATTTCTCACCACACTTTTATTATTCTATCTATGGTTTATTTACATACCTGTTATAAATTTTCTGTGTAAGATTTACGAGCAAACGATGCAAGATAAGTACGATTTACTTTATTGAAAAAGTAGTCATTCTTTTGTTCCTCTATACAAAAAAAAATGGGTAATTTTGTAATTTTTGGTAATTCATCGCTGCTTAAAATGAATCGATTTAATCCATGATAGGGATTTGAGCGTAGGAATCCAGTTCAAAGAACTGTTTATACGAAGCATTCACAATCTATACATGGGAACATTAGGCTGGACCAGCTTCAGTCGAACATATTGATTGAAGCAGCTAGGTGGTTCTACCCAGAAATATATGCAAATGGGCTCACCTTTAGGCTGTGAACTTAAAGTATTGTCGAAAAATTCAGCAAAACTTTCTCGATTTCAGTTCTAGTCCGTTTGCCAGCTATTTTGAGTATGTGGCTTATATAATATAATTTATCGCTTTGGCCTTTTAGTTTTAAGCCACAAAGAATACCCTATAGCTTCTAATTCGTCATTCTGTTAGAATCTACAGCATTTTTCATAGAACTTTATGCTTAGTAGTTAGACGGCATTTATATTTACTTGCGGTATCTCTCTTATATGGTGAACTGTGGGCAGAGAGGAGCAAAAACAGGAAGCAGTGTTTCTATACCAGCGACTTAAAAAAAGCAAGAAAATCAGACATGGTCGAGAAGACCGTTACAGTTGTACAGCGCAGTGAAAGAATAATCAGTGTGTATATGCAGGTATTTCCAGGGCAAATGGATAAGAAAACGCTGACTAATTCCATTAAACAGACTTCTTTCATCTCCGCAGAGCACTTACCGTGGCTCGAAAGTGCCTAGCGGTGTGCAAACACTTTCGTCACTCATCAGCATGCAACGTTCTTCTTACGAAAGTCAACTGAGAAGTTATCCAAAATATTATTTGTTTACAGTGGGATTGTGTGCTTTGCCGTGTGTGTGTTTTGTCTTGTGAAAGACAAAGTTAGTTAGTTGACCAAGAGAGTCGTGTAAAAAGTTAAAAGTTAGAAAAATTAACGGGGGATGTGATCATAGGGTATTAATAATATTTTACTCAATATGCGTTTCGAACGCTCCCCATTTGCTGGCCTGGATAGACAACTTATTTTCAATTTCTTCGACATCGAACATCGAATTTGTTAACCATTCAAACCTTTGCATTTGCCTTAAGACCGTGTTCTGCCAATGGTTATGACAAGATTATGTCCAATCGCTGCAACTGTCACAAATCTTTTAGCAGGTGAGAGCGCTGTTTTGACAGCCATGAACAGTGATTAACCAAACAGACTAGGAAACATTTTAAAATACAGAGACCTGTAATGAAATAACCCTTCGGAATATATTGTCGCGAACGAGGCCCTTCGGCGTGTTACTCTTCTTCATATATCTCTTACGCTTGAATTTTTCAATTTCAGTAAGTTTATCAGTCATTAACTTCATTTTAGGCGCGTCTAAAAACTATTAAAACACATTCTCGTGGTGTTCTTTTTACTATTCGCATTCCAACGTCGAATATCAAAAAGCCTCAATAATTTCAAGCGTAATTTAAGTAATGTTACAAATGTGTATCTGTGTACGTGTATGCATTCCTGTATGTGCATTAAGTACATGTATGTCTTTTACTAATTAAAGAGAGAGATCTTGCATAAAAATACGTTCATACAAAAGTATTCATATACACATGCACATATAAAAACCTATATACTGAGTACATACAAAAAACCGCAACCACGACTGATACGTGGCCTAGACAATGAAATCTATTTGACTTGTGTCATTTTGTCATCAACCGAATGCATGTGTGCGTTCCTATATGATGCGTGCATGTATGATAGTCTCTATACAAAGAAACAAAAATATCAATGTAGTCATAATGTGTTGCATCCTTTACATAAGTATATGTATAAGTTGTGCTCTGGGAATACTTTTGTACATACACGCATCCTTATTTGCGCAGTTATGTCATTTACAAATACACATACATCATAATGACCCGAAGGCAAGATGCCAAAAGGAATACCAATCCTGCCATGTTTGTGTTACGAAACTATATGGTCAGCTGGTCTTTGTAGTTAACCCAAACATGTTCATACCAATCCTCTCGATATTCGAACTTTTCGTAACATGACCAATATCCTGAACCGATAACAAACACTCTCATTATGGTCTCTCAGCGTACAATTGACTTTAGTGTCACTACGCAGTCTGCGTACAAAAGCAGCAAATGAAACACAAAGAAGAAGAATAAGTGCGTATTGATTTGTAAATGCAATATAAGTAATTTCACAACGATGTCTCATGCAGGCAAAAAAGCTATGTTTGCTTTGGAAGGAATTTTCCATATCTAGTACCTATAGGTGAGTACACGAAAATCGCTACGTTATTGCAGAACTTACCTGAATCGAATATTGTATATTTTAGGTGAACCAGGTCCGACTTTTAATAATGAACACATACACAGACGAACAGGCAAACAAGAAAATGCGAACAAATCATGGGAATATTTTCCGAAAGACCTCTGGGTGTCACCTGTTACCTAACAGATTTCGAAAAGTTTCACTTTTCGGTCTTGGGTACAGAAATGAGCCAGAAAACAAATGGCGACAAACGCGATTAAGTATCATACTAAGGGTCATTTGTTTCTGGCACACGTGTAGAGCTGTGCTTATGTTAGAATCCAGTCCACAATCATATTGGTTTTGGGTCTCTATGATGTTGAAGGACATCTCTTAACGTACACATGTGAGAATTTCTGCATGCCTAGGAAAAAGGAAGAGTTTCTCGTTTCGTTTCTTCTCCTTGAATATGGAAGTACTCTGAGTGTCAAGTGTTTGCTGGTTGTACATATTTCTACGCGTACATATACATACACATGTAAATGCGTATAACATTGTCATCGTTACGTGCTTCACCATACACATGTACATCGCAGTTGTAGTAAATGCAAATGCTGTAAAATATCCCAATGGACAGGGCATGCATACACACTTTGTTCAGTGCTGCTACCAAGACTTGTTTTTCTTCTTCTCGTTTTTTTTTTTTTGCTTTCAATATACAATTGACCGACAACACATACTTGTAAAAAGTATATGCATCCACATACACACTATGTGCATAAAAATCTATAGATAGATTTAGATATGTATGTACATAAACACATAAATGCTTTCACGCCGTTAAAACACATACGAATGACATTATTACGACTTCAATGACTTTTCCGGAAACATTCAATCGATTTGCTGCTATGGCTATTGGTTGGTTGAGCAGTTAGTTTATACGATTGCGTTCATGTGTATATGTAAACGTATAGTTTGTATATATATGCATTTAATTTGTTTAACCAGTGCTCGGAGTTCAGTGAGTAGCAGTTTTTACAGTTCTAGTGTACTTTAATGTTTTTGTGGTTGCTGTGGTGATAATGATCATTCTAACCACTCAAAATTGGTTTCATGACCGAATGCTGTTGTAATTGTCGTTGCTCGTGTTCGTGTTGTTGTCATCATTCTGGCTAAAATATACATAACCGAGAAAAATATTTAAAAAACACTTATTGAAAACTTGATATGCGGAAGCAGTTGCTCGGCCTATAGGAACATTTGATACCCTATATGCTCCTTATATGACGTACAAGAGTATAAAAAAATTTAGAAAATAGTTTCACACTAAGATAAAATATTTCTGCAAAATTCTTTAGCAAATCTAATTACTATTTACGAAGCAGAATAAACGACGCCGATATCGTCGAGCATCTATCGTGGTGCGAAGATAGAACGTACAAAATTATTGCCCTACCTAGTCAATTGCGCAATTTATTTGTAAAAGATCCTCACACAGTGAGTAATTAAAGTTAAGCAATGTCGTGCCTGGTCAGATATTGACCAAAAAGCAAAGTAAAGCGAATAAGATTTCATTTTTATTAAGTAAAAAATTACTAATTCATTGTTGAAAAAGATATTGCTATTGAAAAATTGCCAAAACATAATAAAATTCATCAACACGCAAAATTGGCCGTGCTCTTGGCAAGGTGAGCCTTTGAGCCTCATTTGAACTTTGATCTTAAATTTTACGATTATTTGTCTCATTACATTTCGAAATTTTTTCTTTACTTTAGTTAAAGCTAACAATTGGTATTACAGGTAAAATTTTTGTAAATCACATCAAAATTAATCCGTTTCCTTTTTACAACGAATAATACCGCGAAGTGCCTCACGATCGCATGGTCAAACGGTAAAAGAAAAGACCCCATTGTCATATGCCATTTCAGAACAGTAACCTCAGTATAACATTTGATACTTTTTTTACGCAGCATAACCTGAAGAAAAATTTTGTGCGGAATTTGCATGAACAAGAAAATTTTTTTCTTCATTTTTGAAGATTTTTCTATTATTCACAGACTTCGAAACCAAAAAATATATGCCCTATGTATTATATTTGATGCAAATATGTATGGCTTGTTTGGATACACAGAGGATTAGAAGAACTGTGAACAGAAATAATAACATTTTAGTTACTTCTAGGGACTTCATAAATGGCTGAAAGTCACACTGTAGTATGATTCCTTATAAAAAAGAGCGCACAATTATTAAGATAAGAGAAGAAAAGTTTTTCTTACATAAAATGTATGACCTCAAGCACAAAATATCTCTTAAGCACAAACATCCTTTATCTGTAGTCTTGTAAGTAGATATGATGCAATTATTTCGTCACGCCTGTCCACTAGCGAGATAACAACGTCGTGAATATATCTCGATAAATTAAGTTTAACATGAATTTAACCTAATGCCTAAGGGCCCCCCAAGGAAGATTTAGTTAACTCCGTTTAAAAGCGCCATCGAATCAATTTTGCAATTAAGTGACTACACCACACAGCTTATGCGTAACGTGCGTCTATGTTTCAGTAGACTAGACAACTAGACTAGACAACGCGATAAGCAATGGTCTGTGGTCATACGGTAGCAAGTTACAATTCCGTGGATACCGCGGGCTCGCAGGACGAGCAGCAAAAACTGTTTTGAAACGGATTCGATGGAGTCAATACAACAATGGTAGGACGGGAACCACACTATTGACGCATATTCTAGCATTGGTTTGGTAAGACTAATGAATAGTGCGTTGGTAATGAGCTGGTCCAAGATTTCTTTCTAACATCGTTTCATAAACGCAAGAAGACTACTCGCCATCTCGACTACCTGCTTAAAGTGTAGATTAGAGCGCAACCGACAATCAAAGATGACACCAAGACGAGAAAAAGAAGATGATGGAGAGGCAATATTTGTACAGATGTACCTCAACTGAATGTTCTTTTTTTGCATTTACTCCGATTACGTTATACAAAGTTTAAATCAAATTATTCACTAAGTAAATTTAAGTCAGATTGTAGAGCGTGAGAATGGCCAGGCGTAGTAAATGGTAGAAACAATTTGGTATCATATGCATATATAAGAATATTTGAATGTCATGTAACTGATAGTAAGACATTAAGATACAAAGCAAAACGGAGAGGACTCCGTTGACTGCCTTGACGAACTCTCGAGCAGATACTATTGTCTTTCGATTTGATGGACTTAAATAAAATATTCTGAACTCCATACATTAGATCCGAGGCAATTCAATTCAGAAACAGACAGGGAGAGCCGTCAAATCAAAATTCAGAATTGGCAGATTGTGATTAGTGCTACGATCAGTATAGATCACATCGGATTGAAGATGATTAGAGAAAGTTGACTCGACATCATCAAACCGCAAAGTTGTTGAAAATTGCTTTACCCTCTGCAGCAGAAGATGTCTATAAGTCGTCGCAATCTGCCTAACTATCAAGCTAGGGACTTGATTATTTTTAAGACCACAGTTAAGTGCTACAATAAGAGGATTGGATGTTGTAGAGACGGATGTACGTGCCATTGCTGACCTGGCTAGTTCGGGAGATATGGCAGCGTTTCACATTTTTGTCTCACGGACACTCTCCAGACGGTTACATCTAAAAGAAATGCATACCGAACGGGCAGGTCATAAGCTCTGGACCATTGTGTATCCTACTCTACCTTCAGCCTGCTTCGGCCCACGACTTGCAATGAGTCCGATGACCCCTTTATCCCACCTTCCTCTTGCAAAAAAAAACGTTAACTTTCTTGTAGCAACGCAGCGTTCTTACATAAAATTCCAGCGTTTTTATTAAAAATCGTTAAATGTATGGCTGGACTTTTCAGATATTTTAAATTTGCATTGTTGCATTTGTCTAATACATATATATATATTTTTTTATACACTGAAGTCTCCTAACTGTTATCTCTATACACATATTTGATTGCAATTTGTTGAAAAGGGAAAAAAAAAATTTTTTTCTTTTTTACATACATCACTGAAAAGTATGTGTGTAGCGGGATTCAACCAAATGCAATTTTCTTTGAATTTCTCAATTGTATTTACGTCAATTTCTTTATTTACATCGAATAGTATTTTATTCTATTTTTACTTGTATTAAATTTTCTGTCCCCCTTAGATCTTAAAAAAATGCCCGAACACTTTTTTCCTTTTCATTATCCACCATCACTATCCGTCTTCTTCAAAAGAAGACGTCCAACGTCAATCATTTCTTAACGAGCGAGATTAACAATTCCATTGCTGCAGGGTTGTATCCGTAACAAATGTCAAAAACAACAACCAAATGTTACGCATCCTTTTGGAGCTCAGGAAGTTGCAACAGCGGTTAAGATTTCTAAATGCATTACGCTTCGCTCTATTAATGTAATTGCGTTAGCAAGCTAAATTTAGTTGGGAGTATTTGTTGCGTATGACGGAATATTGAATGCAATTAACAGAAATATCGTACTTCTTGAATTTCTGAAGAGACGTTTCATTTTCTTTTTTAACATTGCTTTTTCTTTTGTGAACCAAGCAGAGAAAGAGCGATAAACCGGAAACAGATTCACCCAAACAGCAACAGCTAGAGCGCTAAATATAATTTTGCAGAACCTATGAAGCAAATTGTCCAACTTGTCCCCCACCATTACATGATTGACAAAAAGTCTTTTCGGAATATTATCTTTCTGAAACTGTAACGCAGCGCAACTTTTATTAACATCAACGCTTTGCATCAGCGTATGATATACTAAACGAAAATATAGGGTTAGATAATATTTATTCTCAGGATTTACAAGAGCAGTAGAACGTAATAAGGCAGAATTGCCGAGATTCCTATGATAGTTGGAAATCACTAACTACGATAAAAAGACATGGATGAGCCTCAATTTTCTAGATATCTCCTGAAGAAGGGAAACATTCTCCCATTATATATTAAAATCTATTGGTGCAGGAGTACATGAATAGTGCAGACATAAATATTTTCAAGTCGTCATAAATACAGCATCAAGAGGTATGGAAGGCATCAACTAAGCGCACTAAATTGATCAGGCAACTCTGATAAGAACTCTCCCGCTTACTCCGAACAGAGAGTACTCTGAAAACCTACCTATTCATTACAAGAAAGTTTCGCATTATTTACCTTCTTATTATGTAGTAAACATAACCAATCGAATTAGTGCCTGTGAAGTTTTGATAAAGTAGGATAAGGGGATCTGTAGGCGCATTGGGTTTTTTGACGGAAGCAGGGTTACCCAATTCTCTAATGAAATTCTAATTCCATTCCGTTTCCTAACGATAAACTGTTTGACTAACACCGAAGCCTTCTGAATCGTAATACCTATGTCCACCTCATCACTTTCCTGAGAAGATTAATTGGATAGGATCAAATCCATTCGAATTAAAGGATTCAGCAAAGAGGCCCTTCGATCAATTAAATCGGTATCCGATCTTAAATATCTATGCTTTTTCATAGAGCTAGCAATATTTCCTGAGTGTCTAAAACTCTTAAACTGATTTTCTTAAACCGCAACTTTTTCGCATAAAATAGTTGCTAGCTTGTTTACCTCGGTAAGCGTAGCATAGTAGCATAAAATGCTAAAATCTTCAAAACTTTTGAATTGTCTTGACTCGTCCGATGGACCCACCGCACGACCTTGAAAGAATCGAAAATAAGATCGTCGATTATGCCGCTTCCAAACCTGCACATTTTAGATGACAGTTAGATAGGAACCGCACAAATGTGCTCTTAACATTACAGCTTGCGGTTGTGTAGGATATCATTGAGTATTAAAGTGGTTGTTTTCGAGGCTGCAGCGCTCGTGAATGATTGCGCAAAAAGTAAAAAAACTATTAATGAAATAATTTCATGAATGCAATATTTTTTCAACCAATTAATAATAACGTTTCTCCGCTTCACTTTACGTACATCAAAGGATATCAAAATGATATTTAAACGTTCGCATTTCTATACCAAAAAGTTTAACCAAGTTTTGTTTTTTTAATTTTGTATCACAATTTACATCGATTCGCATGACCCGCGTACACGTCAAGCAGACTAAAAGGATTTGAATTGATTTTTATGCAAGTACTACGCAGTTGAATGATTGGGTTGCTGACTGACACTTATCTACGACTGCGTCATTGGTCATTAGCCATTTAGGCTTCCATGACTTTTTGCCGAAAGATCTTCGTAAGCAAATGGCTTGCACCGATGGAAAGAAAGTTTCTTTGTCTTTGCCAACTGGTGAAACATAAATATATATTTTCCCAATTTGTTTTTTTTTTCACGAAAAACGCTTCTGGGGCTACCCTCGTATTTCTGGCCAGCGACGATTACATCATTTGCATTTTCTAAACTGACCAACCGCACAATTCGCTTCTGTCCGCTTCTGTCCTGCTTTTAAATATGTCGATAAGCTCAGTTTGTGGTATTGGATTTTTGGTACATTTATTATTCAACAGAGTTTATAGTGTTGGCCAAAAAAATAAGGCTTTCATTATGGTTACAATTACTAGCTTAAATTTTGAAGCTTGAAAAATGGATGACATTATTAAAGCAATATATTCCATCAAGTCGCATGCTGCTCGATATGAATATTAGTGAAAAATTCTTAAAATTATTACCCCAAACATACTCGTCTCTATCACTGACACATTCAATCACACATGTACGTACTAGCGCTTGTCCTGATAATTGAAAAATCGCTTGTATTTAAAGTGAACGTACAATTTTGGTCATGACAGATGTTTCTAAGGCTTTTGATACTATAGCTCACTACCAATTATTGAAAAAGCTTAGACTACACGTTGGTTTCGGGCATACTGCGGTCAAATTATGATATGTAATATCATGAGAATAGATATCGATGTGTAAAGATTAATAACTCTTTGTCTACTCTCATCCGGAATACTTGTTTTAGATTTGGATTCATACTTAACTGTGCGAAATCTCGTCTGTCATTATCAGATTAAACGCGAGTTCATCTGTCTGTATAATAAGCCGACGTTAATTAGATCCAAGAGAATTATGAATCTTAGTTTACCAAAACCCACCTACTCCGCATCTAAAGTTATGGAATATAAAAGCAAATATAAATGCTTTTTGCTTTAGACAGAAAGCAATTACGCTTTTTAATCCTAAAGATAACTTTTACTCTTTACTGTTTTATTGCCTGTAACTTACTATTTTATGCATACACTTTAGGTTTTAAGCGATGGTTTTGTTTAAACTTAGACATGCTATCAGCCATATTGTTGAAATCCTGTCCAAGTATTATATATTTATACAAGATTTGAGTTTTCCGCCATTCGTGCGGTAAAGCGTTGGCAACCCAGGAAAAAGCGCAGTTTGACAGCCAACTGTTCAGAGTTAGTAAAAATGGAGCATTACACAAGCAAAGCAACGCGTTTTCATGTGTGTGGTGTGGTCATACTTCATCGAAAATGTGACGGGTGAAGCACTAACTGTTACTGGTGCTCGATATCGTACTATGCTAACCCAGTTCTTTGTACCTAAATTGTTGTCGTGAAACAATTCAATTGCTACATGAGACATTCCCTGGTCGTGTACTCTCACGTTCCGGTGATCAGATTTTCGACAAACAAACACTCATCCGCTATTCCACATGCATCAATTCAAATCTTGTCTAAATTTAGCGCATTTCATATATAATATATTGTGTAAGGCAAATAAATGAAAAAAAAAAAGAGAGAGAGGCGGACAATCATACAGTGCAGTCCGTGATGCGCGCGCTAATACAAATATGAAAAGTCTGTCAATTTAATTGTAAACACATAATAAACTCAAATACTAAAATATATACATATTCTGTCCCATTATGTTAATAAACTTATTATTGTCGGTTCAAATCTGAAGTACGGTAAAGTTTTTTCTTTGCCTCGTCTATCTAATGTGCCCACAGTATATCAAAATTAATACGTATATTTTATGCATTTAATCATATCCGTTTTTTCGTCTGTCCATCTGTCCGTGTGCCCAACTGTGTGGCATTTGTGATAAACACTCTCGCCTTCTCAAACGTAAAGGTATCGCCTACAAATTTGCAAAAGAGTTTGAAAATGGCCCAAACTGGACAAGTCTACAGTGCAACAAAACCAAGATTGCCATTAGCTTCCCTGTTGTCTGCTCATTACCCACAAGCTACGTTAGCTATATGATCAAAAAATCATTCATTTAAAGAATTCCTTTTTTTTCTTTTGACCATCGAAGCTGCCGCTTTTTTATATGAAGCAAATCTTCTGTGGTTCTAGAGTGATGGGTTAAAAACCGATTATTTAATAATATAATAGGTCTTCCACTTCGCTTGTGAAACGTTGGAGATTGGTAGCAATAGGAGGTTATGGCTACTTAATATTTTATATTTTGTCAAAATCGTGCTCATTAGTAAGCTGCATCTACACGAGGGGGTTTGATACCTTAACGGCAGTCGTTTAATACACAATTTTTGCAAGAAATTAGGCGCATGGGACATCATTTTTTTTTTTTTTTTTTCAATTATACCTTCATCTAGTTACCCATAATGTCTAGTTTTTGTGCGTTAAGAAAGACGAAAAAAAAAGGAGCATTTACAGCAAAAATACATTGAAAGACTAATCTTCTCCCTGCCAAATTCGAACCCTTTTTCATCTAAGACGATACATTAAATTCTCAATAAGCTTTCGTTGAACGCTGACTAACTAGCTGTATTAAATTACATATCTAAAGTGTGTCTCTTTTATGAAAATTGAATAGATATTTCAATAAAACTAAAATTTAGTAAAATTTCGAATTGAATCACGTAATCAACCCTCCACTTGTGAAATTTAAATCTGGTAAAAATTTGCTCGCAAGTAGAGTCTGTAACGGACAATAATGTTAAAAATGAAATAATTACATAAAATTTATGCATGTAGTAGAAGCGTGACAGATTGTTTGTCAAGTTTGTTCTTTTGTGTGTTTGCACATCCACATACACCTAAGGATTGCCGTATATAACCCAACAACTTGAGCAGACCTCTGCTGGAGGGTGTAAGAGTAGATAAAAAAAAAAAAGCACTAGTAGGGCAGATGATGATTTTTTTTTTTTTTTTTTTTTTTTGATTTTTTTGGAACCAACCACAAGTGTAACATATTGCAAGTGTTGTACACCAGCTGACGATGGTTGAAATGACGTATTTTTGGCTTCGTGTTTTTGTTTTTATTTTCATGCGTTGATGACGACGATGATGGCGATTTTATGAAGCTTAAAATTGAGTGATTGATCGGCAAGTAGCGCAACTAATTAATTTCTAACTGTGACATCAAATGAGCAAAACGAGAGCAGTCAGTAACCCAATTGTGCGTCAGATTGATGGTCAATGAAAATGAGGCGGAAATGTAGCTGCTTCAAAAACGAAAAAAAAAAACAGCCCAACAAATGATTTATAATGTATGTTGCCACACCTGCACTATTGGAAGCCTGTAATTTATTATTTATAGTAACGTTTGCAATTGTTCTGTTGGCGGATGCTACCGTACGCACATCAGTATGTAACACATTTTATTTTGTGGTTTTTGCTGAAAATGTAAATTTACTATGTAATATGTATATATATTTGTATATATGAAGCAAAATATGGAGAAAAATACATAACTAGCAATACTTGACTGTACTCTGTTATTATTTATTATGTTATACATGTTATGTGAGAGCGCGAGAATGCAAGTGCGTGTGAATGAATGTATATTTGTGGTTTTTGACTTTGATAAGAATTTTTCGTCAACAGTCAATCCTATGATAAACTTAAACCATAAACTGCAAAATACACAAACACAAACACATACATAAATATATATATATATAAATATATATATATATATGTGCTTCTCTGTGTTTACGCATACGCATGCATACACCATTAAATAAGCGTGCGGTTCACTTCATTTTTCTCATTAAAAGCTTTAGAAACCTCAAACGAGGTGACTGACTGTGCGATGGTGGTGTTGAAAAACCACCAAACTAAGGTAACGCCCACTCGCTATTGGTGTCGCACGCAAAACCTATAAAACATTTTTACAACTAACGTTAAAACAATAGCTACATAGCGAACCCTTCCGTTCGCTTCTTCACTTAGTCACTCATTCATTACGTTCTTTCGTTAATTTATTCATCTGACATCATTATTAAAATTATTCACAAATCGTGTGACTTGAGCAACCTTTTATAATACAGTTTGTTATATTTGTTATTGCTGTCATTGTTGTTGTTAAATCTTTATATCATTGTTTAGTTGGTGTACCATTTTACTTTTAAGACTTTGTTTACGCTTACGTTTGCTTCCTTTGCGGTGTTTATTTGTGTTTCTTTGGATTCAACACACTGCACATACCGAATGCAACACACAAAGCTACTAACTAGCGCAACTCAACTCAGTAAAACTCTCGCATCATATGAAAATTTTACCGCCATCTCTTTAGCTGGTATTTTGCATTCCATGTGGATTTTTGATGTTAGCAAAGAACGTGGTCGCTAGTCGTCTTTCTCATATCTCATCCCTACTAACGATGTCAAGAGCTGCTACGAGCTTTTTTTTAAAACATTTTTTCGTTTTTTATTCAAGTTTTGAATATTCCTTTTAGATGTTTTGTCATGAATTTTAATGAATCTTTAAAATGCAAACACAGCTAGTTAATGTGCGCGAAGGTGGATTTTTGCGCGCACGCGAATTTGCATGTGTATGTATGGGGGAAAGCACCTAAAGTTAATGTGGGACTTGCATCCATTGATACCCCCCCCACTTGTCTGGCGGTAATCCTCCCGGAACTACCGTTACGTATTACGAGGAGAAAACAGTCCAAGGCTTAGGTTAAATCATCTCTCGCATTTTTACGTACATTTTCCTAAACATTTCTTCTTTCTCAGTTTAGTCATTATTTGCTTACTTATCACTTGTATACCAGATTATTCTGTATGACACTTTCACCTGTGGTCTAACTGAACGTATTCCCGGCAATCGCGAATTTTATCAACTTGGACATTAAATGCTTAGCAGTTTCATGAAGATCTCCGCGTAGCCCGGGTATTTTGGTGCAAAAGTCCATTTCATCTTATGCGCGTATAGCTGGAAATCGACAAATCCGGTCAAACTCTGCGTCAGGACGAAGTCAACGCGACTGCGTTTTCTTCCAACTCCTTTGTTCAGTGTGAACTGCTTCTGTAAAGTTCTCACGTACCTGATTTAACTCCTTTGCTACTATCGCTTTCGCAATGTCCTCTTGCGAACATCCCTAAGCGGAGCACTGCAGCATACATAGGAATCCCTAGGAAAAGCCCTACTAAAGGGTCTAGCGAAACATCTGTCGTAATCATTTATTTTTTGGCACATTCCGAAGTGTAATATGAGGTCTTCGTACCCGGCAGGCATCTGTTCATTATTCTGTTCTGGGTTAGCTAAATTGAATGCTTCTTTTATATCCAAAGTCAATATCCACACAATACGCTTTAGTTCCATAATCCTCCGCCTTCATATCAAATATAGTAATCGTCTTGTTAATTATTATATATGTTACAATAACTGTGCAGTGTATACTTGAATTTAAATATTAATAAAATAAATATACATTATCATGTCAGATCCGTAAAAGAATCATGCAAGCATATTGCTGCCAATCGTCTACATTCCATTAATTTTAATATTAATTTTAAAGTTAAGTGGCCCTGGGCCAGTCATCTAATAAAATTGCAAATAAATTTCTAAATCTAACGTCTGCGCCTATGAAAATGAGCGTGACGCCGCTTCATTTAAATCAGAGCGCTTTGTGCAAGCGCATGAAAATCGTGGAAAATGCAATTTAAAAATTTGATGCGAATATCTGGTCTAAAAGAACAAAGTGAACAAAGGGAAGCTAGATTACTGCTTCATTACATGGGTCCTGGCTCTTTGGATATTGTCAGTGCCTTTACTAAGTACATTGGAAGTATGAAGAACTAGGCGTCGGACACGCATATTATACCTAAAGTCAATATAGGTGCGGAATGACATATTTTTTTTATCAGATAGTAAGTTCAAAAAATTTGAATGTGTTCTACGAATTTGACGAAGTGAAGAACTCTTTCTCGATATTTTTTTTTGCAGTGTGTTACTCACGCATACATGCTTCTATAAAGGTAAAATTTCTAAGAGAAACACTACTTTTCGAACAGTCACTAAATATTGCCAGAAGTATTATGTCCTTCAGTAAACAGTGAAGTCAATGCGCTGAAAACGTTTCACAACAAACCGACAAATAGGATGACATCATCTATGTGCAGTCCATGTGACCAAATTCGCCGGATTTCTTACTCTGCACTGAACGCAAAATCCAATATTCGCAAAAAAACAGGATATTTCGTAAGAATGTGTTTTGAAAAGTCGCCACAACAAAGTCAACAACAACAACAACAACGAAAAATACACTTATATTAAACAAGTCGTCGTCCAATAAAACGAAGAAAGTGATTATGAGAATTTATTTTTGGCCAGAATTTTTAGGGGTGATTCGACAACATCATTGTGGCAAGATACGTGTTTTTCAACATCTGCACTGGCTGTAAAAACAACGACGACAACAGAAGCAGCAAAATGTAAATCCGAGTGGAATATTGAATTAAACTTTGACAACAAGAGCAAGGTGGCTGCATTTCAGGTGGGCACAGGCGCCCAGACTAATATTATGTCCACACACATAGCAAGTAATTTGAATGTTCACAATGCATTACCAACAAACACAAAACTTCTAACATTCTCGGGGAAAAATTTATAAGTAATTTGTAAAATAAACTTGGTATTTTCATACAAAAAAGATGAACCTTGCAAAGAATATTATGTTTTAGATATACCACGTAAAAGCGTAATTGACCTTGAAAGGGGCACTAATATGCTAGTTGTTGGTTAAACAAGCACATATTCTTTTCTAGAAGACCATCACTGATAAACATTCGAAAATGCTTACTAACTTGGGACTTTTGCAAACCAAATGTCTATTTCCATTAAACTCAAGTGCAACCACCTCGGGAAGTACTATTTTTATTGCACGAAGAGCTCAAAAAGGAATTGAAAAGAATGGAGCAATGAGTTAATGTGATAAAATCGGTAGAAGAATCGACTGACTGACGACAATAACAATACTTTTAGTAAAAAAAAGGCAAAAATAGCAAATTACGTATATATTTGGATCCCCGGCCAGTACATAGAGCACCCTATCCATTTCAGAAAGTAGAAAATTGTAAAGCCAGACTCAGTAATATTCTTGAGTAACTTAGATACCGATAGTGCGTTTTGGACGGCGCCCTTAATAAAAACTTCCTCTAAACTATATACAGTTAACAACCCCCTTGGAATAAGTGAGTCCGTGATATCACGTTTCAATATTAACGGCACAACCGAAATTTTTCATGAAGAATTTATTTAAATTATATAAGGTATAGGAAGGTTAAAGGATTTATATAGGCGAATCGGACATGATAAAATATTGTGACCATTGAAATTGTACATAGTTCATTTTTCTCTTGTTCCATTTTCATTTCGCTTACGATGAACCAGCTGAAAACTTCCTTTTTGCTTAACAACACGTAATGTTTTGTGCCCATTACTTTTTATATCCTAACTTATGTAACTATGCTTAGTCACTGTCGAAATATACTTGAATAGGTCGACACGTGTCTTTTTTTCTCGATATAAAGAGTTACAAGAGTCCGCGAATGTTAACGAGTTACAGCCTCTTTTACGAAAGCTCAATTTTTAGACTCGTTTATTAGTCCGTGTAAACACTTAGTATTCTAAGTTGATGCTTTCCAATTTGCGGTGCCAAAGCATTTTTGGACAAGAAAGAGCTCATAAACCGCTGGTTAGTCCGTTTGACAAACGTTTGGGTAAAATATCTTCAAGATTACAAAGACATACGTTACACTTACAATGTTATATGCAAACCTAGCGAATACTTATTTATACCTGCTACACTCTCTAGGTATCCGGTTAAAGAAAATAGAGTGACAAATTTTGATGCAAACGTGACTCTGCATCACGCATTTGCGACCAAATTTTATCGCAAATCATCATTGCTTCCTAAATATTAAACGAAATGGAATACGAAACCATAAAGCTTCCGATCTGTGAAAAAATTCAAGCCTGATAAAAAAAAAACAACTCGATAGTGACGTTAAAGACATCATTTCGATTTTTGTAAAGGCACCTAAATGGATTGACAATATTATAGTTGTATACGAATTGCCTGAGCTTGACGAATTAAAGTTTGAAGTTTATTTCTCCTAATCGTGCCGGAAAGCAAATAGCACAATTTATTAACTGAAGTGGAAGAGAAACACCATGGATAACAAAACTGCATTTGTCTTATGGAGCCAGCGAAAGCAGGCTATTTTCACATAGTGGCAATGGGCGAAGCGAATCCCAATCTAAAATCCTCAGGGTACAAACCAGAAATTTTTTGTGAAAGTGGGAAAGGAGGTTGAAAAAATGGAGGCGTGATCTGTTGAAGGAAGTATTTTCTTGGCAGGATACACGAATTATGGAAGTGGGACGCAATTTTCTTAATCAATACAGGAAAGGGGGAAAATATTAGTCTCAGTATAAAGCCATGGAGGTCTTACCGTTAAACCAACATTATCTAATACAAACAATAACAATATTTGACGAATTTGACATACACTGTAAAGTTTTTTACACATTTATTATTACAACCTACACAAGAGTTAGCGAAAGAATGCCTTGCAAAAGAGTTGTTATTATTCCAAAGAATCGTTGTGCAAAATAAATTTTTAAATGAGTCGTTCTCAAAGAATATATATATGTATATATATATAAAAGATAAGAATAAGATAAGAATAGAAAATCAAAATGAAAAATCCATGCGACAAGACCATGCGATCTGAAACAATACATTTACGATTGTGCGTGATTTTTCCGCAATATGTCGGCGGGTCATGAATGCTTAGATCGCCACATATAAACACACACACGCATACACAAGCGTAAGATATTTAAGGTCTTAATACAATAAGCGAAACGAGCACAACTCGACATGCTTTACCATCAAACCTGTTACTACTTTAACTTGAACATACACTATACAACTATTTTATTTTACTTAGTTTTCTTTAAATAACTTTGGCCCGTAGGGCGGTACAGAAGTCAAAGGTGACACCTTTTGCAACGATTAACCGCAATGGCATATTCCTGCTGAATTATTAGCATAAAATTTGTGTAAGAGAACAGCAAGTAACAGCATAAACGGAAAATTTACATATACAAACACACATACATACATATTTAGACACAAGGGCAATGTATTGTATGAAAGGTTTCGTTGTAGCATAAATTATGCAAATGTTGTGTTGAGTTGGCATTTACGAAGAAGAAAAAAAAAAAAGCAGAAGTTTAACGGAGAATAGGAAAATTTAAGGAGAACAGTTGGAGGAGTACAGTTAGCAAAACAACACATAAAGAAAACAAATCATTTCATAATGTCGCGGACCAGATGCCGTCAATTGTTTTCCTTTGGGGAAAACCCATCTTATTAAAGATGGAAACACGAAGGCCATATAAAATAAATGATCGAATGACAGCCGCAAACTCAATTATGAAAAGAAAGTTGTTGAGGATTTTTATAGTTGGTTTTCACGGAAGAACAAAAGAAGCTCGCTATTTTTCTCATCGAATATAAAAAATTCAAATATTTCTAAGAAATTTTAGATGGCCCTACGAAATATTTGTACCCTGTAGACCTAAACTTACAGTTTGCGATCTATTATGGATGTGTGCTTAGACAAATCGCATTCAGTTTTTTCCTGTCAAGTTGATTATGGTATGGAGTAGAATTTTATTTAAATTAACCGGTTTAGAGTATTTCTTTGAAAATTTAATGAACTAAAGAAACTTAGAAACTTATGTGTGTTTGAGTGGTTATAGAGAAAATACTGTGACCACCCACTGCTCGTATCTATCTCTTTTGACGAACGTGCGTCAGCTTGCCATACCCATCATCGAAGGATAAGGGGTATATTCAGTTTGTCAAAGAGATTGCAATCCGCTAGCGAAGATGAAAATATCGCCTACAAATCGAGATATAATCTTTGGGAATGTCGAAAAGAAGCAGTGGGTTGACCTAAAGGCGCCCTTAGAATTTGATTGGATGCTTAGGATATAGATTCTGAAATTTGTTTAATCATTTCGGCCAGTAGAGAAACGTTTTTAAGCGATGAATGTTTTTGGCTAAACCTCCATAGACACTCAATGGATGCTCAGGAGCCCGTTTAATTAGTTCACTTTCAAAGCTTTCAAGACTTTTGTTTCTGGATCGCATTTCTCGTAGCGTACTCGGTTCGATTGTAAATAAAACCATCCTGAATCTCTATGTCAGGTAAATGTCTCAACTTAGCTTGCAACCGATATCTTAAAGAAAGGTATTGCATAGATTGAAACGATTTGGAAGTCAAATCAATTTCACTGGAGTCGTCCAATTCTTATAAAAATAAAGCGTAAACTGTTAATTTTTTTCGAATCTTCAGAATTAACGCGTAACAAACTTAAACTTCCCGATTTCAATCACCGTCTGGCTAATCGACCGTGCAAATCTTTTTGAAACACGCAATCCTTAAGAGAAATGTGATCTGCAACAACTCCAAAATCACGCGCGTAGACAAGCAACTTTTTAATAGTCAAAAAGCCTCCAATGTTTATTGCTGTTGAGAGATGGAGTAATTCGTTTGATCACTATTACATTTATGAGACATAGAAGCAATTGGAACCTCTTCTCCGTTTTCACACTTTATTGCTCCTACTGCAAATTGGTTTGCATTACACTGAATAGAAAATGGGCGCGTGAAATCTAAGTCATGTAATAGTGCTGCAAGACATTTTCTTTATGCGACTGTTCGAAATTCTGTCAAAGACACGGATACAGATACAAAGTTGTGTATGAGGCGTGAATACCAATCGTACACATCTAAGAATCTTCCTAGCTGAGATAAAGATTTCGGTAGAGGATAGCCTCGAATAACCCGAACAATGTCGGGATCTGTTTGAGTGGTGCCATGACGTAATAAGTGTCCGAGGTCTTGTACTTGTTTTTGCAAGAACTCACTGTTCCATCAAGCTAGCTTTACACATATATAAAGGTATTTCAGGCAACATTTGGAGATGCTCATCAAAGGCCTTAAAAGCAATTAGCAAATCGCCTGAGTAAATAGAAGATCGATAAGGTCGGTAAGGTGGAATCTCTCTTTTCCTGTAGTCGGCACATGGTTCAGAGTGCGTTGCATAACCCGAACGGGGTTTTCACATATTGGTAAAATGTGCGACCAGGCATTCTAAAGACTGCTTTCTCGTGCGAATCTTCATCTAAAGGTATTTATGAAAAGGCATCTTTTAGCTTAAAGCTTGTGATGAATTCTGCCTTTGCTAATCTGCTCAATATCCCGTCAATCAATGGTAAAGGACAAGCGTCTTCGACCTAATGCTATTCACCTTTCGGGCATTTAAACATAATGTAAAGTTTCCTACCTTAATAAGTAGGGAAACAGGGCTTTGGGATTTCTCTAGAGCGAGCGTTCTACAAATTTCTGCAAACATAACAAGCTTTTCTACAGCAAGTGACATGAGGAAATACCTCTGGTTAATAGAGTTGTGGATCAAAAGCGCGAGAAATTAAAGAAGTCCTACCTAATCCTTATACTTTGTAAAACCAACATCATTCCTACCACATCTTGAGAAAATATTTTGACTGAGACAAATGATCGGACGCGTGTCATTTCGATGGACAACAGAAAGAACGGTGGGAAAAAATTATTTTCTATTTTTTTGAATAATTTTCCAAAATCGCAAATTCTCTCAAAAACGAGCTGTAGACGTAGTTACGAACTGCAAAAGATCCTTACGAAATTTCGGCGAAAAGTGCCGCTTCAAAATTTCTACTAATTCATTATCAGGTATAGGAATTTCATGACGGCCGGTCAATTGAAAGATCGCATCGTAACTCTCGTCGAACTTTTCGAACAACCTTTGTTCCCTATTAAGGTCCAACTTCCTCAATTCTAAATTGGAATGGCTATCCCTAAATTGAACTCTGAGCTCACGACATAGAGGTTCCCATTTAACTAAATGAACCTTTCGATGGTATCTTCAATACCTATCCATTTTCCCCATGAATAATAAGTGAAGATGACAGCATCAAACCCCGAATTTCCCGCACAACATATGCATGGTTAATGCTTAGGTTCGGTATAGAAAATTATGAACCGGCAAGCCTTCATTTTCGTCTCCACTAAACTTTAAATGCCAACCGGAAATAATGTTAAATGCTTTATCCGGATTTATGTCGCACAACGGATAATTAATAGGTGATCTTGAATATATCCGAGGCGAAGCGATCTAAACAGGCAAACTATTAGAATTGAAGTGACTTTGAGCGGTATTTATAATCGAAGAGGCCGATCGAGATCTAAAAGCTTCGTTAAGGAGGGACTGTAACATTGAAATTGACACGCCAGGTAATTGAACGCAATTTAGAATATGCTTCTTTCGAATCATCAGAAGACAGGTGAAGTCGATTGTAGGACTTCAACATGTTGGGCTAGTAGGGTTCCTCACAAATTGGACAATGTTGATTCCCATTCACATATATTTTAACGCATTGCTTGTGGAGCATATGATCGCATGGAATGGAAAATAATGTATGAAGAGCTTAATACTTCTATAGGCACACGGCACACTGCGTCAAGTAACCATTAACGAAATCTGACTGGTTACCGGTATGTCCTGAACGGAATGCCTTCTTCATAATACCGCTTAAACGCGGAAACAAGGTGAATAGTATGTCAAATGTTCTCAATATAAAGGCGAGGTGCCAGGAAAAGGAATAATAATTTTGCAAAACGAAAGCACATGGGCGATATTTTACGGAATATATGCGATAATTCACTGCATTGAGAATACATATATATAATCCATATAGTAAGATATAATTCAATTAATTTAAGTTATATTAATAAAATCCAAAGAAAATAAAAAATATGTTATTAATTAATTAATTAAGCGAAAAAATAAAAATGAAAAACTCCAGTTGCGCGAAAAGAACAAAATTAAATACAGTTTAAATATATATTCGTTAGTTGTCGAGAGGAAAGAGAACTTTTAGGGTGTTAACGGTAAATTAGAAAGTAACGTTCGTTCAAATTATGTTCCTCTTCACGGATGAGCACAGAGCTCAACTTAACATTAACTATAATTCATTATGCTGCACAACCACAACTCCAAAGCCACTTATAAATGAAGCCACCATGTCATAGATCCTAAAATAAATTTGGATTCATGAATGCGCTTAACAAAGAGGAGCAAATAAGTTGAGATAAATAGTGGTTTGACAATGATAAAGACGCCACAAATCAATAAACCCAAGATGTGCTTACACAGTTCTTGAGCTAATCGATTTATACCCAAAAATAAAAACATACAACACATTTATGTATGGATGAGTCCAAAGAGCTTTTACCAAGATCAACATATATATCCATAATCAAAGATGATTAGCGATGAAATAGTTAAGAGATGACATCTTAGAAATTTGATGTTAACAGCCCCCAAGTTAGGCGAGAATCCACCCAATTTCGATGAGATTGGTCCCACGTTGGGCGCCACTTTAAAGTAACATAAAATAAATGAAGTTTGTCTATATGTCTAAACAAGCCAGACAGTTATATCCGGCGAGAGTCGAATCTTGCATACCTCCCACTATGTTTTTCGCATTCTACTCTCAAAGTTCTTTTATTTGATACCCATATCGCTGGTACTATTAAGAAAAAATTAATCACGGTTTCTACCATTTTAAAATTAACCCATTTTTAGAGAGATAATATATCTTCATTTCAGGAGCGTACAAAATAGTTGTAAACATTCGGTTTTGTTTGCCTTATGAAAAATAAGCATAAAAAATAAAAAAAGTGAAAAAATTGAATTTAATTACTCGTAACTTTGTGTATGCATCATGGCCGATTGGTTCCATTTTTGGACTTCGAGAGTAAAATGTTTCGTAAAGTAAGGATGTATAATTTTAGTCGTTTAACCTGAATAATTTTCGCGTAACGAGCCAAAATGCAAAAATTTTTGTTAAAACAACGGAGTTGCATTCAGTTTACGTTCTGCTGCGGGCTTCTACTGTGACTAATTTTGTCCATTTTCAATACCAAGCTACGTGCATAAGCTTTAAATGCTTCTATCAAATTTGAAGTCAATATCTTCATTTTTCGGCGAGGAGAATGACAACAACACACACCACACAGACGGACAGACATGGCTAAATCAACTCAGAATTTCACGCTGATCAAGAATATATTTACTTTATACTTTATAGGGTCTTTGAAGCTCCCTTTTGGGTGTTACATTCACTATGAAAAAAAAAAATGAGTATACATCCTCCTTACAGCGGTGGGTACAAAAAGTTCTGAAAACAGATAGAAGCAAGTACCATTGAAAAGTTAGCTAGTAGTGGGTAGTTTCTATCGTCATTCCACAGACACTGCACAGACAATTGCATTCAAGAAAATTTATAACAAAATTAAGTTCCAACGTTGGAAATAGAAAAAATAAAAAAATTTTGCAACAGTATTCGATTAACAATAGACATAAATGAAGCTCGCATTAACTTACGAATATCAATACAAAAATCAAAATGGAATAAGCAAGACCATAATATGTTGGGGGTTGAGCATGGCTGCTCAGAAGACGATGTCGATGATGATGGTGGCGATGAAAAGACTCTATTTGAAAGGACTGAAGCTATTTCATGGATTTGCCAATTTTGTTGCAGTTCTTGCTAATTCTTTATAAATGATAGAAATTCTGCATGTTTTGTAAAGTTTTTCAGAGGTGCCAGCAGCTGGAAAGCAAATTGCGATGTTGTGCGTGATACGTTCGGAAAATATATTCTCCACTAGTATTTACATGAAGCTAATGCTGCCACTTTCAGTTTGATGAAATGCAGTTTTAACGCAAGAGACATATTTTTTATCGCACAGTGGTTTGAAAACACATTGAAGAAGCAACACATCGGCCGTAGAAGGCGCGCATACATGGCTTTACATATCGTTAAACGTATCGAATTTCGTATGTTCGACTAAAATTTCTCTTGTTACAAATGTTATTCAGCGAACTTTTTTTTTTTTTTTTTTTTGATCGATGATGACGATCAGTAATTTTGAAAAAATGCACTACAATATCTCATTCTAATTGGACGGGAGAGACAAGCACTACAACTAAAGTGTAGAGAATAGCAGCAGCACGTACGACGAGAACTACTCATTATTTTGCCTTTCTGCATCTGCATTAATCCGAACATTTGCTTAGCAACAGTACTAGGCACGTACACATTCAAAACGTTCGCACAAACATGAAAAGGCATCAATTTGGTTTTCTCTCCTATCTCTGGAGAAAAAGTAATTGCTAGAGTCTAGAGATAAACACTGTGGGATGTGATTGATTCTCTAGGAGTACTTTTACAATAACATTCCGAAGTTCATGACAAATGTTTCATTTTGATAGACTTCGTTTTGGACGCAGATTTAACAGATTTTGGTACAGAAAGAAGGCGTCAATACGTGTTTTTCTTTTTTTTTTTTAACTACTTTTTTAATAATTCGTGACACGCAACTTGAAATTTGTGACCCCCTTTTTTTCCCATGTTTCCCCCCAGCCCCTTCGCTATTCTTTCCTCCAGGCATATCAATTTTTCAGGCATACCAAGTTTGTTGTTTACGACCGCCAATAATAGTCATTAAAGTTAACAACCCACTACAGAGTTACATATATAACAAATCCTACACCCGATACAATGAATAATGTTTTGGTTCTTCCTTTCAATTGAAATAATTTTTAATGTCAGAGTGAAAAAGAAAAAGCGGTTAATTTGGTAAAACACAGCCCGGATCGCCACGTTTTCGTGAAGTTTTTTAATTATTCTAAACGCACACTCAATGCAATTGTTTTCGCACTGTAGTCAAAAAATTAATTAAAACAACTACCGAGATCTATTTATGGTACCAAACGTCTTGTCTCAAGCAAGGCTGATGATGCAAAGCTGATGATGCAAATTTGTGACAAAATTTTAAACTTTTTGCATGTATTTTCATCGACGGGAAAATCAATGGTGTATTTGTGAGAACAAAACAAAATCCCATGGCTAATGTCTGAAGCATCACATGAGCTCTTGCCATTTATGTGAGAAAACTGTTACGCCACTGTTATGGGACAAATGTTATTCGGAAGGCGTACGCTCTAATTTGTTGGGTTGATGTAATAAAGCTATGGAGGCAAGCTCTCTTAAATTTTTGTGTGATCTGGCATTGCCGTGATGGACTACAACGCTTTCCTCATTGATCAATTGCATCAAGCGCATTATCCCATGTGCACTTTTTGTTATTATAGTAGAGGGTCAATTCAATCGTTTGGCCAGGTTGGACTAGCTCAAGATTCACCGTTCATTTCCAATCCCTAATCTAATAAATATAACATGTTTCTTTCGGTGGCGCCAGTTCTGGCTTTGCCCAGCAATGTGCAAAGAACAGTGTCATGCAAATAGTTAAAAATTGGTTTTTCAGTAACATTTAACTCTGCAGCAATGACAAACTATCCTCAACGTATGTAAAAATGTGTTTAAAATGTTGATTCCAGTTTCTACTTTGATTGGCCTTTCGTAAATAAATTCAAGAAAATGACCCATCATTTCAATGCTAACCAAATGAATGCTCGTTTCCTCCGGAATTCGTTTTTAACATTGTGGTGACACATACCTCTAGTGATTTAAACCTTAACCGGTTATGTCGCGATGTACTTGAAGCCTGCTTACTATTGGACAAGACAATACCAGTTGAGTGGCTTTTGTGTTTCGCTTCAAAGCTAAAGTGACTTTTCCGCTATAGTGTAGTTACCGATAACAAATGTGTTAAGCAGCCGTAAATTACTAATAATAGTTCACGATTATTAAAAAAATTGATTAATCTATTGGTGGTAGGGACAAATTTCGGCTATCCAAACTTAGCTGTAGGCATTTTGAGCCTTAAACTTTGGAAAGTAATTAAGCAAAGTAACAACAATATCCACAATCAAGACATTGACAGATGCTTGATAATTAAACTCTAGGGCAATTTTGTGGTTCTATTGAATTCAGCAAACGTATGAACGCTTTTTTGCAGGCTTATCAAGTGCTGCGTATTCCATTAATAGATAGATACCAAGTGCTTCAAAGTTGACGTAAGCGTATTAGAAAAAGCTTCTGCTGTTTCGTGATTTATTCAAGCAATTGGTTTTGCACTTTTTGTTCTAAATGAATCAAACCTTCGTGCTTTACCTTCTCAAACCATACTTGTTTTGACCAAAAGCTCTCTTCCTATTGTACGTATTAAAGTTTCAAACGGAGAAATGATCAAATCGCTGAAAGAAGATAATGATCTGAAAACGCGCTACTGATCTCCTGTCTATGGATATTCTAATTAAAAAACAATCAGTTATGTTCGTGTTTATCCTTATAATAAAAGCTTGTAAGTTTACGCCACATTTCACATATTTGGTAATAGAATTGATTTGTCCGCTCTAAAAACATGCGAGTTTGTTGATAAGCAAGCCTATGAGAGTATATACCAAATGTTGTCCAGTGTGCGAATTGAATTTGAAAATTTTTCATATTATTGTTTATGCATAGCAGCACACCACTTGTGATGCAAGGGTATTTCAAGTTTGTGCGGACGTCTGCAACACTCAGAAGGACTTGAGTTAGGCAAACCTTTCATATACTGATCGAGTTAGAAAGATTACCTGTCCGTTTTTGCCCATCTTGTTTTTTTTGTACTTAAGGTGGCGATTGCAACTTTGCAGACATTTTGATGAAACGTTTTGGACAACCCAGGACAAACGCTACCGATACGAAATGGTTCGCATCGGACCACTTTTTCAACCACTTGTCGTATAACAACTCATTTGAAAAAGCCGTGATCTGAGTAACTTTTTTAAGCGAAATAGTGTAGCGTACTTAAGGATAGGCCGTGTGCCACTGTGGTGTTTGTATAATACTTGTTTCAAGTGTAATAAACTTAAATTTATGCGAAAGTTTTGAGTTTCAATCTCGTTTTTGCATATGCTTTTCATTTTTTTCCAACGTCCAATATTGTTGTCATTCGAGCTATTGTTGTTGTTGTTGTTGTTATTCGTTCTTTTATTTTTATTTTGTATTTTATAAAAACCGCCATTAGGCAATTTTGTGAATATTTGTTAATGGAAATTGTTGAAATTGTTCATTTTGTATGAAACTCACTTTTATGTTTTTTTACAACACACTGAACACGCAGTAGAAACAACAACAATAATAATAACATAATAATAACAAAAGAGTTCTGTTATTTAAACTCAACAAAAAACACTTATACATGCACATGTACGCACAGAACAGTTAATTGAGTGCGGTTTAACGCACTTCTTTCATATACAAATGCATACACCGACGCACACACGCACGCTCTGGCCAAAATGTTAAAAAAACAGATAAGAAAATTTAATAATCGCCTTGGGGCGAATCTTTGATACTCAACACCTCAAACATAAATGTTTGATTAAATATGGGCGTGTCAATTTATCACTCGAGACGACTTTCGTAATTTGCTTTAGTTAGTCTTCCGAAATATTTTTTTCGAATCTTAAATATATACGATAGACTGCAAGTTGCATTGTTTTGTTTAATCTGGGAACATCTGCAAGTGAATTTCACGAACAATTTTCCACTGAAATTGTAAACGGTCCTCATAAAGCAAAATCAAATTAAACTCTACTGTTCGTTATAAGTTGTGCGACCATATCTAATGTGAGTAGATTACTCTCATCCTTTTCCCAACAAAATCTACGACGTTCAAATAGGAGAGGAGAGGACAGGACAGTATTCATAGTCGACGACATTCCAGCAATATTCGATAAAAAGACAAACAGACGAATAGACGGATGGGCAGACAAATACCGACTCAAAAGTATTTACTTATGAAGAATATATATGCAGCTCATATCATCTCTTATACGCATATCCTAGCGTTACAAACGGTAAGACAAACTAATATACTTCCGTCCTAGGCTGGTAGCTATTAAACAAAAAGGTTCAAGGGACACGAATTACGATTGTTTTGGCTTCAGTGTTTACTACACTTTGTATTTATTTATTTTTTCTTTTTTTTTTTTTCGTAATGAATATGTCTTTTGTTCAACAAATTTATTTTACAGTTAAAAATTCTCGACTTTTTCTTTCCTAATAAATGCAAATATTTGAAAAATTTAACTGTAAACCTTTGCCTCACACTATCATTCATTATTGTCGAGTGTACCAAACCATTTAGTACGTGGGATTCAAAAACCTTTAGAAGTCAAGCTTCTTCTTTATATATATGCACACATACTTATGCATACAACAGGTGTTAATTGGCTTAATTTTCGCTAGTCTGTTATACATTAAGGGTCCACAAGCATTTTACAAATTGTATTTTAATGACGCATTATAGTCGTTTTAAAAACCTAAAAATATGTTCTAAAATATCTATAAAATATTCGTTTTTCAAAAACTGCTTTTCTAAGCCATAGCAAAGTCTGACCACAAAAGTACACTTGTGTGTACTTGTAACGATATCTAAGAACAAGCTGAATTAACTTTCTTTCCAATGCCATTTTCTTTCTTATATCCCTGAACTCTCTTGTGCTGCTATCGCTCTCTCTCTCTCTCTCTCTCTCTCTCTCTAAATAGAGACGTCGCGAAATGGCTCTAAGAGTTTAACAGGAGACCAGGAATCGTGACCAATGTCCTTTTAAACGTGAAATTATTATGCAGTTATTTTTTGCGTTTATTTTCACATAAGATGTGTTGTGAAAAATTATGATAATAAGGGTTGTGACAATTGTTTTTAGCCCAGAACAAGAAGAAGCATCAGAAGATAGCAGAACCAATTTAACATACAGGATTTGGTACGCATATTTCTGTTACGAACGGGATCATCTTTTTTTGTGTGGGTCTATAACTTACTGACTGAAGGACTCTTATTCGCTCATTAGGTACGGGCAACATAGTAAGTCTTGCGTATGTGTATACTTCACTCAAGGCCGCTTGTGCGCCCTTCTAAGACAAACGAAATCACAATTTTGTTGTATGTCAATCCTTCGCTGCAAGCATTTATACGAATTTGTGCTACCGCAGGATCATATAATTTGTAGGCGTCTATCCTTCACTGAATGTGGAATTTGCTCACTTCTGCTACGAACGAGATCACAAATTTTGTCTACTTATATCCGGTAAGCAATTAATCAGACTTATGTGCTACACCTGTCAAAATCCACCCTGATAAACCCTAAAGTTTTTAAGTCTTAGCAGATTATTTACTGCCTTGTTTCTCCCATCGATTTATTCCTTTAACGAACTATATTTGAGACTTTGCCGGATCTTATGTATTCTTAAGAAACTACTTAACGTTTTAATATTTTGTGTTCTTGGACTGCTGCGGTTTCCATTTGCAGACAATTACCCAAACAAGTGGGATCAACAAAAGCTCGTGCTACCGCCAAAGCCAAATAAGCCGTCGCAAGAACCAACAGCGTAGCGGCCTATTTGTCTGTTGGACACAGCAGCCAAAGTGTATGAAAAGTTAATTCGAAACCCACAGAAGAATCGGTAGAAACTCTAACTGCCCGTCTGATTTCCAATTTGGCTTCAAAAGAAAGAGGCGCCCTGTAGATGCAATAATGATGGTCACAAACATTGCAACAAGAGCTACGGACGGGAAACTTTGGATGGAGGGGAACAAAATATATTGCTTGATAATAACGTTTGACATTAGAAATGCTTTCAACTTAGCAAACTGCGTCATAGCTGCCCTTCAGAAAAGAAGAGTCTCACCTTATCCTATCAATGTATTGGCTACTTTAATGGCAGTAAACTTCGATACGATCAGCGATCAGTCTTAGGTCCCCCACTATACAATGTGATTTTCGGCGATATTCTGAGACCTCCATCGTGGGTTTCGTTAACGAGCTAGACCTTAAATAAGATCAAACATACGGTAAAGAGAGGGCTGCAGCTAGTGGATTTAAATCTTGCAGAAGACAAGACAAAAACGGTATTAATAATCGCAAGGGAAAAGGTAGACAAAGTTAAAATTAAAGATGACAATACTTGTATACTATCATAAGACGTCATAAAGTACATAGAGGTGAGAATCGACTCCAGACTATTATATTAACTGGATCTGCGGTACAATGGCAAAAAAAGAGCGGAGGTAGCAAATTCGCTGGCGCGCTTACTACCGAACATGTGGGGCCTTAGACAAGACTGTAGAAAATTGATTGCAGAAGTGGTAACAGCGACGATACTATGCGGTTCTTCCGTTTGGGAAAACGCGCTCGATAAACCGTCATATACAAGAGGCATCCTAACAATATACCGGTTTTACGCACAATAGTTTCACCGTAGGTCCTAGGGTGTAGGAAGATGCGGCATTGGTTATCGGCGGTATAATATCAATCGACCTATAAAGAAGGGATATATAGGGCCGAAATTCACAGTTTGCCGGCTGATACGGTTAAGCAGCGAGCAAAACGCCGACTGGTGGAAAAATGGCAGAAGCGTTGGACCAGAACGAGAAAAGGTAGATGAGCGTACCAGGTCACGCCAGATCTACGTCCTTGGTTCAATAGGCAGCATGGTGAAGTTGACTTTTATTTAACGCAATTAATAAGCGACCATGATTCTTTTAGAGCTTAATCACATAGGTTTAAAATAGAGCGGGACCCATTTTGTAGTGTTTGCAAGTGCCCCGAGGACGCTGAACACTTGTTCTTTGCCTGCCCGGTATTCTATAACGAACGACAGAAACTACAGACAGAAATCGTGGAGTTTCCTGTCCCCAACAACCTCGTGACAAGTATGTTGCATAGTCTGAACGTATAAAAGGCGGTAGGAGGGTTCGCCGCAAAGGTAATGAGAAAACAAAGAAACAAGGAGCGCCAACGTAGTCTCTTAACTAACGCCTAAATTCGTACCGCCCCTAAAAAGGCAAACCTTATAAAAAACGGTTATGCCACAGTGTAGGTTGTTTTTAGCGTGTTAAAGCCCCGCACTGCTCCTATTTGGCGCCTTCCGATGGTTTTCCACCCCCAAAAAGAAACACAAACACACACGCATACCGATATATTTAAACGAGTAATTGTACAATCGCACTATTTGTGCGTTTAGGGTGTACGTGAAAACTTTATTTTCTATTAATGCCCACTTCAAAAGTTTCTTTTTATACAAATTTTTTCTTCCTTCATGTCTTCAATGAGTTTGTTTTGTTCTTTGACTTTTTTTATTATTCTGATGTTTCGCTAGTAAAGTTATAAAATGTTGGTAAGCGTATGTGGATGTTGTATATGCAAATGTGGCATAGCTAAGTGAACGCGTGCAAGTGTAAGTACAAGCGTAAGTGCATGTGTGAGTGTAACCTTAAAGCAAGATATTGACGATTTTATGAGAAGGGGAACAACTTAACAGAGTTCATGTACATGAATTACATCCATACCCATAAGTACACACACACTTGTCTTACTTACTTACTTATGTATGCGGTTTTCAAGAGTTTTGTTCCACACTTCCGTTTCCTTTTCATACAGATCTCACATAATATATGAAAAAGTCAGTTAGAAAAACAAAAGTAATCCAAGTTGATGATGATATTGTACTTCTTTTTTAGCTTTACTTATAGTTGTTGTTCTTGATGTTGTTGTTTTTATTCTTTATTTCTTAAGTCAAGAAATTTGCATGTGGTTCTAGTAGTAAAACACGTTGTTGATTGATGTTGTTTGCTTGTTTAAACCTCTTTTAAAAAGTCTTGTAACAAATTCTAGTGTTTACCCTATACCCCTTCCTTCTTCAGGAAAATGTATACAACAGTAACAACAAGAACTACAACAACAACCACAACAACAATTGTATTGTTAAACATTCAATTTTAAGTTATTTAAGTTGAACGGGATGACTAGTAAGATGAATATTACAGAAATCACATATAAATGCTCGTATTTATTAGTAATTTCCTCGTTAAGTGTGGCTACGTATATATGTAAGTTTGCAGAAGCTGTTTGGATTTGTTAAAGTTGAATGATATATAAAAAAAAAAAAAAAAAAAAATTGTAAAAAATTCGCCAAGACAACGGTTTCAATTTTTAACCAGTCATGTGAGAAATTATTCACATCCAGCCATCCATCCACAGGCTCATCAAAGAGACACATGTTTATTTTTAAATGTTATTACACCTCGCAGAAAAAACAAATCCCCTTGATCTCTTCAATCACGCCTGAGATCTTTAAAAAAAAAAAACATAAGTAATTTATACAGCAACGATCACGTGTCACTTGTCGAAGTACAGGAAAACAATCAAATCAACAATCAAAAGGACCTGCCTGTCTAATCGAACAGCTACTCTGCTCACACAGTCAGTCCTCAACTATGCGATACGTACATATGCACACACACATATGTTATTCTGTTTATGGTCACACGACCTGTTAACGTTCGTTCACCCTCCTCTTGCGACCTTTTCTGTATTTTTTAGCAAAATTTTTCAAAACAATTTTTTTTACTTCTACCTTGTTTTCTTTGTTTTGCGATGATAATCTACACAAAATGTTACAAAAGTATTCAACAATTAAATTATGGCACGCTCCACACACACTTTCGCTGAACGGCCAACGGTGATATTCATCGTTCGCACAAATAAATATAAACAAAATGCACACACGTCACCATTTTTTATCTCTTTTTCATAATCACTTTATTAGATGGATATCGTTGTGGAATATTCGGAAATGATCTCATCTATTGCTTGACATTATTATATTTATATATAAGTGTAATAGATGCATAAACAATTATCGCCCAATACAAAGACAATGTACTGAGAGCTCGGTGAGTGCTTTCAAAAATCTGTTCACTACACTCACTTCAACGGAAAGAACCTGAATTGATTTAATCATTTTGCAAAAAATAAAGTTTTACATTGCAACCCTTTCTAACAGTGCTTTAAAGATTACCTAGGTTAGCTTAGGCAGCGCAAACCAAAGAATCATAGTACAAATTTGCAAAGATGTCAAGTACTGCACAAAAAGGCATAAGTTCATCTAAAAATTTCCATTCCCAGAACGCTTTATCGCCTTACCGATAGGGGATGATGCTGAAAAAGTAGAAATGGCTCATTTCGTCTTAGGTTTTCAGGGTATCAGATTTTATACGATTATCATTGAATAGCTTGGACAGAGACCCTTTGACATCACGGATGACAGTGGCATAAAACACAATAACCGCAGTCCTGCAAAATAGAAGAGGAAAAGTTGGTGTCTTTACATCTCCTTCGGTTCATCATAGGCCAGATGCGTTCTCTCCAAAGGCAAGCAGCTAACTGTACACAATTAAGTCTAGCAAATGTTTACGTACTTTTTTAAACCCACTTTTAACTTTAATTACTCCTTCGCTGTTTAAAAGATTTTGTCGCGCTGGCAATTCTCAAAATTTTAAAGCAACCCATTAAATGAACAAATGTCATGCCCTCTCCAATTTCCGCTATCGGAATTTCGGAATCGGGGTGCCGTATAGCAGTCTCCTCTTTACGATTGCCAACGTTGTAGTCAAAGAATTACGATTTAGTTTTCGATACAAAGTCACCGTCTCGCTTATCGTTTGCAGTGCTGAGTAAGAGTACTGTGTTTAACTACCTACTTTGAACATCGAAGTTCCAAAATAGCGTTTAATAATAAGGTTTATTTTCTCATTGATGTTTGTGTTGACAATTCGATCAATTGTCTTTGGACAAGAAGCCATAATCAGGTCACGAGGAACCTCAAACATAACGCTTTACGAGGGAAAGTCAATACTGGACCACCATACATACTTTTCGAAAACGATAAGCAACAAAAATTTACTTTGAATTTTGATGGATATCGCAACATGACGACAAATTTTAAAAGACCGGAAAATCAACACTCGAAACAAGCATCTTTTATTGAAGACAGTCGCCAAAGGCATGGTTTTTCGAATGTAGACCTGCGAGCGAAGCCGCGGACGTCGGCTTAACGGCATTATTTTATTGATTATTAAAAGTACTGAATATTCGCCCCAGCTAGATGCGTCGCATTTTATGACAGCTTTTTCTGATCACCTTTTTCCAATAGATGAGAGACTTGTGACTTGGGTTAACGGCGTTTTCTTTCTTATGAGAATCAGAGTATGAGAAAATCTATTTGTTCGTGCATAACCTTAAAGGACGGCATGGCAAGAAATTGACTTATATTTTATATATAAATAGAAATATGCTCAAAGGTAATTGTTAACAACGGATGACACTTTGAGTAAAATAATGTTAAACTACAAACGAAAGCAGATTTGAACCCAATTTTCGTCTTTTGCTCTCCCACTCCCGCGATCTAGATGTCATTACGGTTTAAATTTTCTTCCTATATCATAAAATAGCTACCTTAGTACTAATGGACACCTTTTACAATTAATTGCCAAAAAATGAACCGCAGAAAAGCACAAAAGCTAACAACCCACACGGGATTAATGAGCAAACGACGGTCAACATAATATTATATGCCTAGGGAAATATATTTTAAACACCGACCAACGGTTAAGAACTAAGCTGCAAACTATTAACGACAACAAACCGTAAAATATCACAATAACGACAACAGCCAACCAAACGACTAAACGTAGTCACGTGTCAAATAAAATGTCAACAAAACAATTGAGTTATTTATTAGGAGTGAAGAAGAGTGAATGGAAACGAACGAAAAACATGTTCTTCGTATTCTATACCTATATTTAAGCATACGCCGTGCATCGTGCGTGCAGGCATATATAGAACAAAAATTTTTCGAAAGGATAATCAAAGTGTAATGGAGTTCCTAGAATGTGATGAATTTAAAGGAGCGGCGGGTGTACGAAATACAAAAGGTACAGAAATCAACCCTAAAAATAGAAGGCAACCGAACCGAATATTATATTCTTCAACAAGTAAAGTAAAGCAAACACAATGAAAACACCTTGCACTGAAGTCTAATGTTAATGTTCCAGTTATTGTTATTATTTCCACTGTTTCATGTATGTGTGCTATTCGTATGTGTTTATTGGTGAATTCACGCAGTGCTATTTCCTTCCCATTCATATTTTGTCATTGGGCTTAGGCAAACAAACGACGCGTGCTAACTGCCGCTAACTCAGTCGGGTATGCATTATATTTTCGGGGGAAAAATAAGGCATAGCGGTATGTGACTAGAAGGCGTTTAGAGATTAATGTTGCTTTACTTTTGGCGCAGACTGCTTTAGAAAATCATTTAGTCTTTGCTCCTGGATTAGTTAGTGACGTGCGCTGGCAACTAACTACAAATAAACCCATAGTAACATTCTAAATCATTCGTAAGACTTCAAACTACTCATACACTTACACACACACACACACACACACATCAATATACAACCATGGACATATCAACGCTTAAAAAAATCTTGTATTGAATTGTTAATGCAGCCACATACCCATAGCATAAAATAAAAAGCAGAAGAAAAAAAAAAAAACCAGACACCCTGATGTTTGCCTTCCGTGCGCTCTAAAAACACTTGTGTTTGTTTGACCCAGCGATGATTGAATCGCTGCTGTCTTCTTCTATAAGCTTAGTATTAATTCCACTTTAGCCAAACGCAGCAAGATGAAAACCCAATCGCAATTGCGAGGATAATGATGATCATCATTTCAGTACCATTAACGTATAAGATTTAGTTCTCAAATGCCTCTGCAATCATTCCTATCTACATACATCACAGTTGCTGCGCCTCTTTCCTCAAACTCAAATCAAATTCATATCCATAAATTGCCACCTTTAGTATGTGGCAGCAGCCAAAGGGGCAGAAACAAACCTCTTAATCCCTACATGCGTTTATGAACTAAATTATATTGAAATTCAATTGATTTTCTCTCACGCTCTTAAACACCCTAGCGTAAAAGCTAAAGGCAAAATAAATAAAAAAAAATTACCGAACAAATGAAAATGAATTTTTGGGATCTTTTCCCAACAACAATGCCATCTTCGATCGTCAATCCCTGCCTACAATATACAGACTAATGATATGCGCATATCATCAATGTATCAATTGCGTGGCTTTCGAAAGTATAGAAAATTTGTTTTGTTAAAGAGGCTGTGTGTGTGTGTGTGTGTGTGTGTGTGTGCACTTTATATATTGCTCGACCCTTTCAAGACTTGACTTTGACTTTAGATCAAAGAAATGGTTACATGCAGCACGAGTTGAATCCTTCAATGTCCATCTCCTACATTAAACATTAAAAAAAGAGAAAAGAAATTCATATAACCGGCATATATTCTTATCGTAAAAGAATGCTCAATTTGCTTAAATGTTGCTATTGAACGTTTAAAGCGAAACATTCCTTCGGACGCACAGACAATCTTAGAATCTTTCCTTGATCGGGCATATAAATATCTCCTGCGATTTTTGACGCATGTTTCTCAGTATTACGGAGGCAATGACTTGACTAATACGTTTTCCATTTTTCATCAGCGAGTATGGAATAAGAAAAACAAAACAAAACCTCTTTATGTGCGAGTAAAAAATCTATTTAAACTAAATTAAATTTCTTCAAGAAAATTGATTTTTTCAGTTTTTACCTAATAATTGGTGCTCGTGCATGACTCGCTCTTCAAAAGATTATTAAAGAGTCTTTCCCATACTGACTTTTTGCTGTACTTTTCAGTAATTTTTTCAACATCGAAGTTTGCTTTGTTCCTGTTGTTCAATTTTTTTTTTTGGCCGTTCGTGTGGTGCTTCTTTGCGTTATAGTGGCAATGAGTTATGCCACCAACCATGTTGATGTGCGAAAAGGCTCAATCACCAATTTCCTGTACCCAGTGGAGTGGTGTGTTACATCGATTTCATGAAAATGTTTCACGAAGAGCATGTGATGCTAATCAGTAACCGCACTTTCTCCTGTAGCTAACCCGAACTGTATGAACGCTCGGAAAGAAGATATTCTATCTCATCAACTTCAACAGACTGTTAACCAAACTGACCTGAACTTTAATACTTAACTTCTAGAGATCCGCGAAACTGCTAATTAGCAACAGAAATACTAAGAAAGCAAACTTGATCGAAAAAATTACTTATGTTTTTACGATAACCGCTAGTAAAACGGAGACTTATTTAGCTGAGAAGAACCAGTTATTTGAAGTAGTGAATGAAAGACTTGATAGGCGTGTTAATCTTATGGATCTCATTGTATAGCGCTTGCTGCTTAACCAGATAACCGTTTGATTTAAGTTAACAACCTGCTCCGTGCGGACGGTAGTCTTTGCACCACGCAATACGAGAGGAATGACATTTTGATCAAGTTCAACAGTGTAGTCGTTATGGATGCATTTTGCAGACGTTGCCTGGCGTTGTCGGTTTATCGGAAGTCGTTGGTGGTACTCTACATTCTCATATGTAAACTGAACAACACCTGACGCTACTGCACCAAAAACTAGACTTTTTATAGAAAGTTAAAAGAAGCGGAAAACTTGATAAATTCAAAATTCTAAACAAAGACACGCCTACAATGACCTTAACAACTAATGCGGGTACACAGGGCATTTGCGATTAGCATGCTTTTGTGGATAGGTATAATTATTCCCAGTCATTTACTCACCACTTGTTACTTGTGTTGTGAACCTCTTATCTCTCCTTTTCTCCAGATGTATTTATTGCCTATACATTTCTGCCAAATCTGCTAATCAGAGCGCGACATGTCTGAAGAGTATTCCTGCACACAAGGAAAGTTCCCAGCCCAAGACGAAGATCACTTCCCGGATTCCTTTTGCGGCACACAAACGCGCGTACACGATTATTCGTCGTCTTCGAGCCTAAAATTTTTGCATGCAATCTCTTCTCCATCTAGCTATTCATAGCTCACTATATTATCCCTCTCAGCCACCTTCATCATTTCCGTAGTTTCCGGAAAACTTTTTTTTTTCCAGCTTAAAAAATGACAAACCCCGTGCTGCAAATGACTTTCGTCTCCTTAAACTTTAATTACTGCTGAACAACATCTTCAACAGCAACTACCGAAACTCATGCCGCACGAAAATCAATGCCGGAGTTATTCATACACGATATTCGGAGAAATATTAACGCTGCACGCAGTTTCGATAAAACAATCAATTTCAGTACAGAGGACTTATTTGTACATCCATTACATGTGATTGATTTTATTTCCATATAATAGGGGTACCAATAAGCAACTAGAAAACTTATTTGTGCACCTTTTAGAGGAGATTGCTTTTAGTTCTACATAGTAGTAGCACCACCAAGTCAACCAAATCAATTACTTTGAAATTATAAAACAAACTTTGTAATCAAATCATGTTTCTATTTTTAAATTCATTACGCTTCCATCCATCTGTCATTGTCAAGGACAGTTTGCCATCTAGCTTGTAAGCGTTCAATGTTCCTCATATAGAGATCCACAGTTCGTGAAGTCCAAAAATGATTCAAGCTGGCTGCTTAATAAGCTTGGTTTAGTGTTTCAGATTGCAGTTTTATTTGACTAAAGCCTTTCTTTGGGACGCTTTGTGTTATCATAAATAATCCATTTTTCATTTCCGATAACGATTCTAGTAGGAAAGTGATCTCTAAGAAAAATCAAATTGGTCGACGAATATTTTTGTTCTTATCCCAGATAATTGATACGGTACCCATACTCGTTGCCTACATACTATCATAGGACATTATCCTATCCAGTGCTCCAATTTCCCTAAAATGAAATACACATTTAATAGCAGTTGCCCGTCCAACTTTCATGCTTTTCACCTTAAACCGTCGACAACCGTGAACAGTGGAGCAAATATGAACAACGTCCATAACAACGTAATAATAACGAACGACTTAGTATGTACGGCATTAAAAAATAACTTAAGATTTAATACAACAACTGAGGTCCTATAAGCCTCGTCTTAATCAGTTCGAATCTCAACTATTAGTGGTCAAGCGCCATAGAAACAGCAATATGGAACACGCGGGGCACTCGTGAAATCAAGCGAACTGTTTACCCAAATTTTCCAGCTAATAATTCTTGATTTACCTTTTGTTTGCTCCTCGCCCCACCGATTCGGTTCAGGTTGATTGGCTTTATAAATATTTTTTTTACACTTAAATATTGTAGGGGAGTGGCATTCCGCTACAATCTCACTCTACAAATTTATAGTAGATATCTTCGCAAAATAAATTCTTCGCTGGTAATTACAATAAGATGATTTTATACATTTGTGTACTCAAACAAAAGAAAATGCCCCCTCATTTAATGCGTCGATATATTTTAACGGTCATGAAGTTCCGAAACTTCTTATAACAATTCCATTCCGCACGGTGTGAAATTGAAGATATTACATCATATCCAAGTCGGTCTCGGTTGGTTCTCGGAGTGTTCGAATATAATTGCTTGCCCGCTTCAGATGGCATTCAGATATCGTGCATTCTCAAATCGTGTGGTGATGAACTCTATGCTCTTATCTGAAATATATCTGTGTTAAAGTAGCATATTCATTATTCCAAACACGGGTTCTTACCGCATTGATATCCGACTGATAGCTGCCTCTATCACACTGCTGTGCAAATATGTAATGCATAATTTTTTTTTTTTAAACACGCGAATTTCAGACGAATGACAAAAAGCTATTTATTTCAAGTATGTCCTGTCTCTGTGGATATGCGCTATCCCCATCTTTCGGGTAATTTATGGATACCGCCCTCATAAAACACTACCCTTTTTGAACTTTGAATTTTTGAAATTAGTTTCTGGTGAGGTCCTTAATAGTGTAATGGCATACACATATCTATACAAGTCTAGCAATGATGACGTATGAACGGCAAATTGGTAAAGATAAATACATGTAAGGGACTCTTTTCAGGCAATAGACAATTAAGGAATCAAAGAAACGCACAACCATCACTATTTAAACAGTCAAATTGAATTGAAATTTATATACATCGACAAGTTGACGAGAAGAAGAAAGAAGCAAAGGAAAAAAGCAAAGAAAAGAAGAGAAAAGGCTTATGGAAAAGTCATTAGAAGCAAAGAAAATTTTTTAATCCGTTGTCTAAGAGTTTTAAGTTAATAAACACATAACCAATTTGTGCGCTATTGGTTTATTTGAATCGGCTTTGAAGCTACTGCGGCACAAAATTATCAAAAAGATTTTCTTTTTTTTTTATTCGATTTCTTGATCGCTTAAAGCGTAAGATGGGTTATGACTGCTCAATAAATGAAGTAAATCCCTTTCAATCCTAAATTAACGTAAAATGTACAATTCATTTAACTGCTTCGGTTCCTCTACCTGATTGTTCAAGAAAGTCTTGCAATACTTATTTCCAGTCATTTCATGCACTTTCCATTCGATAATTAATTAACTATCTCGTCAGTTTCGAGCCATAGATCAAATTCGGTTGTGATATATTTAATTGGTATGAGACCCATAATCAACTTAGCATTGATGCTTCATTTTTTAGACTACACCAGGATAAAAAATTAGTTTTCGTATATTTGTCGCAGATGGTTAATACTTCAGACCTGGCATAAGACATGATATAGATATTGATGTGCAATTGTTTCAAAGGGCACGTTTATCACCTTAAAGCTGATAGCAATCAATATTGCAGTATGTATATGCATTTAATCAGCATGAAGTTGTGAATAGGTTTAACCACAACAACTTTTCATCTATTTCGTCTATTGTAAGAAAAAAACTCTATTCCGATTTTTTTCACGCCGTTTAACATGGCGGTTATCTAAAGATTCATGTAAGGGCGCATAAGGCTTCCAAGTTTGGCGTTTTTCGTTTTGTTTTTATTGTTTACTTGTATGCAGTGGCATTGGTTTGCATTCAAATTTTTTGAACGCCATTTTTGTTGTTGCCTACACTAAACATGTGCTTTTTGTGAGTTTTTTTTATTTATATTTTTTCATTTTTTTGTTTTCTCGACTCGTGCACAAGGCGAGTTCAACTAAAACTGTTTTGTATTATGCCCTTCATGACACAGCAATAATAATAATAATAATAACAATAACAACAACAAGGTCTTTTAGCCATTTCAGTGAGTTTCAGTTGCAAATTTTACAATATTTTCCACTGTGTTGGCCATTTTCAAAGATTATTTTTGTTTTTTACTTCTTCAATGTACTTCATCTTGTTTTTGTCTTTTTTTATGATAGTTTCCTTTTTGCTTTCTACTCAACGATTGTTATTTTGCTTTTTTTCCTATTTCGTACATAAAAACCAAACAACTTGTTTTATGTTATTTTAGTACTATTTATATAAAAATATGAGTGTATAAATATATATAGATATATATATATACATATATATATATATATATATATATATATATATATTTTATTTTTTCTTTTGCTTTTTTTTGTTACTGTAACAAAAATACGTACATACAAATTCATTTATTTACATGAATTTAAAAATTCATGTCGATATACATGCATACATATATAAATGTACATATACAATATACAATTTCTTGTTTCAGAAACAGCGAAATGTATACATGTCCCAATATTTTGCTCAAAATTGCGATTAGTAGATTCATAGGGACTTTTTGTGTATCACTGTAATAGTAATAGCGCTGTTAATTATCAATACAATAGCAGTAGCGCTGTTAATTAATTCATTAACATTGTGTGCATGAGCAAAACTTCTGTTAAAACTTTCTTGATATGACGTCGCATTCTCTGAAACGTTTGCAAAGCAGGAACATGTACAATACTGTATTTTTAATTCTATACGGGCTATGACATGCATAACCGCCGTGTATGTATGACAGAAGATCAAACATCAGATATGTATGCAGCAAATATAATTTGTTTTTCTTTGATCGTTTAGTTTGAAGTACTTAAGGATTCTAAATTCAACAATGTTCGGCAAATGCTTTGACAAATTGCAACGAGAAACTTCACATCAGAAATGTGAAAAAATATTTTCTTATTAAAAAAAATGATCCTGTAGTTTATCATATACATATATATATATATATCTTTGCTCCATATATTTATCCTATTTATATGTTTATTATGCGAAACGACGCCTTTCAGCATTTATATTATTACATTGCAGAACTAAACCTCCTAGTTATAGATATTTCCGACTGTTATTGATAAGAGATACACAGAAAGTCGCTCAGAATCTACTAATCGCAATTTTGTAGAAAATGTTAGAAGATCTATGTGTTTTGTTGTGTCTGCTTGTTTCATATTGTGTTCGACTACAGTTTTTCGTGCTAAATTCTTCGTTTAGTTATAGAGCACGATATTTTCTTTTTCTATTTTTCAATTTTCATTTTTTTATTTTCCTGTTTTGTGTTAAAAACATTGGCAACTATTAACTTTCAACTTGTCGATGACTGGTTGGTTTCCATAGGGTCTTGGCTCTTCTACTACAATGTCTTTTCTCTCTTTCTTTTTCTGTGTGCATGTGCTTACGTACATGTCAGCCCATCTCTCCATAAGTGTTCTAAATATGCTGAACATGTAGCTTTTGGTATTTATGACTATTGTCGGAAGGCAAATATTTGTCTGCAGCGCGTAAAAACAACAGTTAAACGGACACATAACCGGAATATGCACGAAAGCACAGCATAACAGGCGAAACTGTGGATCTACATACATACGCACAGATATTACATATCGACCCAATTGGGTCGTTCAGTTGAATTTCTGGGGTTGATGAAAATAGCGTGGAAAGCGTATAAAGGGGACGAGAGAACTTATATATCAAACCGACACATATACGAAATTATCATCGCTCTTTTTATAGAAATATAAAAAGTAACCGAGAAGGTTACATAAGTCACATTTAAACACATAGGTACAAATATATAAACTTAGAATATACACATATCGGACAAGAATCGCTAAAGTTTCTCAAAGATCGATTAGAACAGTATGAAGAAGCACAACAATTGAATGGTGTAATTCTCGAAGACTCGAAATCCTTGCAAAATTTTTATTAAACTTAAAGGTCATTTCATTAAGAAACTTCCCAGCTGGGTTTTATATATTTGTGAAACGCTCGAAATACCAGGGAAAACATATCTTCCAGGAAATACACCTTTTTCCCCATATTTTAGAAGGTCACACTAATAATGAAAAAGTCATTACGAATTGAAAAATTTATAGTGGCTTCCCTCTTATCCATCATAACCAACTCTGCATTCACAAAGTTGCGATCCAACTCTAATGTTTACTATGCTTAACTGATTGTATTGAAAATTATTTTTTCTTCCATTCACTATCCAAAAAGACTGTTTCTGTTCAAAATTCTCTGGCATGCAAATTTAAAAGAATTTTTACCGTACTTTGCAACAGTTCATATACCGGGAAATCCGTGGCATTGACTGCGAATCCGTAGCACAATCATGAGTTGAATAACGAATTTTGCTTTGTGCGCAACAACAACAAAGTTTTCGATTACATTAATCTACATTTGCTCAGTTTAGAAAAGACTCATAGGCTCAAAAGACACATAAGCCTCGTAGGGAAAACGTCATCGTAAAGAGACTGTCCGTTCATCCATCTGTCGAGTGTGGAGAGATTAATAGCTACAGATAATCAATAACAGATGCTAATGATATTTTTCATAATTTTCGTAAAATGTTCAACATATTCACTATGCTTAAGGTCATTGAAGAAGAATTTTTTTTTTTCTTTGAGTTTCTAATTTTATGTTGTACATATTGACAGAGTTCCGTACAAATTCTTCAGATTTATAAATTAAAGCATCTAAATGCTTTGTTTTGCAGGAAATACTGTTGTGTCTTGTTTCAGTAGTTACTTAACGCATTATTTTTGAATGACCTTCACGTGTGTCTTCAATATTCTCTGATCTGCATATAAGCTGACAACGTGAAAGCCTATTTTTCTTTTGGCTCAGCAGATCACAACTCTTTTTTTCAGACTCATCTAGACAATATGCACTCATGCTGCTTAGCCAATGGCGCATCCTTGAATCTAAGAAAAAGTAAGAAATTCTCGCACTTTTTCCTATCCATTCTATCATATTAACGAGTATATGCTCGAAAATGTCTCAAGTTCTAGGGATTTACGAATTATATTTAATTCTAAACTTAAGTTTAACCTCCACGTTTACTAAGTGATGAGCAATAAAATTCAAAGATACGTATGTTTCTAATTCATACAGTTATCCAATTCTTCAGTAAGACCGCTTCTAGAGTACTTATCTAATGTTTGTTTGCTGAGTTATAAGCGTTATAGTGACCTCTTAGACCCAGTGCAATATAATTTTTTAATATTTTCATGTTTCCATATTTCACATGTGCGGAGATTGAAGCTAATCGACTAATAATCATTTTTTTATGGGCAAAGTAGAGAGAGGCTTGAATATACTTCGCTAACCTTACTTTTTACAGGCGCTAGTTGCCAATAAAATTATCACAATGTCGCACCAACTACCAGCTTTTTATTTTTTTATCTATTTATTTGTTTATTCTACTTATGCATGCAACTCAACTAAAATAAATGACAGTCGAGTCCAATTGACTCCTAAAGTAAATCTTAAATTACTTAATATTAAAACTTAGTATAAGTATAATAAAACAAATAAGAAGGAAAAAAGAAAAAAGAAAAAAAAGCATGTACACAACTAGCACAGAGCCACATCCACAACCGGTACAGGACCAAATTGCAAATGAACCCCTAGGTCATCTTAAACTTGCATAAGCCTGGCAACCGATAATAGTAAACAACAATTAATTTTGGAATCATAATGACTTTTTAGGGTTAAAAGCTAGTTTAAGTACGACATAAGTAAATCACGTGTATTAAGCAATGTGGCTTTAATGGACTTTAAAGAGTCCGATAATGAGAATTAGGGATAGACGTCACTCAGGTTCTTGCAAACAACTCTGAGTGGGTTAAACAGCCCGTAATTATATTTACATTGACTCAGCTTAATGAACATAAAGTGCCTACAGAAGCGGTTAGGGACATTAAAGCTTATTTCACCAAGTAATGAGACGAGTCAATAGCACCATTTTTTATTTTGATTACTAAAGAAACGCCAAGAACAAATTTACGTTTCTCAAGAGACGGTCAGCACAACAGAAGCAACCTATTTGCATAGAGAAGCAACCTATTTGGAAGAGAGGCAATCGGATCCCAACCCAAATTCCTAAGGGCAAACAGCAAGAATTGCTTTTGAACAGATTCAATTGAGTCTACATAGCACCTATATGAAGCAGACCACACAACAGAGGCATACTCGCGTATAGGTCTAACCAAACACATGTACAGCCTTTTGGTAATGTAAGAATCATCAAGCTCTTTGGACCACCTCTTTATAAAACCAAGCGCGGACCTAGCTTTGCGTAACGAGAGCTCAATGTGAAAGTTAAAACGCAACCTATTGTCAAAAAGAAGGCCTAAATCTGTGAACGAATCGACGTCCTCCAACTTGAGCGAATCTATGAAATACTGGGTAATGAATGACTTTCTTCTTGAGAAAGAAAGCTTCTTACATTTATTTAGGTTTAGAGTCATATGATTCAACGAGCACCATGCAACCAAACTATTCAGGTCAACTTGGAACTGATGTGATTGCGATTCTATGGAAAAGGAAGAAAACAATTTCACATCATTAGCATACATTAAGGTCTGGCTGGATTTAATCACCGAAGGCAAATCATTAATGTATAGATTAAATAAAATGGGTCCTAAGTGGCTACCTTGAGCCTACGCCTGACGTAACGCGGAATTCATATGAGGAGGTGAAGTTAAACAAAACTCTGAATGACTTATTATGCAGATAAGAGCTTATCCATTTCACTAAATGGGAAGGGAACCCAAGGGCTTGGAGTTTAAAGATAAGTAATTTATGCTTAACCAAATCGAACGCTTTGCTAAAATCACTGCATGTGACATCAGTGTGAAAGCCACTAGGAAAAGCCTTGAAAATATGACAAGTAAATTCTAACAGAGCGTAGATCTTCCTTTTCGAAAACCATGTTGGAGTGGAGAAGTATACGATTTGATGGCAAAGGCCAGATGCTGTATCACAATTCTCTCGAATAGTTTAGGCAAGCGACTCAACCTGGCGATGCCTCTATAGCTCTCAACAAGTTGTCTACTCCCACTTTTGTGAATAGGAATAAGAAAACTACTCTTCCAAAACAAATTTTGGATTTGTAATCAATTTCGTGTTCTACGAAGGTTATATAATGTCATTATCATCGTTTTTCTAATTCCTTTATTCGCTCTCGTAATTGTATCAGAAGATTTTAGGCCAATAGATGTCAGATTATCTAAGGCCGTTTTTCTATACGCAGTTGATTTGATATAACTACAGGACATACTTAAAAATATATATTAATATATATACGTATCTTATAAGATTCTGGATTGTAAATGTAATTAGCAGTGGCTCATATATTAAATACTTGCATGTATTTTTATCAGCGACATCTATTGGTGAAAATAAAGAAATTAGAAGTATTACGTACACAACGGATTTTGACCTTCTTTTACATAAAATAACAGTTTTGCATTTCGTATTACCGAGTTATTCAGTGTAAATTCAGTGTATATTACTTTTGTTATTTTATTTGAAGAAATCTGCTACCGAAGCCCATCAAACACTTTTAGAAGCTTATAGTGCGGCTGTTCTATCATATTCCTGGCTGGTCTATCATATTGTCAGTTTTAAAGACTTTCTGGATGAAAACTCAGTTCAAAGCTCAAGCAATTTCCATCGGCAAGAGCTTAGCCGCTGATGAATCAATTAGTGTTCTAAACGTTTACGTGCGATGGGGAATCTCCAAAAGGAGGGAAAATGGCTATCATACGATTTGATTGAAAATGCCGAATCGTTTCAATATCGCGATTTCATTGCTTGCCAGGCAAAAAAAGAAAAGAAGGGTTTTCTCTCCCAAGCGCAAAAATTCATAGATCAAAATTTTGCTGTGCGTATGATCCGATCAGCAAGGTGTAGCGTATTACGAACTGCTAAAACCGAATGGAAATGATACTGCAAATGTCTAGCAATGTGAATTGAACAAATTGAACGATCTGTTGCTGCAAAAAATACCAGCAATGGCGGTTAATAGATGCAAAGTCATCCTCAGTCATGCATGACAACACTCAGCCCTACGTTGCCAGAGTTATCAAGGATAAGCTGTTGCAGCTCGAATGGGAAGTTCTGCCACGCCGAGCGTACTCACCCGCTATGCCTTCTGATTACCACTTGTTAAGATCGATGGAGCATGGTGGCTTCGAAATGCTGAAGAGGTGCGAAAATGTCGAGGGTCGAGAATTGCATTGCTGCCAAAGCAATTCCGTTTTTTTCGACAACGCATTGCCATGGTGCCAGAAGGATGGACAAAAAATAGTAGGAAAGAATGGCATTTTGAATAATATCTGTTGCATCAATTTTTCTCAACAAACGAGATAAATAAATGTAAAGAAAAGAATAAATTATAAATATGAAATTATATTCATAGGTTATACTTTTAGTTCTTTTTTTAGATATTCTGCGCTTCTGCCTTTGTTGTTTTTTATTTGTTTATTTATTTATTTATTTACTTAACAAATTTTCTCTACATGGCCTTATGGCCATTAGCCGAATATAAACTAAAATACAAGTTAGTTGAACATCAGCTTAAACAATAATTTGGAATACAGGCAATTAAGCTAAAGTGTATCGTTTGTATTCTTATAATTTGTTATAATAAATGGACGAAAAGTTACGGTAACATTTAATCTGATCAAACATAGGCAATTGCCATGAACATTAGATTTTCAGTGGTAAAGAGAAGTCTAATCATTTAGATACACACACACACAAAACACACACACACACAAAACACAACAACAAAAAACAGCAACAACTGCGAATTTGGAAAACCTGTTATGGCCGCATTTAACCGAGTACGAATATATTACGAAAAATTAGACCGGTAGTTACGTAACATATATAATGCTTTTAATTGTGCACACCCTGGACGAAACTGAGAAATCGGCCATGTAATAATACTCGTTGAACATTTTACATATTACCCGGAACGGATTAAACAAATCATAATTAGTTGGACATTGTGATAGCCATGAAACGATAAAAATGTTGAGAGCCAATCTTGGGACCCAATTAGAAATACTAACATTTATATGTTCGAAGGAAGCAGGAGGAAGGATGAATGCGAGGCTTTGTTGGTTTGAATAAAAAGGTTACGCCCAACATATCACGCCGTTTCTCTAGGCTAGCTAAACCAATGGGTACGAGTTCATTGTCATATGGGGGAAGAGGCCGCGTACCACCCCAAATCACGCAAAGCAAACAATTCGACGTCACACATCATTAATTTATGCATATATTTAAATTCTATATATTTAATCGTAAAAAATAGTGTGACCTTGATGCATATGGTATTAGTTTCCTAATTTAGCTGACGCATGTAATTGCGGAGCTGAAACCTTTGAAATAAAAAAAAAGTCTATCTAACAAGTTGTGCGAACACAGCTACGCAAACACTGTAGTACACTGTACACACCAGTGATGTAGAATAGAAATAGAATAGGTGTAGAACCATTAGATATGCTCGATTGCACAACACTTGATTGGACATCACTTATGTCAGATTGGAGTAATGTGCTGCTACACTGAGGACACGTCTTCATATATATTGAACAAAAGATCTTGTTGTTGTCTGTCGAAAACTTCGCATGCATTCTCTTGGGTATCAGTTTGTTCCCGCGTGCTGTAAAAGTTGAACACCAGTAAAGGATGGGAATGTGATAATTTTATCATTACTTTCATAACGCGATCACTTTCTGGAATAGTTCTGCGTATGCGTATGTGTGGAGGAACGAAATGAACGATTGGATACTGGTCGGCGCTGTATCTTTTGTCTGGAAAGAGTATATACGTTGTATGTGTGCGATTGTGCGCTTACATTAAATTTGCAAACAGTCTTCAAATTCACTGCCATTCTTGCTCGTTTGCAAAATTAAAAATATTCTTTTTTTCTTTGTTACTTAATTGTCGCTTCATATAAATATGTTCAAATACGTTTCAGCAGACAAATAATGTTTATATAACAAACGATCTCATAAATATCTATAAGAGCTATCTTTACTTCCAGACAAATAATAAATAAACAAAAAAAAAAAAAAAAATAGAAATAAAAATAAAAATAAAAACAATTCCACATATAAGGCTTAAAAGTCAATGCGCAACAGAGGGAAGTATTAAAGTAAAAATCTGCCAACTATAAGCATACGAGTATAGACTCCCACAAACACAAACAAACGCTTACGAAAGCGAGCACACAAATACATTTACAAAAATGCAACAACACAACTTTAGCCGAATAAAAACAACGATAGCAACAACAGTAACGGCAACAGCAAAAGTGAATATTAAGCTTCATATGGACGACGATTTAATGAAAATCTGAAGTGGAGATTTGCACTAAAGCTAAAACGTATGCAAAAGAAAAAAAAAATAATATAATAAAAAAAATTTAACGAAAAACACAACAATAGAATTATTGACAAAACGAAAAAAGCAGCAAAAACAACGACTGTTGTAATGTTGTCAAAACAAATAACAACATCGACCCGCACACACGAACGTACAATGAAAGATTATTTATAGAAAATCTTCATCAACCAAAAAAAAAAAAAACAGAAATAAAAAATGAAGGAATGTAATAATAGTAAAAACAAAAAAAAAAAAACAAAAAAAATTGCATCAAGCTAACAGTAAATAGCCATTGAAAACTAAATTATATGGCAGAGATAAAATAAACACCACCACATATCACAACAGCCGCAACATCAAAAGTTTGGATGTGTAAATAAAATTGTTCTGAAACCCCTCCGACAAACTCAGTAGGGCGTTCAACTGAACACCGAATATTTTTATTATTGTTGTTGCATTGTGTTTTCGTTTTTTTTTTTTTTTGATTTTTAGTGAATGAGTTGTTGACATAAACCTCCGGCATTCGTACACAAAAATTCAAAACTCTCATTATAACACATTTCCTTTTACTATCATATGAGTTTGTATTTGTTTGTGTGCATGTACGTGTACGTGTACGTGTACGTATACGCGCGCACGCGCGCGTGTGTGTGTACGCATGTATATATGTGTATGTATGCTGGCAAATGGACAGAGTGATTCAATCTATGGCAATCTGATGAGTTGTGTGTCTGCCCGCCTGTCTGCCTGCCTCACTATCTGCTCGCCTTGGCCAACGGAACGCAATTCTTGCATTCTTTATACAAATGAACTAATTTGTTAGGAATTTATGTGTATATGCTCTGAAGAGCACTTGGCTCGGTTGGCCCTAAAGTGTATGCGCCATTGATATACACATATATTTAAGTTTAGACATGTATGCTTGGGACTATTTGTGCGTCACAGTTTGTAAACATTATTTTCAAACATCTGCGCAAATATCCTCTTTTTTTCTCACCAACACAATATTATATCCTTCTCTTATTTTTCTCCTTTTTCTTATACCATTTCACTTACCTTACAATGCCTTTGTTTTGCTTTGTTGCAATGGCCTCGTATATCTTCTTCACTTTTCGCTGTTGCAAATCCTTTAACGCTTAACGCTTTGGTACACAACTGAAATAATTTTTTGAATATCAATCATTCATTTATTGATTCCGTTTCGTTTCATTTCCACCCTGAGCCACGCATTAATTCGCCTCCGAAATTAGCTCACTTCTTAAACAGCAGGCCTGCCGTTCCTCAGCCAGATTCTTTTGTATTCGTTTTGTAGATGAATCATTGTAACCGGTGTATTGGCAGTTAGGCACTCATTGCCAATGCCATTGAGAGCGAAGGTGCGCGCTAATACCGCTCATCTTTTGTTTACACACTTGTGCAACGCGCAAATTATGTTCTAATTTTTTTCTTCTTTTTCACCAAAATCCTTCTTGAAAAGCTAATTGGCTATGTCATCAGTGACGAGTGTTCATATTGAATGCGTTTTCAATTTGTTCGCCAAATGCAGCTGTGTCAGAAACTGCAACAACAATGATCGTTATAAACAGTTAATCTCGTGGTTTTCATACACACAAAGAAATATGCCGAACGCTGAGACGTAAGCTAAATTAACAAAGCAACTCGAACGATTCTTTCAATTGGAATATCTTACTGTTACTGTACCTAGAGCTCATAGAAAATGTCCAACAGTCACTTAGATTCCCTAGTAAAATAACTAAAATATTTATAATCAATAGCAGGGAGACTTTCGCGCTAGCAACCGACTTTGGCAAATCGAAGATTCAAGTACTATGTAGATATGGCAAGCCAGGGCCAAATCGATCTTATCCAGGAATTACAAAAATTGGAAAGAAACACGCGTACTTAGCCTGCTCTTTCAAAAAAACTGAAGCTCTTCTGAACTCTAGTTCACCAAATGAGCCACGGAGGAGCCCACGTTAGGTTAACGCAATAAAATGAATGAATGAAACAATGAATTCCGGCACAATATAAAATAAATAATAAAAAACTTATTGCAATATTTGCGAGAAGATGCTGATTGTCAAAGACAGACAGCATCGAAATGTAGACACCCCAGCCCAGGAGATTATAGTCTACGAATTCTTTTCATGCCTCTGTTTGGAAAATTTATCTTTAAGTGTCTCTTATTTATAATGCAGAATTATGAAGTTTTGCACTCGCCGGTTAAATAATTTTATCAAAATATAAGCGAAGCCGTTTAGTTCAAATGCTTTCTTGTGAAATTAGTGAATGACGATTGAAATAAAGCTGGCTTGGATATATATTAATCTTACTAAAAATCAAGTGTTGAAACAAATTTCCAGACTTCCAGTTTTTGCTCTTCACTCAATTTCTTTTTCCAAAGAGATAGGACTCTTCAAGGTCGAAACGAAAATTGTCTTTCATTGCTAGCAGGAGTAACTTATTCAACGAAAATTTCACACGACCGGGATCATCGAAAAATCGATTAAAAAGCAAGGAACAGTGTTTCTTTGATAAATGCGCGAAGGCTAACAACTCCCGATTTAGATGTTAAAAGAGATGGGAGGCGAAAAACTGATGAAGACGCCTTTTGCAAATGACGAAAATCTCCGATATATAAGCGCAAGATTGAAGAGATAGTATTTCGTAGTGTTTGTCTCCAGAACTGAATGAAAAAGACAAGTGCATATTAGCCGCAATTATCTTACGTTCTATTAACTTACGATATATTTATATTATTCCGAGGAAAAGTAGCGGGTCGAAAATCTCTTAAATTTACAATTGGTTACCGAAGTACGCCCACATGTATATAAAAGGGCATAAAAGAGCAAACAATCAAACGAAACTAATCAAAATCTTCATTTAAGTTAGAATAACATAAAAACAAAAAGAAAGAGACAAATAAAGAGATAGGAAAAAAAAAAGGAATTTAAAAACAGTTATTGGCATTTGTGTTTATTTAAGTGTCACCCGAAAGCTGAAGAAGAGAAGAAAGAGCGTAGTTGTACACACTTCTACATGTATACTTATCCACCCACTTGCCGTCCTATATATCCGTAACCCAAACATGAAAGCCCAAATCGGCTCATGCTACATAACACCATCATCACCACCAGCACTAGCAGTGAGAAAAAAGGCAACGGCAGCCGCAGCGATAACAACATCGTTCAAAGTTTAAGTAAACAAAAAACTACAAAGTCTAAATATTTGTATTAAAAACTGTAAGCGCACTTTGTGTCAAAAATGAAATGTTTGATATACATCCGTACGAATCATTGCATAGCCTGCAGAGCACTTAATAAATATACATATTTATATATACATATGTATATATGTATATATGTATATATTATATATATATATATATGTGTGTGTGTACATTTAGAAACAGAAAATAAAGTAAATGAAATAAATCCACCTAGAGATGCGTGCATATATGAGCCTTTTTGCAATAACAAAAATTTTGTGCTTATATGTACGAGCGCAAGTTTTGTTATGTGAACTTTATTGAAATCTAAGTTGTGTACGATGCGTGTGTCAGAAAAAACCTAAGTTATAAGAATATGCCCACAGTCTCTTCTGAACAGCTTTTGCGTGAATTGTTTATGCAAAACAGTATACAATCGTAAGACATATCGGACCATCAATGCTTGTTGTTCTTACTGCCGCAACCGAACGGCTTCTTTGTTTAATTTTAACAACTTTCGAATAGTCGATAACAAGAAATGTATCGAAACAAAAGAAAATATCTTGCTATCGAAGTAGCGCATAGTGTATGTAATATACGGTAAAAAGCAATACTTCCCTGATCTTTTCTGTTAAAATATTTATAATTTGTTACTCCGACAATGTTCCTAAAAAAGGAATGCAATTGCACTAGTGATGGATAACAAAAATTTTCGCGCGAATCATATACAATTTCTTTCTTAATAATTCCGGCTAAGTTGATTGATAAAATTGTATTATGCGACAAAACTCACTCCTATGACGATCTTAAAAAACGCTCAGTGTTTCATAAACGATTACTACAGGACCTGATTGTGAAGCTGCATTGGAAATTTAAAAGCGATCGAGAGAAGATTGAAGCAAGCAGAAGTATAGCTGCGGGTATGAAACACGGTATCAAGAAACACTAGCCTGAAGTTTCAATTTTAATTATGGAGGAATTTTGAAGTTTCACCACTAACGTGCGCCGTACAAGTGATTTAAAAATTTTGAACGCGTCAGAGCTTCGAAAGATTTGACAATTTTTTTTCATACTTACCAAGTTGTTCAGCTCGCTTAAGATTCCTGTAATATATACCAAGATCGACCTATTGCACTACTTACAACTAATCAGCTTAATAATAATGTTTTTGTATCATTTTCGTTCAGAAAATTTTAAGGCAAAATAAGGCAAATCGGGGCGATGTGATCCCTTAGGGTCTTCGGTGGGCTTTAGCTTTATTCTTGCTTTGAAATTTTTAAAATCTATTGTTCTTGAACTTAATTCCGTCTCGTCTAGCGGATCCTATAATTATTTTCTGTTGTTAATAATAATGTGATGTAATACTAAGTAAACCACGTCAACGTTCCATTATCACTATAGAGAGATAAACTGTATTCGAAATTTCATGAAAATATTTTCTAATGAATAACTGAAGCGTTTTGTTGAGATTTTACGGTGCCATAAAAAAACAATACACCATACATATCCAACAGTAAATTATTATCGTCAATAGGAAAAACATTTATCTCCAAATTTGTTGTTCTGGTGCAAAAACAAAATATTATCGTCGATACAATAAACCGAATTCAATAAAAAATCATTTTCGCAGCAGTAAAAAAATCAACTGAGAAACTTATAAATCCTTTTGAACGAATCTTGAATACCTTTCATCAAAGATTTGATGTTTACTAACACATACAGGAACATTTTGTGCTCATCTGAGTTGAAGGCGCACTTGCAAACGAAATCGTAGAGTTTGTTGAGTTGTCTATCTGAAATTCGGGATTCAGCAAACATCAAAAACCCTTATTTTTTGTTTTGTTCTTGTTACGGCTAACAACAAATAATATCTGTACCGTGACACGAGGGTTATTCCTCTCCTGGAATTTCTTTTCGAACGATATTCATATTAGAATTTTCGCGGTGCTGTTACAAAAAGAAAGGCAAACATATTATGCCTTAATGCTTTAATAAGTGTAGCGGCAGATGAACGGATAAATTTGCAAAAACCACAACATTGAACATCGGTGGCAAAATACGGGTGGAAAATTCTTTTCCAATATATTATATCCAACAATAGCAGAGCATATATTTTATCTATTTTATATTTTCGATCGAAAAAGAAAAAAATTGTGTTTTTTCCACTACTACTACTAGTACTACTACTACTATTACTACTACTACTACTACTACCACTACTACTACTTTGTTCGTCTCTCTCCTTTTTCCGATAACTATTTCTATACTTTATGTGGTACAAAGAGTACAAAGCAAAAGGAAAATAAATAAATAAATAAATAAATAAATAGAAAGCACTTGAATTATCATTTAACCATGTTCAGCAACAACAACAAAAATAAAAATTAAAAAGTAGTTTTAAAAAATAGCATTTTATATAGACGTACACATGCATGCCGATAGATTAAAGGCCATAAATACCCACAAATATTACATACACAATGGATGGATGGATACATCCATTCAAACGTTTATAATTTGGCTTTTCATTTATTGAAAATACGTTGTGATTGAGTTTGAAGTAAAAATCAAACAATTGCGTGCGTGATGAATGTGGTTATGTATGTTTTTTTTCTGAAGCCAAAGGACACTAACAATCGCCATTGAGTCGAATATCGAGACCACGTTATGTTCCATTCTATTCTGATTATGTAAATAGTCTAGAGTAGTCCGATCCGATACGAAATATAAAATACTGCTCTTAATAACATATAAGAAACAAATATTTTTGTATCTTACTTCCAAATAACGAAACATAAAATTTAAGAAAAATTGTAGAAACATAAAAGAAAGTTCCATATATAGAGAACTTTTAGAGTGCTCTGACAAATACTCGCCCCAATGCTTAGATCGATATTTAATATGAATTGCATGTTATAGGCAGCAACATTTCGAAATATGTAGCATATGTCGGCACACGTATCTGCAAATAAATCACCGTTCCTTCCAAACTCGATATATAAACATATGAGAAGGACAAATGAATAATAGTTAGCCTTTTTTGTCCCAATTTTCGCATCAGACCGAAGGACCGGAACCGTCTAAATGGACTTTATAGTTTATGTTGATTAAGAATGTGTGTTGGTGCGGAAGACCAATGCATTTATTGCCGCACATTTCTCAATTAGCTTCATAGATGCTCTGAATCTTCTAGTACTTGGCTTGAAAAGCTTTACTATTTGAAGAATTGTTTTTCTTGAAATTTCGAATTCTCTCCGCTGTGTATGTGTAAAGACTGTCTATGTACGTGCTGGTAGGTTAGATTCTAATTTCTTATCTTTTGGTTTCTAAGTCTTCATGTTCACGGAAAAGCATTTTCACGTGAGCGTAACCTCACCATGGAGCACCATTGAATAGATATGACGTTGCGAGTGATTCGAAAAAAGACACCTTTCCTGTCAATAAATTCAAAGTGTGTGACGAAAATTTCGGTATTAATTATTCATTCAAGTAAAGAATTGTAAGTTTTTTTTTTTTTTTTTTTTTGAACGTAAAAGGACTGTTTTATGATGGTAAAGAACAAAAAAAAAAATGGTATAATAAAAAAATATATCGCTAACACATTGTAAGTCACTAACCGGGTTTCTCTCAGAACATGATGTTTCAAAATGGTCTATGAAACCAGCCTTTTTTATAATATCTACAAAAAAACATTTCAAAAGCAAGTGCCGACGAGTTTTTTCGACAAGTTAATTTAAATATCATTTATTAACGAGTGATTGTCTTTTTTATTGATTGGAAATTAATCTTTTTCATTCATACGTTGTTTACCAAACTCACAAAAAGCAACCTTTTTAAAATCCCCCATCTACTGCACTAGCGATGAAAGTTTACATTGAACCTGTTTTTTTTTTTTAGATTCAAAATTACGTGAGGTACTTTATGGACCGCAGGCCCCTTTAAATTAGAAATCACCCGTGAGAACGGCTCCGGCGATGGCATTTCCAAATATTTTTTCTAAGCATTTTCTTGTTTTCTTTAATACCTGAATATAGACTTAATGATCGCCTCGAACACTTTTACTCTATTACCGTTCGGTCGTTTGTAAAAAATCTTGTCAAAAAATGTTTTTTTTAGTTTTAGTAATTTCCCAATTCCTCCCATTGAACACGGTTCGGCTTTAAGACACCATGCGACATCATAGAACATTTTTTCTTCATATAGTGCCAGTTAAATTAACAGTGTACATATCAGGCACGGTGGGACAGACCGCTACTGGTAGATTGTTCCAGACGAAGGGAGTATAGTTAAAGAGGAAAGAGTTGCGGTAATGCGTTCTACGATTTGCAGGCAATTCCAGAACGAGCGGTTGGGATAGCCTTGTGGTCCTGGTAAAGCACTTAACTGACAAATATATCTGTTTTATCTCTGTAAAACACATGTCCTGCATATACTTATATATAAGCGCTACACAGCCCACATTACACCTATGTTCAACGATATCAGGAGTATTTGCTACACTTTTGGTGTTTCATGAACACCTGAGCCTTTTGGCTGCGTGCGATCGAGCGCCTCTAAATAAGCTTTGGCGGCTCCCACCCACACATGTGAATTATACTCGAATTTTGACCAGATATAGGCGGTGTAAATGGCACTGATATCGGCTGCAGTGAAGAATTTCTTACACCGTTTTAAAAAACCTAAGCCCTTGACAGCATTTTTCGACATTATGAATATATGTTCTGTCCAACGGACATCATTTCGTATTCTTATGACCAGAGCATCAGAGGGTTGCCGGTTATTCTACGTTCCCATTATCAAAGAAGAAGGCTTGTTCATCGCTTCTGCTATGCGTTAAAAGGAAGCACTCGCTGTATTTTGGTAGCATTAAAATTTACGCTAATACCTTACCACATTTTGTTAGCTTTGTAAGGTCTCGATTTAAGGCGTCGTTCGCCCAGTAGCGCTTGTTGTGCACTTCAGGGCCTGTTGGTGAAAGAGAGCGAACGACACAAAGTGCTGCCGTCGGCGAACAAATAAATGCAATTTTCTGTCGCACATAAAAGGGCGTTAATGACCACAACGACGAGAGAAGAGGAAAAAACAGTGCCTTGTGCGACATTTGCATTTAAGTGGAAATCGTTGGCGGTAAATCCGTCGATCACAACTTTTATCGAACCATTATTCAGAAAACTGGATATAAATCGAGTGAAATTTTGGTCGGCACCAAAGGAAAGCAGTTTCTTGACCTGAGTATCTCGCCAAATGCCCTCGAGATATCTAGCGCAACCAGCTTATTTTCACCGAAATGGCGAGTAGCTTGTTTCCACTTTTCGGTGAGGTAAGACGTAAGGTCTTCTGTGGACCGATTTTAAAGAAAGCCACATTGTCTATCGCAAATTGTCATTGGATTCTCGATATGCTACTAAGTGATAGAGTCCATGGTTTTCGCTGTTGCCGAAAAGATTACAATTGTGCGGAAATTAGAAGGACTTGTGGGGTTTCCCTCCTGCGTACAAGTTGGACATTAGAAATCTTCCAGCAAGTTGAGAATATGCCAGCACTTGCTGAGAAGATTGCGTAATGGCTTGGCTAATGTGGGAACACACTTCTTTGGGACTATCGCTGGGATGCCGTGCGGCCACGGACTTTTGCGCCTGGTGAGACTCGCAGGGGCTTTTTTAACGAAAAAATGGGGCGGACATCAAGCATATTGCTCTTTTAAGCGGGGACTGTGGTTGACCGCCATTTCACAAATGGGAGTTTGAAGCAAACGTTTCAACCAACACGTTGCTCGTGCGGAGCTTTTCCATGCCATAATATTTAATTGCATATATTCTTAGAGTGTCGAACATTAGCATGCGAAAAACATGAGAAATCGGTACAGTAATCCGAATTACCGAGCGGTGCAAGGATCTTAACTTCGTATTTTTATGGATGCGAAGTAACGAAAACATTCTGTGTATTTTGACGTAAACTATCAACGCTTGGTATGTGCGGGTCCGAATAATGAATTTTACTCATAGAAAAGCGAATTCGGGGTCCGGAGTGTTATCATGTTATTAGGACTGGATGTAGTGTGCATTGTTACGAATATATATCACAAGGCCCCGGTGTGATACGAAATTTCGAAAAATTCGACACCCAACATTTCGATGACACAAAGTAGGAATATGTCTGGCCGTTGCCCGTATGCGCGTATACCTCGAAAAGACTTCGCTCGCAGCTCGACTATGTTGCATCACGTAATCGACAAGTGTTGGGCCTTTACCGATCGGCCACTCATCATATGTGACTGCGCCCAGTCAACCCACTACGCTAATGAGGTTTAGTGGGGTTTGGGGATACAATTTGGCGGGAACCGTTGCTGTTGCTGAGACGAGAACATAAACACACTGGGTGGCTGTTTGCATCGTTTTCTTCCTTTTTTTATTATTATAAAATGTGGTTTTATGGTTTTGTTGTTGTTGATTTGTTGTAGTTATTTATGTTATTGTTTTTGTTGTATCTGTTGCTGCTAGTGCTGCTGTTGCTCTTATTGTTATTGACGGCTTTTTTGTTTGCACGTTGCTGTTGCTCTTATTATCGTTTGTGCTGTTATTTTTGCGTTCTTACTATTGTTGTTGTAGTTGGTGTTGGTGCTGCTGTTGCTGTTGTTTACTTTAATTGTCGTGTAACGGTGCTTATAGGTTTTCATTATTGCTCGTACTGTTGCTATTGATAGTAATGTTGTTATATTTTCCTTGTGGCATGTTCCGCTGCTCCTTACATCCATTTCATCAGTGATAGCATTGTTATATATTTTGTATTTAAATTGCTTGCAAATGTCTGTTTCGTCGTTTGGCGCCCTTCGAAATTGTTTGCTGTTCACTTGTCCAAATCCTGCTACTTTTCATTCGGAATCTCCACATTTTTGCCAGCATTTCAGCTTCCAAACATGTCCAATGTAATTATGTACGGATTTAATTTAATTTGAAGCGTATCGAATAAGGATAACGCAATCTGTTTGTTCACTTTAATGTTCCAGAGAAAAATTTGAGAGACAACATGCATAGTCCGCCGAATTGTCCAATTAATAGAAATAAATTTACTTGAAATAACTTCGATCACGCCAGCTAAGTGCACTGCAATATAGGCATTGACATACATAACAGAACAAGGCAGCATATGTCCGATACGATGAACTTATTTGTCAAAATATGCTTTAAAGTGATGTCATTTTAATTGTTTACGAGTTCACACATTGGAATTTATCCTTTCAATGCCGCAATAAATGCTACTAATAAGACGACTGCTTCATTGGATTTAGAAAATTTGTGAAACTGAACTTTTTTCCTTTTCGTAAACGCATTAAATAACAAATTTCGATATTTTGTTAATCAATTTGTATTAAATTTAATATTAATATTTTTTTTTTTTTTTGTAATTAAAATTTCTGCCTGATAAGACTCCACTTAGTTGCTTTTCTCCATAGGACAATCATAGTTGAAAAGGTTTAGTATACCAGCAAGTTAATCAAACTGAATCAAATGCGTTCAACGATAGTGAAAGAAGATAATGAATGAAGGTAATAATGCATTGTAGCGCGTTAGATGTATCTGCTGCCCACTTATTTTGAAAATGCTTTTACGAGCACACCCGCTGTTAGTGCGAACCAAAATTCCCAAGCATTTGTTCTCTCACTTAAGTGTCAATCGAGTTGCAGCACCGGGTATTTAAAACCAACAATTAAACGAATATATTCACGAATAAAAGTAAATTATACGCAAATTACATTTGATGTTAAAAATTTATTTAGAATAACACACACACACAATTAAAAAATCCACACTTTCTCAGTAAGCAATATTTTGTTGATTGTTTTCTCCTTTTTTTGCTTGTAGGCAAAAGTGTTAAAAAAATAAAAATGGAGATTATGATGGGTCAGCCGTTGCTAGCTAAATTCGTTCATTTATATGAGGGTTTTCTTAGACAGGTATTCGCGGCGTGAACACGAGCGCTGCCATTCCAGTTGGTTACTACTCATCAGCCCTCCACTTGTTTTGGGGATAAGAGTAAACAGAGGTGGAAACGACGGACATTATATTAATATCCTGGTATTCATTTTCTTTCCCTCTTTCTTTCTCTTCATGTAAATCATAATTTCGGACAAAAGAAAGCATTTTTTCTTTTATAAAGCCGCATATGCTTTTTATAAAAATCTAAAGTTAAAGTTAATGGTGCTCTCTTTTTTCATATATGCAACACACTAGAAAAAAATACTTTCTCCGTCCATGAATATTTACATCGTTCTCGTAATTAATCTTTGCTCTAAAATTTGCAAATCGTTTTTATCAAATGAAACTGATTTTCTTTTATTTTAGTTATTCGCTTTTTGTTTTCCTAGGAAAGTCCGTCTTAGGAATCTTCTATATTTATCGTTGGTATCTTTCGTTGACTCTCTATTCGAACTAACTTTGGCTGTGTGAGTGTCCATTACTCTTGTTTATATGCTATAACATTAAAAAAGTTTTTATAACTAAAAAAAAAATGAAAACAAAAAGAAGGAAAAAGAGTAAAGCAACAACTTAACAGGACAACAAGACATTTCACAAGTTGAAGAAAACAATGGAAATACTATCAAAGAAATTAAAATAAAATGATTCTATAAACTTAAAGAACTACAAAATAAGCGAAGGAAGATAGTTTTAAGAAAAGTTAAAAACGAAAAAGTCTCAAAAATGGAATGAAATCGGAAACAGTGTCCTGCATGCTAAAACCACACTACAGAACCACTTGTAAACATATACACATAAAAATACATGCGCATGCAAGAAGTTACAACAGCAATTTAAAGCTTGTACCGCAACGATGAAAAGAGGAATAAAGCAAACAGCCATTAAATTATGATACTATTGGGTTTTTCCCTTTTTTTTTGCTATTGTTACACTCGTTGTTGTTGATCACATTGATATTCTGCATACTATACACAAGCAGACAATGGAAGTAGAAACGAAAAGAAAATTAAAAAAAAAAAAAAAAGAAAAAACAGGAATAAGAACAAAACATCATGGACGACAAGGACTACAGCAGCAATGGTAAGACTACAGCATGGATAAAAACGTACCGCAAAGAATACATGTTGCTGTTAACGGCTTCGAACGGCAGCAAAGATTTAAGACAAACACCTAAACGAACACTCTTAATGATAAAAATCAAAAACTTAACCACCTATCGACGGAGATTTTTTATCGTATATCGTGTTCGGTTCAAACAAAGTTGTTTCGATCGGTGTCGTTTTGTAATCATTCTAATCGCTTTGATAGGCGAACAACTGAACACCTTATGAAAAACTTCAAGTCGCGGCGTAGATTTTCGATCAATAAACTAATGAAATGTGAGAGGCGAACAGAACATAACGGTTGTATGGGAGATCATTCAAATTTATCGCATAAGCACCGTTCTCGGTCTCTTGACATATTTTGACTTTTTCGTAATTTTCACAAGAACGTGCAATACGTCATATTACCAACGAAACAATCAAGTTACTGAAAACATAATACGATAAAATACAGCCTATCGAAGGACAGAACTTTAGATCAGAATTGATTCTGAAGTATTCATCCCTAGTTAACGTTATTATTGCACTATGGTCAGAATACTCCAAATAACATCGTAAACTTAGTACATCTGTTAATTACTAGTCTCGCTTACAAAAAGTTAACCAACAAAAAAAGAGACACAATAGCTAACAGCTTAAGACGCTAAAATGCTAAAATGCCTTAAACACTAACGGCCTGAGTGGTTGATACAAAGCCGATATGCGAGTAGTGCTTTTACCCAAAGCAATAAAATAAGCAGAGCAGAAAGGACTTAAAGAAAAATGATTCTTAAGCAACAACCACAACGACTATATATGTTTGTAAGCCATTCTGTCTTAAACGTTTCTTTCTTTCAATTCTATCGTTTCGTTTCTTTCTTCTTCTTTTTTAATTTTTCTTACTGCTTTTCAAGAAGAAAATTTAAGCCAAAGCTCAGATATTCTTAAGTCAAAAAACCAACACGATGGTATGACAACTACTAGAGTATCGCTGCTCTTGTTCTTGGTCTTGTTCTTGTTACGACTTATTTTGCTGCTTCTGTCGCTGCTTGCTAAACACTTAACAAACTCAAAGTCAAACTAAAGAAAACGAGACGAAAAAAGTTTACCAACAACCAACAACAATAATATATGCGGAAAATGAGGAAAACTCTATTGCATACGTATATAATATAACCCACATTAAAAACAAAAGCATTAAAAATGGCACAAAAGAACTTTCGTAGCCTTTGTTGTTGTGCTGTTTTTTGAAGTGCGCCATGTTTGGTTTGTCTCTTCTGCTTCCGCTATTCCTGACAGATACTCATTGACATATATATATATATATATGTATATATATATATATATATATATATATGAACATATTCACCGTAACAGTAAATGTTCTCTATGTCCATCAAATAAAACATGACGTTATATTAATTGCTTCATTTCCCTGGGTTAAGCCCTTATCCGTTTAAAAGCAATTTTTCTTTATTCGTGAAAAATTTTTGATGAAATCAAATGATGACTTTTATCTACATTCAAATCCATTATTCCACAATTCCCCGTTTCTTCTGCTTTCTATTGCTTAAGTGTCTCACACGTAAATTTCACCTACACGCGGACTTAGAATTAAAAAAAAGAATGAAACTGAATGTGCTTAAGATGCGTTGAAAACTTTCGTATAAAGCTTTCTTCTTCTTGCTTATATTTTCTTTCCTTCTCGAACATCTATTACGTACAGGGTCCTTTTGCTTTTATATAGCAAACATATTATTCTTGAGCAAAACGTTACCTTTTTGGCATTTAAAAGAATTTTAGGAAAAAATTCAAGAAAAATCAAGAAAACTCGAACAACAGTTATTAGTTGTTTGCTGGTTGCAGTGCCTTATAGAATCCATCGAGGAGAGCTAGCTGTATGAGAAAATTGACAAAAACAACAAACGGACATCGAAATGGAACAAAGAACACGCGTTCAAAATATAAGATAATTAGTGACATAGTCAATCGCGAACATAGTCGCGAATGTTGCTATACGAGGGGAATAGATTGATGCTTATTTTTTGGCCAATAGCCACAAAGAGCATCAATTCTTTATTAAAATTCACGCTTAAAATATCTCCTATAAATATCATCTATTGTGGGAATGACCTATTGAAGACTCGTTCAGACCCGGAATCAGATCTTTGGAACCTATGATTCTAAAAATTTATGCTGCACATTATATATTAAGTGTAAGCATCCACATACTTGCATCCATACATGCCATCAAAAACAGTTACACACACACATATACAGCATCATTATACCGTTTCTGCGAAAAAGTCGAATTCCCGAAAGAGACAGACGATCGCAAAGATCACATAATCCTTGCGCTAAATGAAAGCATAAGTCGTGCCAATAATATGTACTTTAGCGGAAGACAAGCAATAGCTTCCTAACTTGAAGAGACGGTTGCGCAGGAAAAATTTGCGTCAGCGATTCGCTTGCGATGCATTTCCGACATATTAGAAAAATGCCAGGTGGCGCCGGGAAAACCTAATTAATGAAGGAACAAATTCACACTCACACATACCTTTTTCTTATGCTTTGAATGTACTTTGTTAAATAGGAAAAAGATACCATTGTCATCGGTAACCTAATTAAACTATTTCTGGGCGAAGAAATGGGCAAAGTGATTTTTACAGGCCTCGTTTAAAACGCCACCTTTACACCATTAAGAAAAGTTTGCAGGGACTGAAACACATGGGAGTTAGGTAAAGCAAAGTTCGAGTTGTACGATAGATGCCTTTGAACGCCGAAAACAAATGCTCTCAATTTTACCAAGTCATTAAAAATGGGCATCATCGATAACGACGCCTCCGTCTGTGATCAATTTTGTATACTTTGGCGCAATTGCACGCTTTAATCAAAAGCACCAAACATAAACAACTACGTTACTTAGCATCAATCCGGGCTTTGCTATCATTTGTACAACTTCATCCATCTTCTTTGCACGCCACTGTCGCATATAAGCCACGTCTCAACACCTATTATGAAAATTTCTTCAAAATTGATCCAAATTGTGTTTGCTTTCGGCGGCGGCGATTCGTAAGTAAAAATTCGATTCATTAATTTCTTATTCGTAATTCATATGGTGCCCAAAAATCAAACTCCTTTTTTTGTGTCCACAGTAAACGGATGAAAACTATTCTTTGGTCAATCGCTACGATGAAATGTATCGATCTTCCCCAATTTCTCCAAGAAGTCACGGCGCGTCGTTAGCTTCAAAATTTAAAAAACGTCAGCGAACAAACCAATTGCGTACTACTGACATTGGCAAATTGCCCTCACCATAATCACCACGAACTCTTTTACAAACGTTCGGAACACAATCGCCTTAATCGAGATAATACTCTAAAGTATAGTACATTTTTTTAGTGACATATGCGGCGGAGTGTGATTTCTTTCCAAAAGGAGCCTTCAAAAAACTTTTTAAAGTGCATGTCGTCGGGAAAAGCATCCAATTGATGTGGGCATCTATGTTCGTGCGTATACGTGTCTGCGGGTCTGTGTGCGACAATCATTGTCCCGGTCGCAAAAATGAGAATGAGGAGATCGAATTTGGCAAAAACGTTTCAAGCTCCTGCACACAGCTCGGTTTTGCAAATTAGCCGAATCGTTCAACGAAAATTGTGTTTTATTTTGTTCACAACTCATGAAATACAACAGATATAACGATAAGCAATTCGAAGTATATTCTATCAGTCTATCTATTCATCACACATAAGAATTTTTCAATTTTTCATTTCTTCTAAAGGCATCGAACGGCGAACTACATCAACTAATATCAAATACCATAGGGTATCAATATGAATGAATTTTTCTTATTTGTTTTAGTAGTCCGTGTAATTCGGTGCAACGTATCCGTAGTTGAAAAGTTTATTTTAGGTAACCTAAAGTGATGTGAACTTGTGTAATCGCTTGTAAGGAAGCTTTAATAGGCGTGCATATTACTACGCGCACGCGTAAGCATGAGATCAGTTAAGAGTTGAAATATGTTTAGAACGACGGGGGACACATTTCTCGACAGCTATTTGCTATTGTTTGTGTAGGAGAGATAATGAGGGAAGCGTTTGCATCTTCAATTCATGAAGTGAGACAATATTTAGGGATATTACCCTGAATCCAAAATTACGGAATTATACAAGAAAGTTTTTCAAACCTGAATATATTGCGGAAAAGGAAGTCCATTTAATTGCACGGGACCCTGTAAATTTTGGTAAAATAAAGAGAAATGTTCGCATAAAAATACAATCCCTTTGCTTTCCCAAGCTTACAGAGCCGCAAATATATAAGTAAACATGAAAAACACTTACATGAACATGCATACACAGAAGTATGTAGAAGAAAAAAAAAGCAAGAAGAAGAAAAAGAAAAAGAAGAAAAAGAAGAAAAAGAAAGAAAGAAACAAAGAAAGAAGAAAAAATATTAGAAGCCTAATAAAAAGCAAGGCCAACATATAATCTTGCTTTTCTTTTTGTTGTTTTCCTATTCTATACAAACATTTTTCGCTCTCTTTTATAACAATCAAAATAATAACAAAAGAATTATACTAATAATAATAATAATAATAATAATAATAATAATAATAATAAAAGGAAAAGAAAAAGGAAAAGAAAAAGAAAAATGTCCACCAACAATTTATTTTACACCATTTTCTTTCCTTTCCTTCCATTACTTGTCTTCAACTGGCTTTGACATACTCAAATGACGTTGTGTTTGTTCGTTTCTTTTCTTTAAACATATTTATGTTTGTGTTTATATGTGGGACAAGACAACTAACTATACATTTTAAACAATGTGATTGAAAATATATCTTCGGCATAATATATAACATAGAGAGCGCACACAACGCAACAAACGACAGAACACAACGCAAAATAAGATCCAATAGCATAAAGAAATCCCATGAAGCGTAAAGCTAACAAACAAACAAAACCAGATTTTCAGGTTTCACTTTAAAATGAGACACAAACCGGACAGACATACAAATAAACACACAAATAAGAGAAACGCACACATTCATACATTATTTTTTGACTGAGTTAAAATGGTGGCTAAAAGGGAGCAAAATACTAAACACAAATACAACGAACAGAAAACTTGACAATTAAAAGGGGGAATACTAATCACCTTGGCCAATAAAAAGTTACGATAGGCGGTGCCGTTCAAAACGATAGAGTGAAAATTGTTTAAAATGCATGCATTACACTATGCTTGAGTAATTTCCCTTCCGAGAGAGGACATAAACAAAGGGAAATTTGTCATATGTGGTAATAATAATTAGGTGAAGATACCATCAACACCATTATAATGGGGCATGCTCAATGCATGCATGCATGCATGCAAGCGCTGAGTATTTCCGCTTTGCTATATTAGCAACCCTTAGCTAAGTTGAGTTTAGAAGCATCCTTATGAAAGGGTGACAGCTTTTTTCTGGGCTCTAGCTTGCGTAAATATGTATTGTGTATATTCATGCATGTGTATATGTCTATATATTTATGTATATATAAGAATCTAGACAAACAAATTGGAATTCGTGTTGAAGGCCATATACTCTACCACTATTGTTGAGTGAGTGCTTTCTGAGAGTAAATGTGGGGCGAAAGAAATAGAGAGAAAGAGAGAGAGACAGAGAGAGACAGAGAGAGAAAGAGAGAGAGAGAGAGAGAGAAAGAAAGAATGAAAGAAAGTAAGAAAGAGAGAAAGAGAGAGAGAGAGAGAGTGAGGGTTGTTGTCTTAATTTATGCCCATAGTGCCGTATAGTCATAGCAGTCGTTTTTAAAGTCTCGGTGATACAGTGACTCAGTTTGAATTGGAATTTCGTTTAAGCAATTGCTACAACACTGAAATTATTTTGATTATTCTAATTCACGATCATATGCCAAATGGCAGTTAACGTTAACAGTGGTCATGTGTTTATAATTACGGATTAATTATTACGAAGAAAGCAAGAGAGAGATGAAAAAAAGGAAAAATATAGTAATAAAAGATATAAGTGAAACGAACGTAGGTTTATTTCTATTTACCAGTTTCTAAAATGTTCAAATAATTTTCATGCACCCATATACACACAAAACGGTATAATTCAGTAACTGTTTGTTCAAAGACATCTGCAGTCAATTAAAATGTGTTTGCAATAAATTTTAAAAGAAAAAGGAATAATTAAATAATTCAGAAAATGTTGGAATTTTATCCAATGCCCACAAATCTAAATCATGGTGCTTCTTTGTACATGCAACAACAAAATCTTGGCGGTGCCCGGTTTTTAGATAATCCAGCTCAACAGCAAATGCCACATAACACCAACAATAACAATACAACTCAATACCCCTCATCAACACAAGTACAACAACAGCAACAACAACAACAACAACAACAACAACAGTACCACCAAATGTTAACTTCACCCCATCATCCAACTGCATGTCCACCTTTGAATAACGCTACATTAGCTACCTGCCCGTTAACTACATTAAATTCCGCTCAAGCCGCACTTAATAGTAATCCAAGTGATGATATTCCGGCTATTATTGGTGTGTCAAACAGTACTAATTGTTTAGCACCATTGCCGAACAATCAAAATTCAAGCGGTAATAATAGTCAAACACCAAATCAAAATCTTTCTGCGATTTTAAATAAAGCGAACAACAACACAAGCAGCAACAATTTGACAACATGTTCGACTAATAACAGTAATAATAACCATAATCTTATGCTAACGTCTTTAGCTAATGGCAGTAGTAGTAATATCAGCAGTAGCGATAGCAACAATAGCAGCATTAATAGCAATAATAATGTTAAAAAGCTCGCGCCTCCGATATCGTCATTATCCTCTACACCTTCCTCAGTAGCAATAACAGCTCCACCTGCAGCAGCACTGCGCTCCTTAAAGGTTACAGATTGTAACGGACGCACTGGTATGTAGCGTTAATCAATGTCTTCTTCTCTGTGTATGTATGTATATGCATCCATATACATATATGTGTGCGTAAATTTTGATGCTTTTTTTTTTACGTTTAAAAAATTCTTTTATTTAACACCTTTACGTACATACATAAAAGCACACAAACACATACCCGGTTTACTTTTCACATCTGTATTTTAGACATTTAACAGACATTACCTTTTATTGGTTTTGTTGTTTATGCTGTTGCCATTTTCTTTGTTGTTATTAAATATTTCAAAAAAAGTTTTTATACAATAAAACAGATTTCCGGTAAAATTTTCACCTTGAGGCTTCATTATGCTTATAAGCAAGCGATGATAGCAGCCGCAGGAGCAGCAACAGCAACAGCAACAGCAACAGCAACAGCAGCAACATTGCAAAACATTAACTATTTTCAGTCTGAAGATTTTGTTGAAATTATTCGGAGGCAAAAAGAAATTAAGGTGTTGGTATGCTTACCTCTAATTTCAACCGACTTGTGTTTTTATTTTTGTTCTTGTTGCAAGCAACTTATCCAATATTATATGGTTTCAAAAGATTTTTAAAATAGTTTAATGAAATTGTTTCGCAGTAAGAAAAGTAACACGAAATAATAGGAAGAGCTATCTCGTGAGGCAACAAACTTTTCTTAATCTTCTGAAGAGATCATATATGCGAAAATTCTTCTTACCAAAGAACCGATACCGAAAGAGGGAAGTATTGGTAAAATATTGAGCTAAATCTCAATCCGCATGCCAACTATAGTAAGTCATTGTTAAAACATCTGACATCTTAAAATCTTATTCTGTCTAGATCGTCTAGGCAGATATCTCTATGATAGAAGATTAGGTTAGAGCATCGCAAAAAAAAAAAATATGAAAATAAGGAATTGCCGATACATGTAAATAATCATCTATTGCTGTGGCGTTCCCCTAATATTACGGTATTTAGAGCAAGGTCCCCAAGGAACACACTTATTATAATACAATATATAGACTTATTAGACTTATAGACTTATAGACTTGAGGCTTTGGAAATATTTTGGTCATTATAAAAATTGATATTGAACTGATTGGTAATAAAATTCTAAAGTCTAACGTCCCCTGAAAAGGAATTCAAACATGTCGGGCAGTTATAAGGAGCTACTAATTACCGCTACTCGTAAAAGACATATAGGTAGTAATGGCTATAAACCCGATAGTGAAGTGAAAGAATATAAGTAAAAAACGTACACTATTAACAACATTTCTATGACCTTCGAAACCAAACTTAAACTCAATATTTTCGTCGCTCATTATGTTTCTCCTGCAAAAAAAAAACAAAAAAAAAAAAAAAATACAGATTTAACTACTTACTCTTCTGTGCGCGTAACTTCACCTTTAAGATTCAATAAGAAGAGTAAGCTAATGTGCCTCCTACACCGTCATCCGACTCCGAAGAATGGCGTATGTTTGCATAAACTTTTCGTTTATTATTTAATATTTCTTGCAGGCAAATTTTCGTGCCGCCTGCAAGATACACGTAAACTGCGTGTAGTTCCGGTTAATTGGATCTGTAATCGTTCATTTTAAGTGAACTCATAGAAGTGTCATGCGTAGACACGGCAACAAAGTGTCTGCCGTCACAGAAATATTTGCAAAACAGTTTGCAAAGGCTTGCTCTCTCAAAATGCAGACTTTCACTATGTCTTTCAATCAACCATAGTTGAAGATGAATCGCTACAGTTTAACTATTTAATGCGTTCTTTCCTAAACGCGCCCTTTGCATATTAAGTGGACAACAAACAGCCGTAGTTGTGATGGGTAACTTTAGCAAATCACTCTTAAACGCATTCGTAAATAAATGATGATGTTTTTGGTAGGCTGGTCCCACTGTTCCGATCGCAAGAATACAACAATAGTTCCATTCTATATAAACATTTTAAGGCGCGTAAATCGGTTAGGAAAATGCAAGTCTACACGAATTCTTATATGCAACGTATTTGATTTGAATATGCAATGAAAATTAAGAACTTAATAGAACGACTCACCGAAAATTTAATCTGCTTAGGCTGTCTTTGCAGCATAACAGACAAGTGCTTTTGGCTATGCTCGATAATTTTGATATATAAACACTTCACAGAAAGTAAATTCAGCGCCGTCTACTTTAAAGGAATACACTTGATGCAAAAGAAGAAGCGGCAAAAGTAGCTTTAGACTTTAGTCGTACCAGAGAACCAGAATTTTTGTGAAAAAGTAACAAAAAAAGATTCATTTCACTTTTTCAAACAACACGAATCGATTACATAGCAAGACTACCAATGAGTAGCATACTTGCATTTTCAAACAAAAACACGTTACACGTTACTGTAGTTTCATCGCGATAATCGTTGAATGGATAAGAGACTGCTAGATATTCGAAAACAGCAAGTGTTTCTGTCAACAAATTAGATGTGTGTGTGTGTGTGTGTGTGTGTGTGTGATGAAGATTTTGATACTAATTATGAATTCAGCTATAAAGTTATACATTTTCTTTCCTGCCTTTTTCTTCCCCATATCGTAACACATAAAGAGTAAAACTTATGCAGGGAGAACGACACCTTCTAGTAAGAAATCTTTCAGAAGAGGGCAATGAGGAGCAATATTACGTGAAAATGTTAGTTTTATGGCCCTAAGACTACACTACTTGTTGTAAAAAAATTTATTGTAACAAAAAAAACTTATCTACAAAACGTTTCAAAACCAAATATAATTTTCAATTTTCTTTTTTATTCGAATTTTTTACAATATTTACCAACATTCTAAGTCGATAAGATATAAACATAAGATAAGCATCGTTTATTAACAAACGATTGACATTTGTTTGCTCAAAAATTGCATGTTTTCATTCAAACCAACAATCAACTAACACACAAAAATCAATCTTCTTAAAATGTCCTACGAACGGCAAGGCGGCTAAATTAAAGGTACCTCATGAGAATGGCCGCAACTTTGGCATTATTTAGTGTTCTTCAAATTTTATTTATTTATATTTTGATATATAAAAATACGGTTAATAACTTTCTCTCATATTATGCAAATTTTTTTCCGCCCAAAAAATCATCGAAAAAGGCTTCTTGAAGTTGTTGTAATGGCTTGTGCCCGGTGTAGTACATGTAAAGGATAATTCATAATTGGTAAGAGAATTAAATAAATGTCTTCGCCTGTACTACACAAAAGGCAGATAGTAAGGCAAGAAGGACAGATAGACTGGACATGTGGAAATATGAATAAATAAGTAAATGGAGGCATAAACGCACAGAAAGCTAGGCAAAAGAATCACAAGTCGTCGGTCGGACGGACAGACGAGCGCGCAAACAAATGGCCCAAGAATCTTCCGCCGATCAATGAGAAGCGTGACTTGAAGTAAAAAAAGCCTTAACAAGATTATTCCCCGGATGAGGGGAATACTGCTAGTAAAAGTTTAAACGTATCTGCAATACTTTCGGACAATACAATCAGCCATTGCATGTATTGCATGTAAGATTGTTACAAGTAAATTCCATATCCGGATTGATTGGGTTTTGCTTAAGCTTTTTATTTAATTTAATGTGTTAATCTTAACTATTTTTTGATGTATGCAAATGCAAAGATATGTTAATGCACATACGTTCATTTATGTCGCTGCATATAAACATAATAATGTTATTTTAAATTATATGAGTAAACGAAACTCGTATGGTGCGAAACAAATAATTTTGTTATTTCTAGTTATGCAAAAAATGTTATTTTAATTCCATTTTGAATACATTTTCGTTAATGGTTCGAATGAACGTTTGCTTAAATTGTCAATGCATTTCAATTGTTCCCCCCGCTCCCAAATTATCGTTGAGTATAATTTTCTAATTGAATGGATGAAGTGAAGCACGAACTAAGTGTTGCTATTATTCCATTTTTTTTATATTTTAGATTAAATCAAAATTTCATTCCAAATGGAAGAATGTTGCGACGCATCAAACAAGAGACATTTCGTTCAACAAAAGTCTAAACTTTTGTCGATATGTCGACATGATTTTCTTGCTTATCCATCGCATTTGCGTCGAGCAATAAATATTGAGTTTCTTATAGAACGTTTCCTCTATATCTAGAGTAATTATCAAATTGATGGAAATTGAAAAAACCTGTGGCGATGTTCCCACCATAAGATAGTAAGATAAAATAAAAACGTGCGAAGCCTACAATATTGTTACAGTTACTGTCCGCGACAACCGAAAAACATTTCGAGCGCATATTGAAGATCTGATAAATTATATATTTGATCAAAGATAGTTTAGGGACAAAGCTTAGCTTTGTTGAAACATAGGAAAATAAAGGATGCCACTTATAATCTTGGACTAATCAATTTTAAAAAGAGGCCTCACTTCCTTGCGAAGAGTCCTCGATAGATGAAAATAGCAAAATTCTTTTTCAGTAGATGAATTTTTTTGCCCGAAAGTGTGATCATCCATGTTTGATTGAAATCATATGTAGGAACTTATGACGAGAAAAAGCCGTTGTCAAAACCGGCTTCGTGCAGAAAAATTTGAAGTCAGGTAGTATATGCATGTCGGTCAAATTTTTTATTGGCTTAATAAATGCTTCGAATTTTTCCCCTAAAATATTAGAGTTTTTCTCAAGAGATCCGAGAAGACTTCCTACATCAAATGAATCCTTGCTGCAAAGTCATATTCTCAGGTCGCACCTGTTGTTTTCAACCTCCCCTTATCCACTAACAGATGTCTTTAGAAACCGTTACCACTTAGTACAGTTTCATCGAGATGACCGTTGGATCGAAATGAGTCTGACAGCGATTCTAAAAGAGTCACGAATTGAAAAGTTTCGGACAAGCTTTTTTGTATTGATATTGGATTCCGTTATAGAATTTTTCTTGTCTTTTCCTCCTTCATTTTCCAACGCGTAAAGTGCAGAGCACGCGGTTCTCTCGTCAAGAGATCCGCTAATGCTGTAAAGGAGGAAAGACAGAAAAAAAATGCTTGTAAAAAACTGTAAACTTTTCTCGAATCACGACTTTTCAGAACGGCCAGGAGGATTCCTCATTTATTATAGGTAATTAGGAAGAAATATCTAGAAGATTTTCGATAGGTTAATCTAGATATTTTTTATTAATAACAGATCGTTTTCTTTTGGCTAAAACTAATAAAAGTTTTCATTCGTCAGTCACACGAAAAAATATTATTTTTAAAATATCTTAATCCGCCTGAGTGGCCAGGTAGGCAAGAGTCTCGACTAGCAAGTCAATTATCGTGGGTTCAAATCTCAAGTGCGGCAGAGTTTTTTAAAACAGCCGAAAGCCTTAGATGCTAGTGCTTTAAGACTTTACTCTTAGAATTTATTCTCCAGCTAAATTTATAATAACAACAATAATAATAAAATATTATATAAAAATGTTTTTTTTTTTTTTTATTATTTTTTATATATTAGTTTCATATGCATATTTAATTAATGCTTGAAAACATAACTCATAACCTCTTCGAATATTGCTATTCTATGACCTTTCGTTCAGTTGCAAAACAAAATTGTCAAAAATTAACCTTTTTGAGGGGTGTTACAGCGACTTTCGTCTTAAGACAGCGACACAACAAACATAACGCAAAGTTTGCGAAAACTTTAGGGAAAACCTGTATTTCCAGAAATAAAGTCCAAACCATTTGAAAAATAATTTAACTGCAAACTAATTTAAATATATATTTGTTATTAACAGTAAGCATACCGAGTCTTCACATTCCGTTTCCGCCCTAAAGGAGTTTTTCTTTTACGCATTGAAAAACACGCACACATAAAAACATGAAAGTAAGCTGACACAGAAAACTCTTCTGGCTCCACGCTTGTTATAATGTATTCCACTTCACAATCATTAATGAGTAAAGAAGATATACTCCTGACATTCGCTTTTGTAATGTTTCGTTTTGAATAAGCTGGGATAAGGGACCACAGCTATAAATAACTACGTTCCCAGATGTGAGTTCATCTTTTACCAGTGCCCCCAGTAGCCGCAGAGTCATTCGACCCACTGTATGAATGGCGATTGTTGTTTAGAAAGAAATTACTATGCTCACAGGTGCCAACCGTGTAAAACTTAAATTTGAATGACACTGCATGGTTTGCCGTTTGCTTGACAACCATCGCTAGTGATCCTTCACTGAATTTCCAAGCAAGTAAAAAATTGAAAATTGAAAATATGATACGTTCAAGAAGTAAGCTTAGCGCCCGACCTACCCAGTACATCATATTGATCTTCATTTTAATTTTCGATCTTCAAAAAAACACTTACGCCGGAGGTAATGTTCCAAAATATTTTCGTGACTTTTACTTATTGTAAAAACACCTTCGAGTATCTATAACTTATTGGTTTCTGTTTGGTCTAGTTTTCGGTATACCGATAACATGTACACATATCAAAAGGGACGATTTTGACTCCGCTTTTCTGGGAAATTGCCATAGTAACAAAAATCATGATAGGAATTTGAAATTTGGCAGGAACGTTCCACGATCGATTAAGAAGCCAAAATTAAAAAATGATTGCGACGTGTTTACATACACGGCCACTATAGATTAGAAACTGAGATAAGCTCGAAAGACACGCACAATTTTTCACGCAATATTTTTTTGTGAAATCTTCAGTCCCGTAAAGATATTTGGAAAAACCTGTTACCAAAATGTTCATCACAAGCATTTACATGTTCGATCGAAAAATGGCCCTGATCGATTAACTAATACGTTCGCAATTAACGATAAAAACTGAATTATAATTTTTTTACAAATTACTTCCAACTTACTTTTAATTGGATAAAGTTGTAGACCAATGTTGTTCGTTAAAGTAAATAAGAAATAAATTGGAATTAAAGCTTTATCGTAAATTTTGTGCAAGTTAATGATAATGTTAATAATTGAAATCATATTTAGACTGAACATGCAAATGACCCTATCAAGCATTTGGGTCGAAGGGTTTCGAAAATATCTTCACACGATCAAAAGGTTAAGATGGGAATCAAAAAAACACTGACATGTGCGTTTTTATTGAGGTTGTTTCAGTTTCTACTCTATTGTTTGGGTGTATGTTGGCAAAAGGGGTTTCTTCGGGAAATGTTTCTGCCTAATTTCAGCTTCTTATCTCCATTTTGGCGATTGTGGCAATTTCACAAAAAATACGTTCAAGATGACCTACTTTGGTGGATAGATTTGGAGAAATATACACAAAATGTCGGTAGTTCTAGAGTTCAATACAAAATGCAATGTTTTATCAAAAAATGGCTTAATTTGAAAGTTCTCAGCTGACCCCATATCAAAAATGAACTAAATTCTGCTCTGGGCGAATTTTTATGAGAATAGAATAAAATGCTGAATGACCGTACATACGAGCTGCAGTTCACACATTCGTCCTCGCAATGGCTTAATACCGAACAGTTAAAGTGCAAATTGCTTTCTCCTCCACGCGAACCATATTCTTTTCCAAAGCTTTGAAAATAGCTCTCAATGGTCTCAGAACGTTTCCCAGTAAAGAAGATGTGCAATCTGCAGTTGATGACTATTTTGAGGGGCTCAGTGTTTGTCAATATAAACAGGCTACCAAAGCTGTATGCTAATATTGCTGATACAAGTGTATCATCCATCAATGGGTAAAAGGAGGTTACAGAGATATAGAGATATTTGTGTCGTGTATCCTCGCACATTTTGCTAGATGATCCCATCAGGCGAATCGTCTTGACTTTCAGTGCAGTTTCATTCTCCTTTGTCCTTCGCACGTGTCTTCACTTTATCTTTATCTGCTTAATAGACATTTAAGGACTCGCGAACATCTGCATCGCCAAGGCAAGCATTCATTTATACTATTCATTCCATTCAGTGTCAGGTAATCAATCCTCCTTGAACTTGAAAACGCAAGTTGTGCTGCAAATGCAAATCTTTTTTGTGCAAGCGAACGATTCAACTGTTTCCACGTGCAATCACTCGTATTTACAAGTTTTCATAATAATAACTTGGACTTAGAAGTTTTCCGAAGAGTTAAGCTGCGATCTTGTGGCAAAAATTTATCGGTAAAATATAAAAAAGAATAAAATATTATAGATAAAGGAAGAGGTTCTGCATCTAAATTATAATAAAAGACGAAAAATCTGAATGGTGACGTCATGTAAAAAACTCTTTCCAAAACTTTAAAAATGACCATTTAACCGCTTATAGTACGCTTAGTGTTAAGTAATGTGTATGGTATGGTCCTCCAGCTTCCTTTGTTAGCCATTCGGTGATAAAAAGAAAAAGTCTTTTTTTTTTAAGCTAAATGTGAAACTTTTAAAAAGTCGAACGGAACAGCTTATTAGGTCCCACTACTACTATTCATAAGACATTCCAATTATAAAAGAAGGCTTAGCCTGCAGAGCGGAATATTTTCCTAAAAATTATTAATAGAATGTGAAGAAAGAATAACTGTTGACTTAGACTGAAGAACGAAGCAAATAAAAGAACTTTTCTTTTGGTTAAGACGGCAACGCCCCTGCATGCTCATTAGATATATTTGTGAATTGACGAATTCCTTCAGCAGTTCACTGTCTATCTCGTTAACGGACGCATTAGTAGCACATCAATTGTAGTGTTAATGGCTTCGCAGCACCTTCGCAATACACCTCCATGAAGAGCGTAGAAACATTCTTACAAAGCCACACGTACAAAGAGTTCAGCGTCAATCTCTGACCATATTCCGCAATCAAATCCATTGCCTTTTTCTTTTCCCCTTATTTGTAAGAACTCAATACATTTGTTTTTATATTCTTTTTAGAAAGGTTTATACTGCTTTGACATTTAATGAATTTGCGAAAGCGTTTTTTTTCGCAGAAATTGTATCAATTTTCTCTTGGTGGATTTTGCGAACGTGTTTTACTAAAACTGCGTAAATAAAATTATTTTAATCTCGACTTAATAATTGATTTTCTATTAAGTAAAATTATGTTTAAACAAGACTACGAAAAATAAGTAAGAAAACCATGTTCGGTTGCGAGCGAATTTTTTATACCCACAATCGTTATCCTATAAAAGATTGAAACCAAGGAAAAATATAAATTTTCATACTCCATAATATTGCGTGGGCGTAGTTGTTTATATGTTGTAGCTTATGATCAACGAGCAAAAAATACGCAAAGCAAAGATGTGCTCAGTTTTGGTTGTATAGACATATGGGCGTGATAGGCGTGTTCTTTGACATGTTTGGGCCATTTCTAAACACTTTTGCAAATTTATAGGCGATATCTCCTTTTTCGCGAACGAGAAAATGTGTACCACTGATATTACACAGGTGCGCAGACAGACAGATGGATAGAAAAACAACGGACATGTTTAGGTGCACTGCAAATTTAAAATTGGCCAAAAATTTCTACATTTTATGGGGTTTTGCAAGCTGTTTATGCATCTTATAAAGGAATTGAAAGAACAATTTCAGTTTGATACCCGATAATGTTGGGTAGCCATGATCAATTTTTTCCCCTTTTTACAGGTGCTACAGCATCGCTCGCAAAATATACATTCAAATCTTTGCACATATCTCGTATAATTTATGAGCAAACAAAATCATGTTTTTATTGCGTTTGAAAAACCGAAGTGTTCTCAGTTTACTTGGCCCTGTGGGCGCGTCCTTTGACCGATTTGGCCCATTTCCAATACCAGCCTAGATGCCAAAACTTCCAAAATTCCTGCCAGCCAATAGCGTCATTTGTGCGGCCACGAGAATGCTTAAATAGACATTACACAGATGTACAGACAGACAGACGAACATGTTTAAATCGATTTAGAATTTAATGTTCTCAAAGAATGTATATACTTTGGGGGTGCTGTGAAGCTTCCTTCTATGCGTAGCAAAGGTATTGATAAAATAAATATACCCCCCATCCTTCGGTAATGGGTATAAAAAAATCCCCAAAAAACCACCATACGCCTTATTGTTGTGCCACATAGAAACAACAATCTTAGGAATTTTTCTCTGTATAACGAATTTCCTCTCATGCTTTGTTTATCCTCTTCTTTCTTTTCCTACATTATTGCCTATGTATTTGAACTGCATATTTTATAAACGAAAAAATGTATAGAAAAACATGTAAGAAAATTATATTCGGTCGTGACCGAATCTTTTATACGCATCACCGTGATCCTAAAAAAAGTAAAAGAACTAAAATTTCATACTCTATAATATTGGGTGGGCGCGGTCGAGTTTTTCTATTTTTACAACAAGACTAGAAAATGAAAATTTATATGGTGAATATGTTGTACTCTATGAGTAATAAGCAAGGAAGACGGAAAACAAAGGTGTTCACAGTTTTTGTTACAAAGACGTGTGCTCTTTAAAAAGTGTAGGCCGTTTTCAAATCCTTTTGCAAATTTGTCAGCGATATCTTCATATTTAAGAATGGGAGAAAGTTGAAAACAGATACTACACAGTTGGTGAGTAGGCGCACATGCTCAGATGCATTTGAATCTTGCGTCTGTGCGTCATAAAAGTTTTGAGAAAATAATGAATTTATGACACAATATATATAATTACGTAGGTGTCGCCGATTTTTCCCATTTTCGTAAAGCATTACCCGTAGAGTATACGGAAGAATTTTTGTTGATTGTAGTGAATAGCTTACAACAGATATTACACAGCCGGACAGACGGACATGCTTAAATTGATCTAGAATTTGATGCTGATCAAGAATATGTGGTGTGTCTTTGACGATTGCTTCGGGACGTTGCAAATGTTTTGACAAAATGAATGTACCCCTCATCCTTCGTGATGGATATAAAAACAACCATTTAATGTTCAGTCCTTGCCTTCTTTTGAACTCTTGTTTGCACATACGAAAAGCAACGTACAAAAAACCCGACATATTTCGTATATAGAAATATACGCAAAGTGTAGCAAGTCAAAATCTGTACAAACATCTAAACAAATATATGTCTCTATATTTACATATTTGTGCAAACAAATATGTGCGTGCATCGATCAGTTAGATTAGATTTTGTTCTATTTTCTTTTTTTTTTATTTTTAAAAGATACGAATGCTTTAAAGGTATTAGGTACGGGAGCGGGAGGCAATTTCATTTTTATTTAAGAGAACCTTCGATTCCAACCGAAGAGGAGAATAGCCATTTAGTTCTTTCTATATTCTTTTATTAGTTTAATGCTGAAAATAATGAGAAAATTATATTTTTATCTTACCTGTAAAGGATATGATATCGATATAGTATCATGGAATATGGCAAAGATATGATTTTATTTGTACCTTAGTTGTAGCTTAAGCAAAACTTAATGAAAGATCGCAATCTCAACTTTGTAAACTCCAAATGTTCAGTTGTGCTGCGTTCAAACTTTTGCTCGAATGCAGTTAAATGCTGCTAATACCACAAATCGATCCAACACTCGTAAACTAAAAGCTCATATACAACCATGCACATATACATACAACAGAGTTAAATCAAACGCTTTATAAGAATCTTTTAAATAATTTAGGAATTTTACTTTAAGTTAACAAGCCCACTTGGCCGCGCTATGCACAATTACATAGAAGATATTTCACAAAAACTTCACTGTTCATTTTTTATCTTTGATTGTTTTGCCGACTTATGGACACAGATAAGTCAGTGCCATGGAAATAGTAAAAGGGAAACAATATGTTTTATATATTCATAAGTGCATATATAATATACAGACGGAATTTTTATGTGACGTACTCTTGGGTCTTCACACCTCTTTACATTTCAAATGTATTTTACAAGGAACACCACAGTTTGCGTATTTTTCATCTCCAATATATATCTCCTAAACAATCTTTCACTTTATGATTATGATAAAGTATATTTTAACGTCTCCTCCACATGTAAATGGTAATCCATCGCCGAAGGTGATGAGAGGTATATTCATTTTGTCAAAGCGTTTGCATCGCCCAGAACCACAAAGTATAAATATTCTTAATCAGCGTAAAACTCTAAGTCGATTTAAGAATGTCCATCTATGTGTCTGTCCGTCTGTCTGTCGGTGTATAAACCTTCTCTTGGCCACAAAAATGAAGCTATCGACTTGAAGTTTGGCAGAAACGAGGGAAATTCTTGGACGCAGGTTGCCACAGCACCACTTAATCTAAGAATACCTCTGTTTTTCAGAAGGAATAAAAAATTGATTTTCTTTTGCTCATTATTCGTAATCAGAACTTCATTTTTTTCGTCAATGCCTTTATAAAACGCTCAGTTTCAAATTTGGAATGCACCGAAACCTGTTCATCCGTTCTCGTTCTCTGGCCATCTGCCTGTTTGCGCACCTGCGTAGTATCTGTGGTAAGCATTCTCCCAGTTAGTAAGAATGAAGATATCGCCTACAAATTTTCAAAAAAAATTTGGAAATCACTTAAACTTTTCCATGGACCTGCCTATAACACCTACAACAATCGCACGCCTATGCGACAAAAACTGTTATTTTGAAAATGAAAAAAAATCGACCGCGCCCACTCCACATTATAGAGCATGAAAATTTAGTTTTTTTATTTTTGTTGTCCTTTTTAGGCTAACGGTGATGCGTGTAAAAGATTCGATCACGACCGAACATAATTTTCTTGTCTGTTTTATTTTAATTTGTTTTAAACACCTTAGTCTTTTGACAAAATAATTCTTGATTAATTGCCACTGGCATAAAACTTTAGCAAGTTTAAGTGCTCACTAAATTTATTTTATCGAAGCCGAGTCATTTGAGGGAATATATTGTAGTCCTCAGCGACTATGAGCAAAGTATGGAAAAAATGCAACATATAGCTTTTGTATTGTGCCCGTTATATATGCGTTCGTGATATATGAAATTTGTATTTCAAAAACACCATCGAGGACATGTAACATATATTTGATCAGTGTAAGATTGCGTACTGATTTGTCAATATTCGCTTACGTGTTTTTGTATCGTTCGCAAAAATTCGCAGAAATTAAGATAGAAATCTAAAGCTTGAAAATTAAAAACACAATTTCAAAATCGAATGCATTTTAATAGCCACCGCAAAAACTACCCCATGCAAAAGCAAAACAAAACACTTTAATATTTGCTTACATCAATTTGAGGTTATGGGTGTCTAAGATCAAAAGTGTACTCTCTCTCTCTCTCTCTCTCTCTCTCTCTCTTATCTTAATTATAAATGTAATTAATAATTGATATAATTAATGTTTGAACAGATAACCTGAAATTGGGTCAAATAAGTAGATATAATCAATGGAGAGCCTATTATCACCTAGTTTCCCCTTTTCCCTAGCGTTTCTTTCTGCGCTGTTAACCGCTATTACCCTGTTATCGTAATAAATTCTTATCACCGCAATAATCAAAGCTAAGAGTTACTCATTAACAAATAAAGAGATGATGAGTATGTAAATGTAAAGTGAATTAACATTTCATTTGTTGATATATGTACTCGCACATATACATACAGTATATGGAATTACTATCAAAAGACAATATCAACCACCTACCGAAATATTATGCACAAAACGGGGGTATTTATAGACCGGATTTTAAGTGCACTTTTTCATTGCTTACGTAAAGATTGGATCGTTTTGGAACGTAGTACGTAACTGTCATGAATATTCATCATGAGCTCGAAAATATATAAATCTATTTACTTCGATTTATGCTGTCAGCTCGATTATTACTACATTGATCTGATCATCTAATTTGCACTCACATCCGTTTATTTGGTAATCCGGTCGACTCCGGTCAGCTTATTTATTCTCGCTTAAAAAACGCTAAAAAAAAATACTAAAAATAGCTAAAAGCAATTGCTTCTTGAGGAAAGGTGAAAATTTCATATTCATTAAGAACAGAACAAGAACACCGCCAGCAATTGTAAAATATTTATGATAATCACATAAATATTTTATGGAAAAAATGTTCAGATATACGCGCCTGACCTGAGCACCAGACTATATGCGCTTTATATGGTAGGTATCTAAAACTTTCTTCAGGGCACAAACAATATGGTTGTGCTTGTGGAATCAGTATTTAACTGATTCTGATAACACTTGTTCTGGGGGAGCGGATCTATTATTAAAGGTAACATTCAAGGCTTAAAAATGCTCTAAAGTCTTTGTTAAAGAAATTATTAGCGATTATAGATGATATTCTTGTGCACCGCAAGCCGATTCATGAAGCACGTTTCCCGATTTTTTAAGTAACTTGGTTGTCCTAGTTGGCCTATTCCCACCGTCATTTTCTATTGCGGAATTCTGCAGGTTACACCGTTGGATCTATTATACCATAAGTTCTTGATGCAGTAATTTATTGCAATGACTTTCTCCACAACTCGGTAATTCATTTAAATATATGTATATATATATATATATATATGTATATATATACTCATAATAAAGAATAAAAAGTTCTTAATAAAGTTTACAAATATTATCTTTTGTCATTTTTTTTTTTTTTTTGCATCAAACACAAATAATAATTTGTAGTTTAATATAACAAATGCATAGATGTTCATAAACTTTTATACAAGATTTGTGCCTTTTTTGTGGATGTAAGTAAGATTAGTGGATATTTGGGGTTTACATTAAATCGTTTATACGTTTATTCGATTTGTGTGAAGCATAAGTCGCACATGTTAGGCATTTTGGCGACACTATAAAAATGTGTTCGCATAATATTGTAGCTCTTTGGACTCTCTACTTATATATATATATATATATATATATAAATATAGTTTTTCTAAGGGTCATCATTAATCGTAGCTAGGTAGGCTAATTGTCAAAATTATTCTTGCGAACATAGGTGCGTGGATGAGATCCCCATATATTTTTCATGCTTATCACCTTTGTCGTCTCTATAACATTTCCGGTTCGATATTTAACATTAAAATAATAAAGATTCGTCTTCAGCCGTACGTCGTAAGTTTTTTTCTTTTTGCTTTCTAATTTTGAATGTGAAAGTAAAGTGCAACAAAATATTGGCTTTGTCTGTACCGTTCTATTGTGCAATCAAACGAACAATAAACGATAAAGCTTTTATGTTAGGATTCTATTATATTTACTGAATTTTATTCTTTCGCCTGGTATTTGTGCTTTCGCAAACACAGCTCAAATTCCATTTTATGATTTACTATGCGCATCAATATGGAAACGGTCTTTTAAGTTTTTCATTTTCATTTTCATTTTTATTTTCATTTTACTTTTTTCTACATTTTCTATAAAATACATCAGAGTTGGTTATGTGAGAATATCATAATTTTTATTGCGGCACACTCTACTTTGTTCGAAAATGTTAAATGAAACAGAAACATAAATCAAAATCCAAACGCGCTCTTGAGCTCGTATTTTATCGTTAAGTCTCTAACGCCAGAGTTAGAGGCAGAGCGTTTTGTCCTATTTTTTTTTTTTTTTTTTGTTCGCAAACAAACTTTTATACACCCTTCTTAGGGGGAGACGGTATATTTGTTCTGCAGATTCTTTTACAGCGCTCGAAAAAATCAGTAATCTTCAGAATTCGTAGGGACCGTAATTATTCTTGATCAGTGTGCGATTTTGTTTCGATTTAATCACAACCCCTTGCTCTGCCTATATAAGTTGGTGCCAATTTTTGAATCGACAAACATTTAGATATTAATTGATACTATTGATCACAGCGCCTCCATTGTTCACGATCAACTAACATAGTCGTTCAGGGGGTTCAGGCATTCCCAAAGTAAAAACAAGAAAATGAGTTTTAAACCGATTGTGTATTTTTCGTCATTCAAATCGCTGGAAGCCCGTAATTTTAATCTCCCAAAAATTTCGCAAGTATAGGTCGGTCTATCCGCACTTGAGCCTATTAGGCGATTGCTTAATGGGAATGAATTAAGTATACGAGCTTTGTAATATAATAAGTAATGCGAAATTTATCTTTCAATTTTTTCGACATTGTAAGTATATAGGCGAGCGAATTGCATATATTTGAAAATACAATTTGAATTAACTCGAAATCTTTTACTTATCAAAAATACATATTTTTTGTTTATATTTTATTATTTGTTGGATTTCTTGGCAACCGGAGTAATATAGTTTCGAGTTGGCGATGCAGGTGAATCGAATGCAATATAATCAAAAGTTTATCATCGCTCTGTATAAAATTCTTGACATATAGTCGTTAAAACGAACACGATCATGCATTTTCATATATACATACATTTTTTACTTTAGACGAAGCACATTGAAAATTCGGCTCAAGCCACTTAAGTTCCTGTTTATCCTTATGGAACATTTAATGTTCACAAAACTGTAAATGCGTTCAATACTAAAGCAGGAATTACTGTAAGTGTGTAATAACACAAATGGATGAAGATACAATACATGTCTATGCATAAACGCTTTCATTGAATTTGTGATAATTTTTTAAGAGACCACATTTCACATTCCTATAAACGAGTCTTATTATATTCTACTACTGCCTGTGGTACAGAGTATATTAAGCTTTTCCAAATCTAGGTGACATCCAGGAGAGTTTAGGCATACATTCCATTAACTCAACCGATCGATTCAAAATCGTTCTCTAAAGTCTGTTCGTCAGCACTTCTGAGATGTGTCCCTGTACTGTTATGTTCAATCTACAATTCAGATATATATATATATATATATATGTATATATCGTTTAACGAAATTTGGTATATATACTAATGCGTTTTGAGAGGAATTTATTGAAAATGGTTTGATTTGCATCGTATTCACGACCGCTCTCCATAAAACGACTTTTTTAAGTATAAATAGGATAGCATAGGTTTGTTTTCACAATCCCCTCCCATATAAGGTACTTCCAAAAAGTAAGTGTTTATACAGCAACAACCTTTAATTGTTGTAGATGGGAAGGAACGGAAATTGTCGACGAAATAAGGAATCGCAGTAACCATTAAAACTCACTGCAAGAAATTCTTACAATCATTTAATCATTTAATTGTTGCCTATGACGCGGCAATGGAAGCTAGCACTAGACCCACGAGCGCACTCATGGATCGTTTATGCTATTATACTTGCAATGTTTGTTTGTGATCGAATTTTAAAAAAAAAAAAAAAAAAAAAAAAAAAAAAAAAAAAAAAAAAAAAAAATGCCCGCACTGATATAAATTTTATATATGTATCCACACATACATATATATATTAGGTTGAGGAAAAAGAAATCCATTCGTTTTTCGGTAGATGGCTGCACTGGTAGATTTCTCGTAAAGTAACGATCAAACAATTTCAGATTTATGCTCGTTGGAAAGGTGACATTTCGCAGTAAAAAAAAAATCTTTTGTTGTTTTTTGTTTGGTGCATTCAGTTGTGAGTTACAGCGTGTTAAAAATGGAAGTGAACAAAGAGAAAATTCGATACATTTTACAGTTTTTCTTTGACAAAGACGAAAATGCAAGCCAGGCGGCTAAAATTGTGAATGGTGTTTATGGTTCCGATACTGTAACAGCCAATTATGCACAATTTTGGTTTCGTAGATTCCGTTCAGGAATTTTTGATGCTAAAGATGCACCTCGCACAGATAGGCCGGTCGTCGAAAATGTCGATAAAATCGGAGAAATGATCGAAGTTGACCGGCGTGTTAGCAGTCGTAATATCGCCCAGGAGCTAAAAATCGACCATAAAACAGTTTTAAACCATTTACACAAAGCTGGATTCAAAAAGAAGCTCGATGTTTGGGTGCCACACCAATTAACAGAAAAAAACATGATGGATCGAATTTCCATCTGCGAAGCCTTGGCCAAACGGAATGAGATAGACCCATTTCTTAAACGGATGGTGACTGGAGATGAGAAATGGATCACATACGATAACCCTGTGCGAAAACGATCGTGGTCAAAGAGCGGTGAAGCACCTCAAACGGTGGTCAAACCAAAATCGACTACTAGAGTTTTTTGCAAATAGAGACCAGGACTTCTATGAGAGAGGCATTTTGAAGTTACCTTTAAAATGGCAACAAATCATACAACAAAACGATGCATATTTGACCCAAATCGGACAATCCGAAGCATGTTAAATAAAGTCCTGAAGTTCATATAAAAATAATGGATTTCTTTTTCCCCAACCTAATATAAATAAATTTAGTCCGTACGTTTTCGATTATTTTCTTAAATCATTATGTTGCTATCGGCAGCAGCTCCGTCAGTTAACATCTCACTTTAAAATGTCATCAAGCTGACAGGGCACTAGTAATTGACGAAGTAAGAAAAATAAGTTCAATACAAATTATTAAAAGTAGAAGAAGACTAAAACTGAAGTTTAATTTGTTGTTATCTCTTATGTTATCACACGAATACGGACACGAACAGAATGAGCCGATAAGCCCGAATTCTTATGCTTTCAAACGGTGTCATATCAATCTATCAATTCCAGTCCAGATACGAGGAAATTACATTGGGTTTTCGTCTTCTATAGGGAAACTATTACTCACAAGTTCCAAATTTAACGCTATTCAGAAGTTTATGTGAAACTTCCATAGTTCATTTTCAAATTGCGATTATGAGACGATAGATATAAAAGTTAAATAAAATGAAATGGATCTTAGTCATGATGTGTATATGTTCACGTCCATGTGTTCGTCCGTCTATCTGTCTCTCTGCGCAATTGTATAATATTTGTGGAAAACATTCTCCCGTTGTGTGCCAATGAAGATATCGCGTACAAATTTGCAAAAAAATTGGGAAGTGACTTCAACTTTTCGAAGGACACGCCCACACAGGTATACGATAAAAGCTTTTATCTTAAAAAGAGAGAAAATAAGCCGCGCCTCTTCTTTTATATTTTTGTCTTTTTTAAGATAATGGCGATGAGTACAAAAGATTCGGTCACCGACCGAATATATACTTTTCTTACTAGTGTTTTTTTGAACCGCGTAGGAACATGCCTAAAGAGCAATTTATTAAGTTGAGCTAGAATTTTCAAAGCCAACAACAAAACCAACAAAAATATCTCACAATTTTAGAATGAACTCAACTATATATGGATGTTTAACTTAGGAGATTTCACTGGCTTTTTCTATTCCGAAGACGTGAACAGTATTAGCCTGTGTCCATTGCTTACTAAGGCTTTACGAAAATATTTATATGAAAGAGCATTAGCTTAGAGATTATTTTTATTATTATTTTATATACGACACTCGTTTAAAGAACAAAGTAAAAGCACTAGTAGTGTTTGGGGCAACTGTGTTTTTGTTGTGGGGAAGGGAATATCTTGCCGGACAACAAAAATATTAAAGTAACTAAGAATTCGATTCTTCAATCATTTCTTATCTCTTTTTATATTTCGTCGTTTTTCAGAAGTCGATCAAATTAAATGCGAAAAAAATTTCGAAGTCTGCGAAGGTTGCGGTCAGAAAATTCACGATCGATATTTAATGAACGTTGGCCATACAAATTGGCATGAGAGTTGCTTGGCCTGTTGTTATTGTGGTATGCAATTGCGGCAAACGTGTTACGTGCGCAACTCAAAACTGTACTGTAAAATGGATTACGACAGGTAAGTGAAATTGTAGCATGAAAATAACTTTAATAAAAACTTATCTCGAAAATTGTGTTTTGAAAATCACTTGGTTAGATTTTAATTTTATAATCAGACGATCTTGAGTACGCTTGTATTTCCTAATAATTAAGGAACCGAGTTATCTATTTATGTTGAGATAGAGATACAAAATGAAGCTAGACCCCATTTTCCCCAACTTTATTCAAATCGAATATTCGTTCAATTTCTTACTCGTCCTTAAATAGGGTTAAATAGACGTTAACTCTCAAACTGCAGCAAACATAATTCAAAACTTTTAATGACACAAAATTAAGGATCGACTGAGACGCTGACATTTTTATATATTTGACCGAAGTAACAAATGCTTAAAATTTACCTAAAGACCGATACAATTTTTGTAATCGTTTTAAGCATTGTACCGGTTGTATGCCAATGGTTGTAGGCAACCCGTCTGATTAAGGCTCCACGCCAGGTGCAGATATAAAGCACACAAACACAGATCTGTAACGGTTGTAAAATATACGGCTAGGGATAGGATTACGTAAGAGCACAAAGAAAATATATACGAAATTTACCGACCGCGGCTTATATTAACTGGCAAATGCTTGAACGCAACTAAAACGCAACGAATATTTTCTACTAACGAATACTAAGCAATCAGAATTGTCGAAGCGTGTCATAACCTTGAATTTATGTATATAAATAATACTTCGTTTGCAAACAGAATACGTATTTAAAAGGATGTTTATTGGATTTCCCTGTTTTTGGGTTGGCCTTTAAGTGTTCGATAGATCTATTTATTGCTACATTAATCGATTTCTAGAACTTTACATGGACACTTTAAATGGAAATGAGGACTCCTACGGTAACCAGAAGAAATTGTTGTGAGGTTTATGAAGCGACTTTTCTAAAGCTTACAAAAACCACTTTCCTTTGATTAACGGGAAACTTAGTTTCCAGTCAAAAGTTCAATGTTCCAGAAATCCTTATCCAATATTGGCAGCAGACGTAACATTCATTGTGTGTAAGCCGACGACCGATGATTGAGAGTATAATTATCGCAACTCAAGTCAAGATTGCAATTCCGTAACCTTAGATAAAAGACAATCATTTTCATCGGCATTAATATTTCTCTGTTCATTCCGTTATTCCAACTCATATATAGTTTTTGTTTTATATATAAGCTTCGCAATGAAGCGAATCAATCTCTTATCGAAGGTCTTAGGCGATCACAGGACGCAGTCTGTTTGCTTTTTTTATCGAAGGTCTTAGGCGATCACAGGACACAGTCTGTTTGCTTTTTTCCTTTAATTATTTATTCATTCCTCCAATATTTGTTTAACAAATCGTTGCTATCTTCTAAATAAACTTTTTAAGAGGACTTGTTTGTATAATTGATCCTAATCTCCTTTAAATTTAAGTTTATTTCTAAGTTAAGTAGATGTTCTTGATTTATTTTTCAGACTTTTTGGCTTCAAGTGCGCTGCCTGCTGTCATCCTATCTTAGCGCACGATATGGTTATGCGGCCGTTACCTACTTTAATCTTTCATTTATCTTGTTTTGTTTGTTTTGCCTGTCGTTTGCCGCTGCAGAAAGGCGAACAATTTTTGTTGCGTGACGGTCAGATTCTTTGTTTTCGCCATGACTTGGAAAAAGAATTGTTTTTTGCTGCTCACAACTGCGGTTATCTAGGCTTAGACGATGACGATATGTTGAGGCCACGCGACGGTCGGCGAGGACCGAAACGGCCGCGAACTATACTAACGTCACAGCAAAGGAAGCAATTCAAAGCTTCATTTGAACAATCGCCGAAGCCTTGTCGCAAAGTACGCGAGGCGTTGGCCAAAGATACCGGTCTATCCGTACGAGTGGTGCAGGTATGGTTTCAAAATCAACGTGCGAAAATGAAAAAAATTCAACGCAAAACCAAGAATAATAACAACAACGGTGGCGGCGGTAATAACAACAGTCAACGAACGGAAGACAAGGACAAGGAAAAATTAGATAAAGATGAAATTAAGCAAGAGATTGGTTGCACAGGGCTAAATGAAAATCTGTACTTGAGCTTAGATGGTAGCAATTATGTCAGTCAACCTTTGAATCCAAATATACCTTTCTCTCCAGACGGTAAGCAAATGTGTAAATTGATTAAAAAATCAAATTTCTCTTTCAATCCATATAATATTTCTGTAGATTATCCTGCCAATTCCAATGACAGCTTCTGTAGTTCCGACTTATCGCTAGATGGTAGCAATTTTGATAATTTGGACGATGACACTGACTCATTGTCACTTAACAATTTGGAACTGCGATCGACTGGTTCGTCGGGACATCATAACCAACATCACCATCATAGTCATCCGCACGATATGTTGGCCAATTTAAATAACAGCCTAACGAATCCCATCGATAAATTATATCTTATGCAAAATTCCTACTTTCAGGGAGGATCCTAAAAAAACATTAAGCTCTTGCTCTTTTCAAATATTCACGAATTTATTAGCATTATTTAAAGATAAAACAGCTATGGGTGCTATGTTCGGTTTTGATCGAATCTTTTAATATCCATCACCGCTATGGTAGTTAATAAAAACACAAATTTTTTATGACGTAGCAATCCCGATTGCTCCCGAACATCTGGGGGGAGAAGCCAACTTAATATATACAATGAAAATATGGGCTAAACATATTAACATATATTGCACGCACTACACAATATCACAATTGCACTTTCTCTCAATCTTACAGATTTACGCTTTCGTTTATGTCAAAAAGTATTCAATAGAGTAAAAACTTATATAACGCTATATAGTGTTTGTAACAATTATTTAAGTTACTTTTATGTTCAATCAAAATCTCAAATTCAGTCTCCCAATCAACCGTAAATGGTGCTGGCTCCAGTACAATATGAAATTCCCTTAATTTCCTTCCTATTTTTTCGTGTACCCATCACCGAAGAATGAGCAGTATTTTCGAAGGAGGAAAACCCCGGTTTTCAAACTGCAGCAGATAAATTTTGCAAAAATTCGACGGGCTACTTAATTACATAGGGTGTCATAAATTCATTATTTATTCAAAACTTTCATGGCGCAAAGAAACGCAAGATGCAAAAATCCCATAACGGATATGAATTCTCGGCCAGTTTCAAATTCGGAAACATGTGCGCCCATTGTCCATGCGTCCATCAGCGTCTATCAACGCAACTGTATAGTATAGTATCTGCGGTGAACTTTCTCCCATTCTGAAGAAGAAAAATGAAGATATCGCTTATACGTAAACTTTTCAAAGAGCACACGTCCTTGTAACAAAAACTGTGAACACCTTTGTTTTCCGTGTTTTTTGCTTGTTACTCATAGAGTAAAACATATTCACCATATAAATTTTCACTTTCCACTCTTGTAAAAATGGAAAAACTCGACCGCGCCCATCCAGCATTATGAAATATGAAAATTTAGTTCTGTTCGTTTTTTTTTTTTGGGATCACGGTGATGGGTATAAAAGATTCGGTCACGTCCGAATATAATTTTCTTATTTATTTTAATTAAAATGTAGATGAGATCACCGCAACTCATCGTCATTATTCTTCCAATAAAAAGATTCAAATTTACGGACACCTAACTTTATGCAAGTTGCAAGAGTTGGGAAAATAATTAGGCGCAAGGATTTAGAAGGCTTTAAGCGTAAATAAGTATTTGCGGTATATTCTTGGAACAAACTGAAAGACCCAGACGCCATCTGCTAGCGGTTTAAGAAAATAACAAAAATGTCAAATTCTACAACAAAATATTTTATTTGAATGAATTCATTCACTCATCTGCCTTAAGAGAGTTGGTCCGCAAATTTTCCTCTTTTCAACATCACCTACTTTTCAATGTATTTCAATCCGTTCCTAAGATGTCTACAAACTGTCCCACGTAGCAAAAAGTAAAACAAAAGCGGAAGGCATAGGATCATAAGGCTCCAAATTTGATAGCAATCAGGAGAGTAGTCGAAGAATACAAAGCAACAGAATTTAGCATAAACTTGTCTTCTGTGGTGGTGGATAGAAGAAAGAAAGGGAGTTAGAAAAAACAAAAATGGCTACAATTTTAAACTGTAGTTTAATTTAAAGAAAATTCCACAATGAAACATCACAGAAAACCATATCAATTATTTAGTGGGTTAACTTAGCTTAATATGTAATTAAAAGAAAAATAATTATAATTTAAAACAAATGAAAAGAAAATGTTTTTTTTTTTTTTTAAATTTTTGTGTAAATATTTACATTTCTTTCCATAAACTTAAGAAGATTTAAAAGAAATTTGTTAAAAATATACACCGAATATGAGTAATTATTTATTTATGTAAACTATTGGCAATTAAATAATGTAATGTTAGTCATTTATTATAATATATGAATAAAAAAAAATCACATGACTATAAGGCAATTTAGCCAAATCGTTTGTCGATTTCGTCGAATTCGTCGTCGTCCGTAAATTCATTTAAATTAGTGCTACGCCTAAGCTCGTAACCAATTACCCATCCTGTACCATCAAAGTTGGGTGACTTTTTCGCTACAATTGCCACGCGATTACTGGCCGAACGCTGATGAGCTGGTCGATCAGAACCGCAGTAAGTATTCTTTAATATCTCTGTACCGTCCGGTAATATGTCAATAATTTGCACGTAATCCCATTGACAATTCGTGATTGTACCCATATTGAATTCTAGAATAGATAGATTTTAAGGAAATAAAAAAAGATAAGCAAAAAACAAACAAACAAACAAACAAACACAGAAAACCAAACCCCCGTGTAGGTAATAATTAACTTTTACAAACTAAGTTTGTAATACGAATTTGCATTCATATATATGTATATACATTGCAGCATTACATATACATATATGTATATATATATATATATATGTGTGTGTATGTACATATTGAATAAATTACAAACTGTTTTGCTAATAAATAAATACGGTTTAAGGTGTAAGGCGTGACTCTTCATCCTGAAGTAAATCAAATCGTCTGGCGTTCATAATATAATATAGCGCACACTATAATTTCATATGTGTGATGCGAGACATAATAGAATTAATAATACTTCACCACTTCTCTAATAAGATAACGTAAATGCGTTCAATGCTTTTGTTTTTTTTTTTTTCGCAACATCGCTTAAATTCTACTACTTACGAGTAAAGAAAATATTGATCGTATTGGGCGCAGGAACTTCAATTTCCCATCGACAATCCGAATAGTTGCGTTCATTATAGGAGGGATTAGCGAATAATCCGGTAGTTGTTCGAAATTTACCACCACAGCCAGGAGGTAAAGAGCGATCGCTTGCAACATATGATATATGCACAGCAGCAAAGTCCCCGACTAATAAACGAATAGCGCTTGTGTTGGTATTTAAGCTCTTATAGCCAAATTCAGTGCCACATTGCCTTAGAAGTTCGCGATTTGTGTAAAAATCAAGAACCTGCATATTAATAAATACAGCACGCGTTCACATTGATTTAAAAATTCCGGATGAGATTGCTACTCACCAGAAGGTGAATTTTCGTACAATTACTGCTTTTAAAGAAGATGGGAGGTAAATACAAATTCACGGTATGCGTATCCGGCACTCTTATTATATCTTCGCAAAATTTTTCACTCGACTGAAAATTATTATAAAGGACCATACCGTTCAGTCCGCTGTAAGTGATGTTGCAAGCTGCAAGTCAAAAGAGAGGTTAAAGTTCCAGGCAGAAGGATTTTTTTATTAATAACTTCCCTTACCATCTCGCTGAGTCGCAGTAAGCTGAAAGCCGCGATCCTCCACTGAGTCATCGCTGCGAAATATTATTTCAGTAAATGAATTACCGGAATTGGATAAAGTCAGATTGAAGTTGTTAACATGTCCACATAAAAACATGGAACTCTGAAATGAAGGCGGATGAAATGAAATTTTCTAGATCAACGTTGGACCATAAAGCTTAAGAGCTAACCATGTATCCTTTGAACTGCACGTAATCGATACATTTGCCAGTGATCTCCGATGTATTCTGTAGATGTAGAAAATTGATGTGAACCTTAAGCGAACTTTTAGTTTTAAAACGCCATTGGCAATGAGTGCTGGACGGATAATTGACATCGCCAGCCGTTTTAGGTGGGAATTTTAACGTTAATATCTATCGCAATAAAAGAGTTTTATATGAACTCGAGAAACAAGATAAACTTTTCCATCTAACCTCGTTTCCACTAAATTCATAATTTTGAAAGTCACCACATATGGATTTTTCCATCGATAAAATTACTTCGAAACTGTATTGACCTGAGAAAGGTGCATTCAACTCCATGAAAACATCCTCCAACGAGCTGATGAGTGTACGATTCGTGATAAGTGCCGAGCAAAATTTACCCATTGATGCCTTTTCGCCGTTAATACCATCAAAAATTTCAATGTAATTGCATTGCGCAGAACATTTGCCCGTTGGCAGGTTGCATTCCGTATCCAAGCCGTTCAATTGTATACGTCGAACATCAATGTGCGTTTGATAGCCCTTGGGGGCTGTTATACGATATTGGCAAAGGTATTCAGTCGTTGCGTTAAATTTGAAATCACGAGTTAATGTAACCGGCGAGTTTCCATCAGTCAGCGTAATGCGTTCATTGCAATTAGTGAGGAAAACTATTTTTGCTTCAAAGCCTTTCCTTGAACTGGAGGAATCTGAAACAGCAGCTAATACAGCTTGATTACGATCCACAACAATTGTAGGTGGATCCGTGGTATGATCGCCACTTAATTTTGTAAGCAATTTATCGCTTTGTATACTGGGGCCCGCATAAACGGACACATAATCGTACTTCTCTTCGGTTACAAAATACTTAAAGCGTACAGCTATTGAATGCTCAGGTGGCGCAGTAATGTACCAAATACAATTCATATTGTCCGCGTAGCTATTGTCCGTTTCGTGTTTTAATGAATGTATGACGGAAGGACGTGTTATATTGCCACCGCAATCGTCGTAGGAGAACTCGATTCTGAATCGAATAAAAGTCAATGCTTCGTAAGATAGGCGCAAATATGAATAGGAGCGTAATTCAAAATCTCCCATGCAAACTCTGTCCCCGGCCTTTTCCGTTTCATTTTCAAGTTTTTTGAATGATACAAAATAACCTAAACGACATTTGTTTTGTGCTTCAAAACGGCCAAGATTTGAAAGGTAATTGTTCTCTATAAAAATGCGAACACTGAAGAGATCCGTTTTCTTGGCTGCAAGGAATGTATACTCGCAATGCCCGCCGTTAGGACCAATTGCATCTGACGGAGGATTCCTTATAATCTGCAACTCGGATGTTACATTAAACGCAACCAAACAATTAGCTTGTACTTCAAGATTGAAACCATCGCCGGTAACTGATTCGTCGGTACGAAATATAATTTGTATGTGGCTAACGGTAAAATTATACTGGCTGTAGACTTCTCGACCACAAAGACGGACTACGGGCGCCCACAGTCCATCTGCTAAACGTTGTATCTCTAAATAATCCTTAGTGCAATTAACAAAATCCTCAATGAAAAATCTACCATTGAAATTTACTCTAAGATAATATCCAGGCAGTGTGAAGAACTCCCACAAACATTCTTTGTTGTTTTGATACATGTCTTTGCTAACGACCAATTGTTGATTGTTCATAACTTTGCTCTTAGTACCACAACCTAAATCTTTCATAAGCCGTATGTGAAAGGCATCGGCCTGTGTCCTATAATTTTGCGTATTATACACGACGTGATTGAGGCGATTTTTCAGAGGAAACGATTCAAACTCGGCAGCATTGTCACGACAAATTCGCATTGCAGGATTGTTTTTCCTCAGTACACCAGCAAAAATTTCTATGTATTCTTGATCGCAGATACTAGAAAAGCTAAAGTTACCAGTTAAACGATATTCGAGACCTGCTCCTCCATTTGTTCTTAAATATCTCCTTAAAGACCATACGCAGACAATGTTAGAGCCATCAGTAGCGGCAAACTGTGGGTAGTTTATGACGGCGCCATTATTTAAATCCATAAGGCTACCACAAGAATAACGTCGATATTTCATATTGAGTCTATGCAATAATACTTGGCGGCTATTTAAAATTGTTATAGAGGCAAACTCGTTAAGAGACGATTGCATCGGTATTGCAATGTCAGTAAGATTGTCGTGATACTGAGTAAGACCGGTAGAGTCGCGTATTGCTAACGGACATAGATGATATTTCTCGCTATACAGGTCCAAGCTTTTTAATGTAATAAGCATGGTCTCTTGACCAGAAAGCCGTATCCTAATGCGACAATAATAATTAGTGCTGTATTCTGGTTCACTGTCACTTAACAAAATCTCTCCATCCACATCGCCTTCTCCGATGTCCCGCGGACAGTTTGATAAATTTTCGGAACTATAATGAGCTGTGATTGATTTTAAAGGGGTTTGATTGTGAGGCGTGAAAACCTTCAGCAGCATCATATTATCGCTGGACTGTATTATATAACTGGCATTATAGGTATTGGCATCGAAACTAATAATTTCTGATACCGCATCAAAATCATTATAAACACTAAACTGCGGAGGTCTACGGTTAAGAGGAGTGGAAAAACAAGAAACAAATATTAAAACTGAGAACCAAGTTCAAGTCTACTAACTACCTGATTAAATTTTGGTCTTTTAAGTCCTGCAAATTCATAAATTCCAATTTAATGCGTTGTCCCTTGGGTACAGTGAATTTCCAACGGCAAGTAACGCCAGACGAAGATGGTCTACTGAAATTTATTAAGAATCGAGCCTCTCTAAAATACATGAAATAGTTACATGTCTGCCGGTTAGCGTAACGACTGTAGAAAATTTTGAAACCTCGAAAATTTGTAACTTTCTTAAATGTGTGAAAGCGTATGCGTATAAGACTTGAATCAATGACGTAGACGGGCAATTTTGTTAAATTGCCATACAAAAGAATGAGCTTCGCGCTTTCGTCAACTGTATCATTATTTAGATCCGTAATTTCTATATAATCTGAGGCGCTACTATCGGTATAATTATAAGGTAAGTTTAAATCTTTCATTTCCAGTTTTACTGCTTGGCCTACCGGTGAACGCAAGTAATAATCGCACTGACTGTAGGCGGGATAAACATCAGTAGCTGGGTAACCGGAAGAAGTTATATAGCCCCGTACGTCAGTGAAAGTACCGCCACAATTGTTTAAACTCAGGCGAGCTCGAAAACCATTACGTGGCTCAGATATGTCGGTTATATAATGTATAAGCAAAATATTTCCTATTGTACGCTGTTCTGGTGGACGTTTGCAAAAGCGACCAATTCTGGGAGACAGCTCAGTGGAGCCATCAAACATTTCTACATATTCCTTATTGCAGTAATGAACGTTCATACTGAAGTGATCGAGAAATTCAATCTTTAACGTTTCACCAGGCGGTGCCATTACAATCCAATTACAATCGGTATGAGGGTTGGGAACGTTTGGGTAACGCGGAGTCGTTATATTAGCGCTGGATACTTCATGTGTTAGTTTTACTTCCGCATTGCATTCCGAATATTCGCGATAGGTCAAGTTCCACAGTAGCAAGGACTCTCCGATTGTACGATTTACGTTATACTTAACAATAACATGACGTGTAGACGATTGCAAGAGCAGCCTTTGGCTATTCTGTTGACTGCATATTTTCCCTGGCTTTAACAGCGGAGCATGATCATCAATACCATCATAGATTAGAGCATATGAACGACAATCACGATCATACCGTGAAGCGTTGTTGGGGAAATCCAATTGAATATTAACACGTTTACCTGGTTTTACCGATATGCGCCACTGACATATACGTCGCATTGTCATATACCAATATGTACGAAACGGTATGACACCTACACTATCAGTTAGGTTGGCGCCGCACTGTGTGTACACCAGCGAAGTGAAACCGGTTGAATTCACTGACGGATCCGTTACAAAGTCGATTTTCAAATGGGGAGTGCCATGAATGACTTTAAAAGGTTGCCAAGTTTCGCTAGTACTATTGCAAATGCGTACGTCTGAGTGCCAGTGCTCCAAGTCAGTAGAAGTAGATACTTTCAAATAATCGACGTTACACCTCTCACTTATCTCTAACTTAACTTGATACAGTGCCACTACCACATGCTCGGTGGGAAGTTCGGGTTTATAAATCCACAGACAGTTTAAATTATTTTCGTAGCTACGCGGATAACCGGGAGAAGAAACATTTACCCTTGCAGGACTAATCAGAAATTGATCGGTGTAGCATTTGCTATTGGTGACGTTCTGGCTAATTGGCTTACGATTAGTGTTCGTCCAGTTTAAAAGAAAATATTCTAAATTCAGATTAACGCTTTCCAGAAATAACACGTCAGTACTGGACACGAAACGCCAAGGAATGACGGAAGATATTTCTACTTCAAGCGCCTCGTTATCATAGCCGTCGAACAACTGCGAAATAAGAAAGTAAACCAAATATTTATAATTTTGTAGATTTACAGCATGATTGCGGCGCACAGAATATTCTATTAACAGCGGATTCGATTAAAATACATCTATCTGTGGCCTTTGCATCGATAGAAAACACAAGAAGACAGACCTCAAAAAAGCAAACTTGATCTCAAATATCTTCCTATCACTTCCGCCGCTTTCTGCGCAAATATCAACTAAATCGGAGGGGCTACAGTTATCAAAAATACCTTTCGCCCCTTCCTTTAATTATAAATCGTTCAAATTTGTGTTGAGAGAGAGGGTTACGTCTACTTCTCATAGTTTGTTATTGAAATAGTCGGACTAAATTTGAAAATTAGGTAAATATTGGTAATCGGTATAATTTTGACTAACCCCCATGAATAGTAATAATAAACAAACGAGGACATTGGAAGCATTAATCATTTCATAAATGACTTGATCCAATCCACCAGCTGAAATGGATTTCCTCAGACATAAGGAGTGACAATTAATTTTTTCCAAAGAAGATAATTTAATGTGACTCTGTCAGGTTGAAGAGTATGCACTGAGTATTATTATGGATTTGCTATTTTACGAGAACTAGGAAGGCCTTTAATCGATGATCGATGATAGGATTCAAAAATTCTCTGGTAATTGAATATTTTCCAGAATTCCAGGAGCTGTTTAAGAAAAAAATTTTTTTGCTCTCACAACAACGCATTTCTGAGTTGTACAGATCTGCAAGACTGTTTGAATACGAAGTTTAGTGATCCATTAATACATCCCTGAAAAAATTTTTATACTGGAAAAGTTTGCAACATTCGGTAATTCATCTTGAGGTAATGGGACAGCGAAGAGGATGGAGTCTAATTTTGTTTTGAAATAAAAAGTGTCTTAGTAAGCGGCAGAGTCCCTTTGAGAATAATACGGAAGTGATAAGAGCCGTCCAGAAACCAAATACCTATTCCCCAAAACAGGAATTGATAAAGTAAAGATATAGAATAATCCTATTGTTTAGACCTGAGGAGTTCTTGTGAAGAAGAAGATTTTAATTTTAGCGAATCGTGGTAGTCGCCATCGCAGAATGTCGGATTCTGATGTCGCCGTATTGAAGACATTGCTCACATCGTATCGAGGAAGAAAAACAAAAATGAAAAATTCTAGTTCATATGAGTTAATAGGAAAATCAGGCGAAAAATATGAAGAGACAATAGCGAAATGAGTATCAGGATTGGGAATTGTAACGATCAGAATCTCTTAATAAATATCTTAACGCTTTATCGATTTACCATCTTTTTACATTCGATAAGGGTTTCCGATGTAATGTCACGCATTAATCTTATAAATAGTTTGCGCAATTAGCTATGAAGTGCCGCCCAATTGTTGAAAAATGTGAAATGTCAAGTATATACGAGGCATAAAGTAACATATATGTAAAGATAGATATTAGGTCTAGTTTTCTAGTTGTTTTAATTAAACTTACTTTTAAGCCGTCAGTGTACTGCTGAAACTCTAAACTTATATAAGATTCTCTGGAAACTAGGACACGCCAACTGAATGGCTCTTCTTCATTTCCAGCAGCTTTCATAGGTGGTGCTTCTATTGTACCTTTTGTCTGATTTTTAAACTCATTTTTGTGACCTAAAAGTGAAATTCGAAACTTTCTTTCGTGAATAAAAATCATCGAGGAGAACTTACCATAACTCCACTCCATCTTGAAACCTTTACCGGTGCTGCCTGCTTCGCTATGGAATCTTATTAATACTTTATCATACACTTGTATAGTATTCTCAGGATATTGTTTTCCACAATATAAACCTATTACGTAATCAGTTTCTGATCGACGGACTTCTATAAAATCCTGATTACAAAATTTCGATGGCGCAAGATCCACATCTACGAAATTTAATTCGATGCTATTACCTTTGACCGCTTGAATTTCCCAAACGCAATCAACATCGCCGGGATATGGATTCGGATACCCCGGTGACGCTAAAAAGCCACGCAATGAGGTCAAAGTTCCCCCGCAAGAATTTTGTGTAGTATCGTATCCGGCATGAAAGTTAATATTGCGCGTAACTATATATACTTGCGGCCCGGTAAAGATTAGATTCGATAGATGGCGTTCGCAATATTGGAAGGAGAAATTACCGGCATCGATGTCTTCAAAATAGTTTCCTGTAAACTATAAAGAAAATTATACTGTATTGTGCTCCCTATAGCCACAAAAATCTCCAATTACTCTGGGAGACCATATAAGCGATGCCTTCTTGCATTTTTCTTCTCAAACAAAGTATTTCACTGCCGCAACACTCATCATTTTACTTCACCAAGCAACCAAGCCATAATATCGCTTCTTTTTTCCGGCAGTCATCATGATCTGCTGCCTATTTCTTGACTAGCATAGAGATAATCCCGACAAGTAACATTGTTGTTTCAATGCTTATCAATAAATGGCGCGTCGTGTCTAGCTGACGACATTGCAGAATTCTGTCATATTTTTATTTGAAAGCAAACTTGGCGAGGCAGTGCCGCATGTGAATATAATTACGGTACACATCAGCAATAAAAAAGCATGCCCTGGGCCTTGGTTCGTTACTAATTGACCGGATAAACCTACAGTCACTCACTCTTACGTTGACAAATATTGACGCCATTGATATCATAACAATATAATATGTATTATGATAACAAGACCAATATGTGTAAGTCCCTACTTGTTTCGATTTCATGGTTAGTAAGCAAACTTTAGTATGCGATAGTTTAACGAAACTTTAGTTTTATATACTGAAATTTATTGGGAACAATTCAAAGTTTCCTTCACTTACCCCTAATCCATTATCACAATGACGTTCATTAGGATTTGATTTCTTACAATAGCAATCCAGCTGTAATATATTTAAATTTAACTGACTACCTACGAAGTGGAAAAAATCAATTAATTTCGATCCTAGATATGAAGTCTATGCAAGTGTAAATCGTATATACCTTCCGGCAAACTCATTTGCCATACGCATTCTTCATTTGCTTTACTGAGTAAATAACCTGAACTGTCGGTTACATTTCCGCCACATTCTTTGCGATAACGCAGAAAAAATCTCCCATAACCATTCGTGTTATTGATCTTAAGATTCAATCGTACGTCATGACCATGTATACGCTTTACAATGTTGCTTTGTCTGCCGCAAAGGATTTCGTGTCTAAGGTCTTGAGTGTTATTCATTTTTGAGATCATCAAAGCAGCGTCGCTGCAAGATTCCGTTTCAGGGAAATCAAAATCTTCGAAGCTCAATTCAATGCCGTAAGCTGCAGGAATCGTAATGTACCAGAAACACTGCAGCGGACGTGCATAATTTGCTGGATAGTTTGGAGATGTAATATAACCGGAATTAGCTCGATAAATACCACCGCAATCTGCATACTGGGAATGATAATAAGCCCTGAAGTATTTACGCGTTCGTTTAGCACTTGTCCGGAAGTTTATGTATAAGTAGTTACCGGGGGATGTTACTTTCAAAGTAGTCTTCTCAGTTTGACATTCTTTTAGCAATGGGAGTACATAATTTTTACTTTCTGCTACGATGAACGCATCCTCTTTGCAGTCATGACTGTCGCTTTCAAGATACAATTCTTCCACGTTTAGATATATTTTTTTACCGGGCTGCGTCTCTATATACCATTCGCAGTCTAAATCAAAACTGTACGGTGAGTTTGGTGAAATAATGCTACCGAAATTTTTATATAATACTTGACCACAACCTACACGTGTATACTCAACGCGGAAGCCACCATTATTTTGAGAATAGTCGCTGACAAACTTTAATCTGACTCGATTGCCTTCTGTCTTCACTGTTTCATATTGAGGTGTACAGATGCGTTTCTGCTTAAGAACTTCTTCGTTTTCCATATCAATTATTTCTACGTAGTCGTAATCACAGGAAAGACTCATATCGTTTTCCAAATTCAAATGAGAAAATGACAGCATTATCTTATTTTTGCGTCCCCCTTTAATATCCCATAAACAGTTTTGGTTTTCAGGATAAGAGTCCGGGAAATTAGGAGATTCTATGACACCCTGCACACGATCAATAAGCGCTTGACATATCGTGATATAATCTATAATAAACCGTATATTGCTATAGTCTGGCAAAGACAAATTATTCTCAAAGAGCAGTCCTAATGGGCTGGTGAAAGAATAAATTATTAAAACTTCATTTGTAGAAGAAATCAATTTTTGATTTGTCGGTCCGTTATCGAGATCGGTGCAATTAAACTTCAATTGAGGACTTAACGTTGACGGACCATCAAAAATCCTGAGAACATCTTTGCTACATAATTCCACAAAATTAATTTTAAGCAAAGTTAGCTCTATTATGGAGCCCTGCGATACAATTATTTGCCAATTGCATTGCCCTTGATAGTCGCCAGAATAATAATGTGGTGAATTTATAGACCCCATATACGAGGTCAATTTACCACCGCAGCCAGTTATGGTTTGAGACCAAGTCATATGGAATCCTTGATTTTCAATATAACTGTCACTAACGAATTTCACGAATAAGCCATTGGTAAAGGACGTAATTCTTGAAGGTATCTCTGACCCACAAAATCGGCCGATCAGCGGCGAGTAAGGATATTTACCGTTTCTTCAATAAAAAATATGAAGCAGCTTCATTCTCATATATTCTCAATTGCTCTTAAAGTGAAAAATGGCTTACCTTATTTCTAAAACATCTGCTCTGCAGGTGTCTTCCAATGTGAAATTTTGTACTTGTAGTTCAATTTTGTGACCAACGGGAGCTACTATTTGCCAATGGCATACCACGTTCGGTGGATAAGGAAAAGGCCATGAGGGAGACTTAATGATGCCATAGCTAGCTGTAGAATTTCCTCCACATGCTTAAAAGGGGGAGAAATCATGAGGAGTACATATCAACTCCGCTTATTTGCTATTTTGCACAAATACCTGCCAAGCTGTTCAAAAACGTGACTTCCGCGGCTATGCGATAAGTGGCACTAACTAAACCTTGTATTGTCAAACTATCATAGAGAAACACTTCACGAAGTCTTCGTTCTTGTGTTATACTACAATACGCTAATAAGCAATTAAAAAACAAACGAATTCTAAGGTCTTACTTAAAAAGCAAATGTTGACCGGTTGCGGTCTCTCCAAATATCAGGAGTGGTATACTCTTCCCAATCGGTACATAGTTCAAGTCTAATTCAATATGCCTGCCAACGGGTGCCTCTACAATCCATTCACAAACAGGTTTTATTTTTACAAACCCTTCGCTGTCATCATTTGTGGGTAGGGTTCGTTCCCTTACTGTTGAATCAAAACTGGTTTCGTTGTCGGTATATACTCCTCCACATGGCAGAGTAGCAAAGCTATATTCAACATGAAAGCCTCGAGCACGACGTGTATTTTTTGTAGCATAAAAAACGATGGTCATTTGATTGATAGCAGATACAAGGCGCATCGGAGATCCCTTATAATAACGCCTTTTAACTGTTTTGGAAAGATAGACCTAAGAACGTGCAACGTAAACAAATTTTATTCTATTCCTGCAACGTAATCTAATTATAAAACTTACATCCATCCGATTAGGAATATCATCTGCCAGGGGAGAGCTAGAGAGATTTCGGTTTGTGGTATCCTCAACATCTTCTTCATTCTGTGCGATACTTTCGGGCGATTCGGCAATGTCGACGTCTGTAAAATTGGCCACAACTACGGTGTTAGCCGGCCCGTATATCTCATAGGTACAAGTGATATCGTCAAAATATGGTTTAGGATAGTTGGGCGTGGAAATTCTACCGCTGTCGGGGCCGAAGTATCTGACATCACAAGCTGCAAATGAAAAAAGAATTCTAATGCTTTTAAAAACGATTTTACGATTGCAATGCTGTCTGTACCTCTGCTGTATTTCAACTTAAAAATGAGTCCACTTTCAGAATTATGCACCCGATTTTTGTGTTGTATTAGCATATAATTTGATTCTGCTACTATCGGTGGTGGTTTATTAGGGCTGCATAGTCTTAGCAGTAAAGGATCTTCACTCGTTTTCCCATTAAACACTTCAATAGCGTGCAAATTGCAACTAACAACTTGACCGAAACGAAATTCAAGAAATTCCAGTTTAATTTGAATACCGGGTGGCTGTTGTATTAGATACAAACACACTGGCTGATCCGTAGCACTTATTATAACGCCACTGGATTCTGTAAATATACCACCACAATGTGGAACGCCTACTTCCACTTCGTAGTGTAATTGAAAGGAGCTGTCCGTTTGAAAAGTATCGGTATGATAGTGTATCAGCACTTTGTTGGACGAGGTGCGAAACGGTTCAGGCTTAGCCGTTTCGCAGAATGATTTTGTTAACACACCGCCGTCATATATCTAAAACGAATGCCTAGCTTTAAAAATGAAGTTTCGTTCCCTTACCTCGTTCGTTCCATACCTTTAGGGCATCCCCCGTGCAATTAGGCATTGAACCCAACTTAATTTCATATATTCTTAAAACTAAACGGCTGCCGTAAGGAGCATTTAGTGACCATTCACATTCACGTCTCGTAGATGTTTTTCCCGGATAACCAGGCGAATTAATAATGCCTGCGTCATTTAAATTTAAGTTTAGAGTCTCTCCACACACGTACTCCATTGAAGTCCACGACATGGTAAAACCTTTGGCATTGGTGGCATTATCAGAACGAAACCAGAAAAATAATTGTTCGTGGGATGAAAGAAAATTACCACCTAAAGGTAACGTGTTGCCGCAAAATCTTCCTATTAATTGAGCGGCCAATGAGATACCATCGTGTATTTGCAACCAATCACGGATGCAATCTTCGGCCATTTCCAAATCAAAATCACTAAAGGTAACATTTAAAATATAACCAACGTCGGTACGCACTATCCAAGCACAACGTTCGCTGTCTGAGTATCCGGGACTATCGTCCATGGGATAGTGTAAACTCCCAGTTCTTCTACTTACAATAGTGCCGCAGACACTGCGCATGATCTCACAACGTTTGCCCGTACTACCGCGTGGACAACTACATTGAAATTTGTCATTCGGCATCAGGCGACAGAGGGCGTTGTTTTCACAAGGATTCGGATGACAAGCGTCAGCAGTCTCGCACAAAGCTCCCGAGTAACCATCCACACATAGACAACTAGTACCACGCCCAGTTACTAAACACGTTCCATTGTTCTTAAAATAAACAAACCGTCGCATTTTCAATCGATTAATGTATAAGAAAACGTTTACTAAGCATTCGGGTACGTTAACGGCTATCAATATTTGGGTAGTTCTCGTAAGTATTTTTACTAAACATTATAGTAGTGTCTACACTTACTTTGCATAAGTGATTCTCACAAAAATCTCTTATTGGATTGTCATGACAACCTTCGGCACCAAAACCATGACCAAACATATCATTTGGACAAGTGCAGGTACTCACACCCGATATATATTGGCATTTAGCGCGTGGGTGACAGATTTTCTCATCATCACATGAATTAGAAAATATCACATTACAAGTATGACCGTCGCCCGTCCAACCACTCGGACAATGACGACAGCGATAAGAGCCCTAGACATAGAGATCACCAAAAAAAATGTGATTAAATAATATTTTTACTGAAAAAAACGCGTGCAAACCTCAGTATTAATGCATCCAATCTTCGGTAGTAAACTGCATCCGCCATTACCGACTGCACATTCATCTATATCTAAGCAAGTAAGCCCATTTCCAGTATAACCAACGGGACAAGCACCGCATTTAAAGCTACCAGGTAAATTAATACATTGGTCATGACAAGGATTTCTAGATTCTTCACATTCGTTGACATCGACAGTGCAAGGAGACGAAGCAGAGTCGTTGCTTTTAACTTTAGCCCAACCTTGGTCGCACAGGCAAGTGAAGCCTTGATTATTGTTAGCCGATATGCAAGTACCATGACCGCATAAATCAAAGGAATAACCATCTTGACAAGCAACGCTACGAGCACGACAATGGACGCCTGTAAATTCTTTAGGACAGGAACAGCTAAAACAAAAGGGAAATGATACTCGACTAGGATCGAACTTTTTAATACCCACAGTACCTGTTCTTCCAATTAGAAAATCTATTTTATTTATATAGCATGTTTTCTTAATCTATTACGTGCTGCATACAAAACATTACCTTAGTAAAATGTGTGTGTAAGCCAGATGGTCTTATAACTTATGACAACAGCTGCAAAACTAATATAGAATTCCTCAAAGCAGTGTATCACCCAGCCCTTAGATTCCGTACCTATGTCTTTCGCTCCACGCCAGGACTAAGAATTAAGAGTTAAAATCATCCCCGAGCTTTTTAACTTAAACAAATCTATTTTCGATGAAGAAGGGGAAAAGGTCGAAAGATCACCATTCGCAATTGATTACTGTTTACGTGCCGCAAACGAATTGAACATTCGTCTAAAAGTCTCGATTTGAAAAACTAATCTTGTGACCTTTCACTCTTTGTGTACAGAAAAGAGAACACTCCAAATTACGCCTTCAGGAATCTGATTGAAGAAAATACCCAAATAGTCGAAAATGTCTGAATGAAAGACCATAGGGATCTTTTTTTTCAAAAAAATTGAGCACTAATGGGAACACGAGATTTTTTTGAATTTCTTAAATGGTCATCGCCGAACTACGAGAACTTTTAATTCTCCAACATGGAACGCGGCCAACAATAAGCAATGTTAGCCTTATTTAGAAACAAGTGGTCGACTGGAACCCACAATGCTATGGCTTCCTTACAACTATCTGATGTTGCAATGTCGCCTTTCTCTTTGGATACACTTACGGCGGCTCTGCATGGAAACAAAAAATTCCCTACTGCGCGATGTGACCGGATTAAATATGATATGATCAATGTTCCCTCTGTCTCCTTTGTTGAATGCCACAAATAAAAGTTGGACTAAAAACATCATTTCAAATAATTGGCTTAAAATAAAAGTTGTTCTTATTCCAAAGCCCGGGAAGAATCTTGACAAATTGGTTACTCATAGACCCATTTCTCTCATCTCGGTTCTTATGAGGACTACAAATTCCATGGTAAAGGAAAGACTCATGCTTTTGCTCTATGCACATAATCGTATACCTGATCCTTGCTACTAAAGCTAATCTCTTTTTTGGTGCTTGCAGAGACCTTAAACTTAGCTTCAACCTAAATCAAACGAACGCAAGGTATTTTGCGAAAGGTTCCACGAAGCTCATGCACATTTCAATCGAGGGGCACACTAGTAAACCAAAAGAGTTCCTTTAAGTTCCACGGCAGAATCATAAACGTAATTCTAGTGGTGCAAGAATACTACTCTGAAGTTCTTAATGACTCTCACTCTGTCCGTCTAACATCGTCGATCTGATGATTTTCCTTCATACGGGACTTTCCCCAAGAGAAGCACTCACAATTAACAAATTATTCATCCGCTCAAAAATAGAATATTTCCTCTCCACTACTTATTACCTTCATGACTATTTTACCAAAAGGATACGGACTTTTCAAAACAAACTGCTAGGACAATCTATGCGTCTCTCCCCCTCCATACCGGTTTCCACCCATCTGATGAATTGCTGATCTCTGAGAAAGCTTTACTTCTGACAGCGAAAGGAATTCGAAAAATCAAAAGTCAAAATCAGACGATCTTTTTTTAAGACAATAGTCTGCAAGGCATGTGAAATATCCAGCAGCTATACAAGTTCTTACTTAAAATTGTGCAATATTTTCGACAAAGTTAAATCTTTGCCAGTCGCGCGCCAGAGCGCTATAGAAAGTATACGTAAACAGACCTTAATCTCTTTGTGTCAATTATGAGCACAACAATAGAATTTTCCACAGTTGGGTCTTCGAGCTGGATTGTCGGGAAAGACTTCAGTTGTACGAAAACAAAGATTTCACAATTCAAGAAGAGCTTTCTTCAACTTTTACTAAACTTCTATCCATCAGACAGATTATTAATTTTGCCAGATCAAGTGATATCAACAGATTCATGATTGTTTCTGACAGCAGATCGACCTTGACCTTAATTAAAAAAAAAAAGATCTTCACGATATGTATGTATTTGAAATCCATAATATATTAACTATTTCCGATATAGATGCATGTCATCTGGTCTGGATTCCAGATTCATTGCGGCTTTCCTTTAAATAAAAATGTTGATCTTTATGCTCGTGAAGCTCGGGCTGATAGGATAGAAATTCTCTCAATCAAATATTTCCAAACACGCCTTCCATCTAATTCTAAATAATGTCATGCAAGACTGGAAAGACAAGTATCGGGATATAGCAAGATCAAATGAAAGCCATCTTTTCTACAAAATTCATCCTTTAATCGCCTCTAATTCCCTTCCTGATGCCAACTTTATCACATGGCAGATTGGCAGATGGCTCAACTGACTCATGTACACTCATACGTATGAGAAAGTTTATGTAAAGATGGTTGGACGGATGGCATCTGATATATGTGAGAAGTGTCACACAAAATAGTCGGCCGACTACACTAGATATTCATTTGAAATTTTCGGCATCTATAATAACCTATAAGTGAAATTTTTCAAGCTCGCAGTGAAATTTATCTTAAGCAGCTAACTGTCTTTGTTAAAACTGCTGACATGTCCTTTTAAGGTATTGTAGTTATAATTAAACTTTTTGTCTTGTCTAATAGCGTTGTTAAAAAATTTGTATGATTTCACAAATCAATAATTCCTACGCAGCCAGAGTTTCGTATCAATCTTTTGGCCTAAACTTCGGAATCGGACTATTACAACTTGAATATCAATTAATCGATAGAGATTAACATCATTGTATCATAAATAAATCAGTAATAAACATCACCTGATCGGCATCATCTTTTTTCTCAGTTATCATCTTTATTGCGGTTATCAACCTGGACTTCTTAGGAAGAGTTTGTGTTAAAAACTCATAACGTTACTGGATGTACAGGCCTTATCATTTACAGACCTGATGCATTCCTCATTTATATACCAAAAAAAAAAAAAAAAAAAAAAAAAATGTGAGATGTGGTTCGATGAAAATAACTCACGTGTAACTTCCAGGGGTATTAATACAAATAGCATTGTTCTGGCATCCCAACTCAGTACCAGCTAAAGTGTAGCATTCATTTATATCTTGCTCACAGGTTATACCCTAAAAAGCAAAAAAAAAAATTTGTTGATAAACCCGCGCATAATGTCTACGTTTATATATCCTACTGTCCATCCTTCGGTACATTCGCAATAAAAATCCTTGTAACCGCCATAACAAGTGCCACCATTCTTACAAGGTATGGAGCTTTTTGTACATTCATTATTGAGTAGATCGCGCTCTATAGCCACCTGGCGTCCGCTCAAACGGCGTATACGCCCCAGATATCTGCGCAATATACGCGTTTGCAATATTGATCGTGTATTATTTTGCATTGACCGCAAACGCGCAGCAAAAGTTTGCAGAGCACCATCCAACAAAAGCATGTTTTGCTTAAATTGTTCCGTTGTTGCAATATCGATGTCCTTGGTTTCTGTATCTAGTGATGAAGGCGTGTTACGATGTCTAAGTTTTTCCATTACATCGACATTATTAACACACAACGAAGAGTCACGAGATAAGCGGAAAGTAATGTTGCGCCCATGTGCTGCCTCCAATACAAGAATTCCATCATTAACCGATATTTTTGGCTGTTTAGGATATTCAACCATAGTCGCTGCTATTCCCGTTTTTGTTGCAAATAATAGAAAAATAGGGAAACTTAAATATAATTTTAACAACTTCAGCCGCAAGGACATTTTGCTTGATTTCTCAGCTCCTTATTCCCTGGGAGGTGTACACCCAAAAAAAGCTAAGCGACGTAATCCAAATTTATTTTCACACCTTTCGCGAACTTGTGCTTACTCTTGATTAATTTGTCATACAATTTTAATTATAGCGGTTTAACTCTTTACCATCAACTAACGACGTCCAAGTTATCAGCCTTTTATTTGTAGCAAAATAGACAATGGGGCGTATACTATACTAGCTAATCACAGAATGAAAGTATAGCTAAGCGATCATTCAATTTGTAACAAAATTGGCAGTTAGTTTAAGAATCGATTTATTGTCCGTTTGTTGCAGACAATTTTCTCCAAAAAAAGAAGAACGTAATTCGGATTCTTTCTATGTACTTTGCTCAGGATAAACTCAAAAATTAGTAACATCCACAAATCGTTTCCTCTACATAAGCCAATTTCAATCACCCCTACCCCCACCCCGACACATTTATTAGATTACAAACTTAAACTCTGGTCTGCGCCTTGGAATATGATCTAAAATTGTTTCTTGCTGAAACTATTATTTCGAATTCGTAAAAGTGCAAAATGTATAACACAAAGTATGGAGATACAGGGTTTTACTCATATAAAAAAACGGATAGCGCACATTTGTATACTGTATATAATATGCATTATTTATCCAAGCAGCCAAATTTTTGTATCCCTCATTTCACTATAAATTTATGGTATACATTATGTCGCCCAAGCCGAACGCGGCTGATTTCTTGTTTACATAAAAATATTTATCTCAAAAAAAGTCGCATGGGATTTAACATTTATTTATATCAATCAAATGAATGGCTAAAGGCATTCTGCGGTGGCTCCATAAAAAAACATTCAATTGTTATATAAGTTTCTGTTATATAAGCTTCTATAAGACTAACGTAAGAGGCAAATTACTGAAATTGCACTTTTTTCAGTCACTCTAAGTAAAAAAATTCAATAATTTGCTAAACCTATTTATACAATAATCACGATTAGCTAATCACTATATCGCGGTGACCAAAGAAACATGGCAAAGTTAATTAAAAATCTCATACTAATCAACAATGACCGTATAAACCAAGGAGAAAGGAAGAAATGAAAGAAATGAACGACCATGTAAAAACAAATCTAGGAGCTGCCACAACTGTTTTATGAAGAAAAAGCCACACATGGACGCTGAATGATAATTCAACAAAGTCAAAAAGGTACTAAACGTACTTTACCCTTTACAAGTATATGGCACAACTTCTACAGCTGATGTGCATGGTTAGTAGAACTACGGTGACCTTTTCAACTCAGTAAGTAGATGTCACCAATAACATATGCCATTTTGAAAAGATCTTGCTTACCTTCAAATGCATTTTGCAATAACGTGGGCACTGAGTATGTATCTTTTAGTTAAATAGCTCCCATTTGGAAGGCGCACCTTGAAAGTCATTTGTTTGAGAGTTATAGCTTTTATCATTCGAAACAGTACTTGGAAAATCGGGGGAAAACTTGACGTTCGTTTGTTTACAGCGATATAGTCAACAACAAAACAAGACAAGCCTCCTCTAAACCTCGGGACGGAATTTTTTATACCATCACCGTTAAAAACGACAAAAAAGGGAAAGAACTAAATTTCCACGCTCTATAATATGAAGCCGGTGCAGCTGATTTTTCCTATTTTCAAAATAAAACTGTTTGTCGCATAGGTGTGTGGGCGTTGTAGGCGTGCCCTCGGAAAAGTTTAAGTCACTTCCAAAGGCTATTGCAAATTTCTAGGTGATATCTTCATTTTCGAGAACGAAAGAATGTTTACCACAAATACTACAAAATTGCACAGGCGGACAGATGGACAAACGAACAGACGGATACGTTTAGATACATTCCAAATTTAAAATTGGTCAAGGATTTATATACTTTATGGGATTTTTTGAAAAAAAAATTAAACTTTGATACACTGTAATATTGAATAGGCGTGGTTACTTTTTTTAGTTTTGTAAAGGGGCGACAGTATCGCCCATAGAATATGCGTTCAAATTTTTGTCCATTTGTCTGTTATAGTTTATGAGTAATGAGCAACAAACCGATTTTTCATTACTTTTGAAAAACAGAGGTCTTCTCAGTTTCCGTTGTGCTGTGGGCCTAATGTCGTTCGACCGATTTGGTCCGTTTTGTTGTTTGTTTCTATCAAATTTGTACGATCGGTTTCATTTTAGCGGTCAACAGACATTATATAGGCGGACAGACGGACATGCGGTGATGGGTATAACATTATAAAAAATTTTTGAATGAAGCGAAATACTAAGCACTTTTAACAGAAAAAAAAGAACATATGGAAAAGCAAATGAAAGATTGCAACCAATGAGTTGCATTGCTTTTCGAACTGGCGCAAATACTTACACATGTTATGCGGCATGGATTTACCGGAGTATTAAGTGAGTAATAAAGGTTAAGCAATCTTGATTATAAAAAAATAATGTTTTCGAATTTTTTGCCAGTTAGCGGCGCAAGAGAAGTGCAAGGCAAAACGAAAAATGGCTGCCAACAAATTGCACCTAAAAAAAAGCGGAGGAAGGCCAAGCGAACAAGAGGAAGAGAGAATTGTTGAGCAGACAAATTTAAAGGAAGGCATCGAAATTTGTATGTATTTAGAGCACCAACTAAAACGTTTGCAAACGACCGTTGCCGACCGTTTGCGAAAGGTTGCCGCGACCCTAATTAAAATTGTGGTTCAAAATTTTTGAATTATTTTGTAATCGTTTTTTGTATATATTTAGAACCCCTCACGTGATAGATTACGAGACCGAGAACGACATTCCAAGTAAGAAACGAAAGTAATTGCATGTGTGATGAAAGCACAAAAAAGTTTGAAAAGGCTCTGTGCACTGATTTATTAGATTTGCTCAGGGAGCACCTTGAGAGTGAAAAAAATTGCAAAACCATGAGCGGTTGTTAACGCATATTAAAGACGACTTTAAGTCGTTCAATGGCAGCGCCTTAAAGCCAGCCAAGGCAAAGAACGATTTAATTCGACCGCGTGATTTCGAAAGTGAAGACAGACTCATTAAATTAACTCAAATTTCGTTTTTATTTTCATGCATCACTTTGCTTGTAAGCTAAAACTTTGAATTCTGTCTTTTTGTCTGTCTAAAGAACGTATATAGACAATATTTTAAAATAAAATTTTTTCTTTTTAATCAGCTTCTGAAAATAAAAACCAACTTTTTACATTTCACAAAAGTGGATTTACTCCTCATATCTTTTATTTCTTTACAATTCAATGTGAAAGTGCAAAAGATATGCCGGTTCTTATTCCTTCACTTACTCGCATCAATTATTGCGAAGGATTGCACAAACATTTACGGATTTTCCTATCTTCCTTGGATCGTACTTGCTATTCTGCTCTTTTCCTAAAATGCATTCAAAGGCCTCCTTCGACATGCGAAACTTTGTAGACAAATATATAAAATCATTTACCTACACATGCTCTACCATTCCGATGCTCCTCTACTCCCAAATAACTTAATATGAGCAAAGGAATCATTCCGCCTGACGTGTGATATATTTCTCAACATTACTTGATTATTTAATAAAAACATTACTTATAATTTTTTTTTTGTTTTGTTTAGTTAAACGGATTAGGCCTTTAGTGATAAGATCAATATATTCAATAGAGTGATGAGTTTTCATTGTTTGGTGCGCTTCATCAATCATAGCGAGAGTATATCATGACGTATGGAAAGATTGGTTATGTAGAACTGAATACAAGCTATAGCGAGTTAAAAGAATTAATTAGACAATTGAAGCAGAAAACAAAAAAAGAGTTAATTTACTTGACTTTCAAGTAAATTTAAATTTAAAGTTTAAAATTTTTCGTTTTGGTTCCGCTGCTTGTAAGTAAAAAATGTGTCTTGCAATTTATCCTATTTTCACTTTACAGCTGCTTTCTTTCACAACGCTGAGAGTTTTTTGAGAGAGTTTCTCGCACTTTTTGTGCATACATATAGCAAAAAAGGCCGAAACTTGAAAATGGGAATTAGTTAACGCCATACAATGTCAGTGCCAGCCGTTTGGCAAAAACAACACAATACAAAAGCGAAAGCTAACATTTAGCTACGTAATTACCCGCCCAAATTTTTGTTGTTTGTCGCGCATGAAACAAGAAGTGAAAAGCAGTCAGCGTCAGTTTGTTTTGAAGACTTTATAAGCGCCGCATATTCATATATTTTTGTGAAAAGTTACATATTATTAGTTCTCTTTTCTAATATATTTATAAAATTAAAGAAAGAAATATGTATAAATTTCAAATGTCATGCATACTTAATTTTTTCTATATTTAATTGCTTTAGATAAGAGTTATCTAAAAATATTACAACTTTATAGTAAAGCACGACGCATGCACAAACTTTAAAAAAAAATTTGCCAAAAATTTACATTCATGCATAACGCAACGCAAGTGCATCTATATTATATACGTGCAAACAATTTTCTTTTGATAGTTCGTGCGCCACGCATAGGGCATAACGTAATCATCAATTGTGGCTGTGAGTGCTTTCTCTAAGTTATGCTCTGTTCTAAAACTAGAGGTTAAATAACGGCAACCAACTTCACTTGTTTATAAACACAACTGCTTTTATTAAATGACATTTCACTGCGAAAGCGACTTTATGTTAAACAGATTTCGAGTTTATTAATAAAACATGGTAAACTCTTTCATTAACTGGTAATGTGAATAACAATAAATCATCATTATTTCAGCTATTCTATTCATTCTTCAAATCATTGGTTGGCAAAGATGTAGTGGTGGAATTAAAAAATGATTTAAGGTTTGCTGTGGACAATCAGATTTCTTTTTGTTCGTTTTAACAATTTATGTATTCTTGTTGGAAATTCTTGTAGCATTTGTGGCACTTTACATTCAGTGGACCAGTATCTAAATATCAAGTTGACCGACATTAGCGTAACAGATCCGGAAAAATACCCTCACATGTTATCGGTAAAAAATTGTTTTATACGCGGTTCGGTGGTACGTTATGTTCAGCTGCCTGGTGACGAAGTCGATACACAACTACTGCAAGACGCCGCACGTAAAGAGGCGGTTGTCAGCATCAGATGAAATCCATGTGGAAGTGCAGAGCCAATTAGTTTTTTCAGTGGTACCCATGATATAAATGTGTAGACACTGTAACTTAAATCCAATATAAGAGTTTGAAGTATTTCGAAATCTAAATTTTAAAAGAAAAAGTTGCGGGCATAATAAAGATTTCCTAATCGAACTATATTTTAAGAGAATAAGTAAATGAATAGAAAATAAATAATGCATCACTCGGGAAGTCGTCTTTTTTTCCACTTTGATCCTTCAATAAAATCACATATATGCTAGCTTGACTGTAAATAAAGTAAAGTACCTACGAAGATTGTTGAATTATGTTCGGCTGTTGTGGATGGATTATGATAGCGATCCTAAAGCTAAATGCTTTAAACTTATAATCCTGCAAGAAATCCATCCAGGCAAAGAGCGCTAAATTCGTAAACTTACAAATTCTGGGGACTGAAATTCGTTCTTTCTGCTTACAAAAATTGAATGTGATATGGGCACGAATTAATTTGATTTTTAAAAGGCTTACCACTCTTAAAAAGCATTGGTTGACTTAGATTTCTCTTTTTTTGTATATCAGATCAAAAGAGTGAGCAAATTACTTTTTTCCTTGCTAATAACAAACACCATTCTGATGGGGACTAGAAAAAAATTAAACAAATTCAAGCACATGTGCAATAGTAAAAGTTAAATAGTGTAAAATAGTTTCAGCAGAAACAATCACAAATTTAGAACTGTATCAAATGCATCAACACAAATTTATGAAAAGAGGAAGAAATACGAACCAAGAGTACCACACAAGTTTGGAAAATTCCAATTAACTAAACAAATGTGCATAAAATCTAGCAGAGATATTTGGGTCTGGGAGGTAATCAAGTATTGAAAAGATAGCTTTCTCCTTCCTTTTCATAATTCCAAACGATTTGAATTTGCTCATTTATACGAGAAGCATAACTGCACTAATATTATCTTCCATGTGCAAACAGACACGCCTATTTAGATGTAAGTAAACTCACAACGAGAAGCAATAGTAGTCCGGTCGAATCAGCGAACTTAGAAAATGAATATAGAGTTTATCGTTGTTTTTGAAAAACAAAAAAAAAATCTTTTCTATTAGATCGAGTCATAAGTAACTTCCGTTTTTTATCATTGAATAGCAAAATTATATGAATATATTATGTATTCGCCACTACTATGTTTGACGTTCTCCCATATTCCTGGCAGTTTGCCAACCCCTTCCTTATAAAATGTGCTTGATTTGGACTACAAGAAAGTTTCGACAACCTGACTGCCTTGCTCTCCAGAATTGAAGGTTTTTCCATTCAAAAAGTTTTTTAAAGGACAGAAAAGGTGGCAATTAATGAATTATGCCTCGAAAAATCTTTTTGCCACGGATTTCTGCTTTCGGATCTGGTCGGGATGATTGATCCTTATCAAGCCATAGGTAACCCATTTTTCATCCTCTGTTACAATCCTGTTTAAAAAAGGCTCGATTTTTATCCCTGAGAGCAAAGTTGTGGCGATCGACATGCGATCTTCTTTATTCCGTTCACTAAAATTGTGGGGCACCCATACCCCCAACTTATTAACTTTCCATACTTTCTCTAGCTGGTCGTTAACGCTTGGTTGAAGACTAACTGGATCTTCATCTTAATAGTGAAAACAGAAACTCGTTAGTTTCAGTCACATACAGTGGGTAAATACGAATAATAGAGCCCACCTACCTGCACCGGAAGCTATCTATGACTCGATCTTATATAAACAAAAGCATCTTTCTGGAACGCGTTTACTTCGTAATAAATATCATTGAATTTCTCCTTCCATCAAGCGGCATAGGATGAGCAAAAGAGATTATTTAATAATAGTTAATTTACCTTTCACTAATTTGAACTTTTTTGCTTTATTTCTGTTCGTATGTAAACTAATTTTCTTTAGATTTTATTTTCCTTTTACAGCTGGGAGGTAGTCAGGTATCTGACAGTTAACCGACGTTTTCGTTGTTCGGCTTGTTTGGAATCGCGTAGGTGACAGCATCCAGTATTTTGTGATGCCCATCGCTTTTTTGAAGTCACGTAAGCACAGTAGTGTTAAAATACACTCTCTCATATTTGTCGAAAGAGGTCACGTTTTACGTTAGTTATGGATATTTTGAATTAGTATTAATTGTTTAGAGTTGCACTTATAAGAGAAAGCAGCTGTAAGTTGAAGACAAAATAAATTCCAAACAAAATTGTTTTCTTACAAACAGCTGAATCAAAACAAACAATTAAAAAACAAGACAGAAAGTTATTGACTAAAACCATTTGATTTAGCCATAAAAACAAAAATTTCAAAAAAGAAATATTTTTCCTTCAAGATTTTTGCAGAATTTCTTTTAATACATATCTAGCACAATTACTACCTACAAATTGCATCCTCTAAAAATTAACTTATCACGTACCCTTTAACGAAATGTGTTTGTTCAACCGGGTGTCGATCCTTACACCGGAAAGTACGCACTTTCTTCCGGTCAAAATTGAAAATCTCTTTAATGACTGGTTTATTTGTCAGGGTATCAAAGAGAAGAATCAGCTGTTATTTTTTGGAATCTGACAGCCACAAATAAATATAAACAAAAATTGGTTTGTTTTTTGCTTTTTGAATGATAGCAACGAAAATGACGCGGACGTCTTACGCGATTGCAACAAAAACGTTTATCAACTATTGCTTTGATCGCAAACGAAAATTCACTTTCAAATACCTGGATTACTCCGCTGTTTTTTCTTAGAAATGCAACTCTGAACATTCAATTTTAAGCCCAGTTTGTTTGAAACGATATCTATCTTCCTTTCTCGTCATTTGACGCATGTAAGAGAGAATACTTAACAGCTGTTGTGCGTACGTAACCCAAGAGATGTGGAGGTTAATGAAAAATAGTTAATAACGATCAAAAAAATGCAAAATCACAGCAAAACGAGGCGAAAGTTAAATTTCTCATACGTAATTAGCATTCAACTGGTTTTCTCTCACATATGAAATATCATTCAGCATTATTTGATGCTTTCGTTTTTCTTCTTCCTCATGTATGCACGACAGCTGTTAAATATACTCTTTCATATATGCCAAATTAAACGAAAGCTGAACTGCATAAGTTTTGCGTTGACATTGGTTGTTGGCAGCAAACGTACGGCGAGTGCGTTACGTATATATTATTAGGAAAATGTGCAAATTGAAGGTAGTGATAACGATATGTTTACGCGTTAACTGAATATTAGGAAGTTGCTACGACCCTTTGAAAGATAATTTTGTAGAAATTAATGAAAATATTTTAGACAAGCACGATTGGTTGGGGTTCGTTGCTCATATTTTCAAGATAAATTTCTCCAAAAAAACTGTACATTTTACAAGAAATTTTAATTTTGAAAGCTTATAGAAATTTAACATATTCAAAACAAGGTAGAAATGCATACTCCGTAATTCCTTGCTGCTTTATCGGATTAAATGTAAGACTACATTCTTATTTCTCTTCCTTGGCGAGGTAATAACTGCAAGAATAACTTCAAAAAACCATTTGACGTTATTAGATAGATTTTCCAGTAAAACGTCGATTAGCAAAATAAAATGATACTGTCTAGAATTTTTTCAATTATTTTGCTGATATTGCGGAAACCAGCAACAGCTCTAGCCAACACCGGAAACTCTAATCAAACGGGAGGACTAGGACACAATCGTGTATTGATGAAGATTTTGCAATTTTTTTAAAAGCAATTTTCCTTTAACAGTAAACCGGAAAAGACTAGAAAAGCGAAGAAAAGAAAGAGACATAGATAGATAGATAGATAGATAGATAGATAGAGAGAGAGAGAGAGGGAGAGCTAAAGAGAATCCAAGACCTCCACCACAATTGAATATTGTAAATATGTTTCTGAATGTTTTCTTCTTTCTTTTCTTTTCTTTTTTTTTTGTCTAAGCGTATAAGCTTTTCTTAAAATTTTTATTTATTTGATATTGTGTCGCAATAATAAATCGTTCCTTTGAAAAATTGTCTTACATTATTTTAAGATTTATTTGACTTCTATCAGGTTAGAAAGAATATATAAATAATTATAACAAATAGGTTTTGATTATTATTGTTTTCTACTGTGAATGGTTGTTCAATTAATTGTAAAATCATTCAACACACAAGTTTACAATATGACAAAATGTAATTGTTTATATTTGTGTATATATGTCTATGTATTTAATAAAAAGATTATTTTCTTATTTATGTATAAGGGTGCACATTTTTCATATATTTCTTTCTTTTTTTGATTAATAAAAAGAAGAAATTTTCTTTTGTTTTTTTTTTTTTTTTTTTTTTTTTTTTGTAATTCTAATAAACACGCACAATACGCACGCATCTGATGATGCACGGCAAAGTTCATCGCTTGAAGAATTGGAGTGAAGAAAGAAGCGCTGTTGGATTGCTTTTATAGATTGAATTGGAAAAGTGAAATAAAGAAACAAAGTGACAAAATTGAATGAAAAGGTGTCTACTAACAAAATCGATTAACATTTGAATCCTTTAATAAAACGCACTCTTTATTCCATAATGTACTTGTGTGTTCTTATATTTATACATAAGAAATAATTGACAGTGATATTATGGGTGATAATAAACATCGAAAGATTGGACGTTTCGGTCTTTTTCGTTTATTTTTAAATAACAATATAAAACTTTGTTATATCAGTTCACTGATTTAGCATTAATTTTCATCAATAATTTACGATCATTTGTAATATATCCGTAGTGGAGATATGCAATGGGAAATTTTGAAAATTGACGACGACCCTGTTGATCCGTTTCATATAATGTTTGAGGGTGATGTGTACACATAAATTCGCCTAGGGGGGAAAAAAAATGTTCTTCTTTTTATTATTTTATATCACTATTATCATTGCTAATATTTATAATATATAAACGATTTTAAGTTTTCTTAACAAGTGTGCAAATGGTTTAATAAAACAGTGGATAATCTATAGACTACTTAAATGTGTAAACAAAGATGAAAGGCAGGTCCTACGTGTGATGAATTATTTACGAGAGAAAGAAGGAAAGAGAGAAAGAAAGAAAGAAAAAGAGAGAGGGAGAGAAAGAGAGATTGGTAAGATCATAGAGCCATATAAATAGTAAACAATTAAAAGCTGTAGGTATATAAAATAATTTCCGATATAAATGATTCTAAGAGATTTTAGATTATTTTTCGATTTTTATTTTCACTTTTTTATTATTTGAATTTCTGTCTAATGATACATTTTCATTAAATATTAAATTATAAGTGAATTTTTAACGGCTAATTAAAGTTTTTTCGTAATTTTGTTATTATTATTTTTAAATTTATTTTATATAAAGAATGATAAATACACAATTATGAAAAATATATATATATATGTATATGTATCAGTTAAAGTAATTCATGTATGAAAATATATAATTAATTAGGAGGAAAGAACAAAAAAAAAAAAAAAATTAGCTACAAAGTACAAGTGATTTGTTTTAAGCATTTTAGATGCTTGGGTGTACCTAAATACATAAGTTTCGTATTAATTATACAATCAGACCTTTTTTCATTTTTGTTTAATATTGTGTATGTGTGTATATATGTCTGTGTGTATGTATCTTCATAAAGGCGGCTGGTTGTCGGTTAACTAATTATTTAATTAATTGCTACGCTGTTATTTCTTTCTTTCTTTCTTTCTTTCATTATTGTAATTAGGAAAAAGTATATATGCATACATATATAAGTAAATATATATTCGCATTAAATATCTATTAAAGAATTGTAATTCTAATTGTATCTATGAAAGAATTGCAAAGTTTTGTAGCAAAAAGGGCGAAAGGGGAAAAATAATAATATTAATAATAATAATATCCAAGGAAAAGAAAGAAAGAAAATATACAGTTCTACCCGGTTTATACATCGAAAAATAAAATAATAGGCAGAATAGAAAACAAAAATATGTTGGAAATGTTTACAAATTGAAACAGAATGACAATCAATCGCTCTTTTAAAGCAGCTCAACACTATTCGGATATTTAGATGATTATATATACATACATTGGGGGCATTACCATAATATATATTACTATTATCTATAACATATAAATTTCGACAAGTAGAAGAAACAATCAAAAAAAAAAAAAAAAAAAAGAATTAAGTCTAAATATCTTGAAAATTTGCCAGGCAGCTCTATTTTTTATCCTTAGCAAGAAGAAGAGTTTTTTATGATTTAAAAAGCGTTTGTGTTTTGTTGTATTTTGTGCTTACAACAACAATTTAATTGTAATTTGTTGAATGTTAAGCTAAATATTTTTTTTGTTTTTTTTTTTTTTTTTTGGTTTTCGGTGTTTTTGTTTTCTTTTTTTTTCCTTTTCTTACAAATGGTGATGATTGCTGTTACATTCTGCCATACAATTTTCATTATTCCCTGCGGTTTTTGGTTCCTAACTTGTTGTTGTTGCTGTCATTGAAGAATTTAAAAATTTCTATTTAGTAGTAGTTTAGTGATTTGTTTTCCTTTTTCCCTTCTCTACATATTTATAAGCGGAATTACAATGTTTGTATGTTTGTATACAAATATTTTAAGAATTGTGTGTTTACATGATTTTTGTGTGTATATTGCTAAGCATTTGATATATATATATAATTATATATAATATATATATATATATATATATATAATATATATAATTATATATATATATATATGGAGATATATATATAATTATATACATATATATGGAGATATATATATAATTATATATAATTATATATATATATAATTATATATATATATAATTATATATATATATAATTATATATATAATTATATATATATAATTATATATAATTATATATATGTATATGTAGATATATAATCAATAGTTAAATATATAATCATTTAAATGTTATTTGAAAATTTGCTCTAATTACTAGGCACACGACAATTTTTTGTTTTTAAGCATTTTCATTATCAAATATGTGTAGAATTTCAGGAGGCTTGAGTTTAGCTGCTTGAATATGTAGTAATGCTTACTATGCATGTCCTTTAATAAAGGCTTCAAAGTATTATAATGTTCTAACTAGTATAGCTGGCCTTTCTTTTAATTATTTGTTGAATTGTTTAATATTTTGGTTTTTTCTCTTGTCTTTTCTAAACATAACTGAAATTATTTTTAATAAGACTTCCTACAAACTAAGCATCATTTCCGTTATTTTTTTATGTCTGCTTAACTACTACTGTATAATTATTTTTAAACTTTGAAAAAGAAATTTTCGTCCTTTTTTTTGTATTAAGTTAGAAAGAAAACCAATGCGTATATCGAGTTTTAGAGCAGCAGAGAGAGAGAGAGAGAGAGATTTATGTATACATATGTGCATATTGTTGTATGTTCCATAAATATGCAAGCACACATACCCATATGTATATATTGTATAATGCCACCAAGCAATAATATATAAATCCTAGATCAATCCCTCACAAGTAAAGATTAACTCACAGCAATGAAATATCTGCAATGAAGACGAAAGAAAATCATTTTAATATTATAAATGCATTATAGTAAGTTTCCGTACAAAACGATTATAGTTTGAAATAATAAGGCAAATCTATAATTCCAATTGAAATCAGAGAACTTATATATATATATCTATATATATATCTATATATTCCAGTTTGAGCTGAGTCTACATTAACCTTTTTGCTGTTTTTATAAGTACATCCTGAACGATCTGGAAAACGTAATGTACTATGAAATCGTAACTTTTGTCTATAAGCCGGTCAACATGTCATATAGGGACTATTGCCAACAGCTACAGCTTAACATTCGCTTAACACGTTAACACATTTAACAGACAGACAGACATATTTTAGATGACCAGACGTAACTGTGAAATTCTTAAATAAATTACGCCATTTTTGAACATTCAAATTATTTTCTTGTTATGACCGAACTGACTTTCAACTCTCTACTCGACAGATTTGCAATTATTCTTCTCAACTAGGATTACATTAATTTTCCCATATACATAAATCGGCGTTAGAGTCAAACTAAACAGTAGTTACAATCAAACTCGACAAATTTTTCCTTTAATACCATAAGCAATGACCGAATGGCCGAAACGCTTGCACCAACAGCATGATAGAAGCTACGATTTTTTCATAGCAATCATAATGCGCGAAAATGTTTCGCAACAATTGGTTATATATCTTATATTGAGGAAGTGGTTACACATGTCACTTTTTTTGAGACGAAAGCAGCAAGCGATGAACGTTACGTTACGGCAAAGAAACCTATATACTCAAATAATATAAATATTTAGGAAACCTAATATTTATAGCATCAACTAGAATATTGGGTTCAAAATCTGTCTAAGCTTGTGGTTAATATATAAATAAATACATAATTACTGACAAGATAAAATAAATTTACCTTTATTTTCATGACTATCAGCAGTGACTAGTGCAGTAGTAGTTGTTGTCAATAAGCTATTATTGTTATTAAAGTTGACGTTGTCTTGGGTATCTAGGCTCAAATTAATTAATTGATTTGCAGTTGGTACTACATTTTGTATTAAATCAATTTCACTATGAAAAAGAAGAGCAATGTGACAAACAAATAAATATTAACATGGGGATAATTAGAAGAAATTATAAAAATTAAACTTACTTTTTATTATTAATACTATCAATGTGATGGCCATTTCCATTAGCTACAGCATTGGTTGTCAGTATATTTTTAGTTTCATTGTTTTGCAATTCAACCAACTTTTTAGCATTTTTCTCTTCAACAACAAACTGATGGTGTATGCGCTGCTGTTGCTGTTGTTGCGGTTGCTGATGAATATTTTTAGCATTCTCGTCAATGATCAGATTTGAAAAGCTATTGATCAAAGAATTCTCCTTGTCGATAACCGATTGTTCATACATAGCCTGAGAATTTTGTGGTTCAAATTGAGATTTAATTTCTTCAGCATTTTGTTCTGTCGAGGCTGGCATTACTGGCAGAGCAACTGTATTATTTATAGCAGTCGGTGTGGTGGCTGTAGCACTGGATGAACCCGATGTTGAATTACTGTCACTGTTAACCGAAATCGAGGTGATAGTTGTTGCCGATGTTGTATTGTGGATTGGGGTGAGTTGTTCTTGGTTTTCCTGTGGAGTTATTGTTGCTGCATTGGGAGTTACTACTGTCGTCTTCATTATATTATTATTTTCCTTTATTGATATATTAATTAGGGAAAATTCATACTTTTCAAGTACAACTGTTCATACCTTTGAAGGTGTAGATGAAGGTGTAGAATTATTACCACTCCGGCGAGTGCGAGACATAATAGCTTCTACGCGTTTTCGTCGTTCCTCACGTTCTTTTTCTTCGCGTTTCAGGCGTTCGGCAACTACAAGTCTTTGTTTTTCAGCTTCTTCCTTGGCTTTCTTCTCGGATTCTTCGCGTTCTAAGCGTTGCTTCTCATCCTCCTCGCGTTTACGTTTTTCCTCTTCTTCACGGTGTTTTGCTTCCTACAATTTTTGTTTTTTTTTTTTTTTTTGATGAAAACCACTATTTATGCCTACTTACCTCAATGGCCTGACGCAAACGCTCTTCTTCGGCCTCACGTTGCTCCTCAGCCAAACGTGTAGCTTCCTCCTCGAATTGGCGTTGACGTTCTGTCTCTTCTTCTTGGCGCTTAATTTCGGCCAAACGTTCAGCCTCCAGACGTTGACGTTCCAGTTCCGCGTGTTTTTCAGCTTCTTCTCGAGCCCAACGACGTCTTTCAGCCAGAGCAGCCTTAGCCTCCTCTTCTGTTGTAATTTTACTTTTAGCAATCATAGAAGCAGTCATCGAATCGTGGCTATCGCCTCCGCCAAATTCCCGCACTAGTGAACCTTCTTTGCTGCTATTATGAGATTTTGGCTTTTCTCGTACAATCGCGTCCGATTCTTTTTCCGTGCCCTGATCGATTTTTTCTTCTTCTTGAGCAGTTGCACCGCTCATTTTTCGTTCTTTAGCACCGTTTTTTTGTGCGGATGATTTTATTGTATCTGTGTTGTGGTTATTCGACAAAACTTCCGTTTTCACCTGATTCAAAGCTTCTTTTTCTTCTTTGCTCTTTGTGAGCGGTTCTTTATTATCTTTAGGAACGGTTTTATTAGCCGGTGCTGACATTATAGCTGACCTTGTCATCGAGGTCGTTAAATCTTTAGGTTTCTCCCTATTAATTTTATGTAAACGATCTGTGCTGCTAGTCGTAGAGAGCGGCTTAGGAGTTGTAGCCTTTGGAGTTGCTGAATCCTGTAAGAGGAGAGAAAATTACTGAAAGTTCAAAATTATAGCATTTTCCTAAATACCCTCTTATTGGGAGTCTTCTTTTCAGCGCTAGATAAACGCGAGGATGATGTGACTATCAATGACGTGGACATCATATTCGTTGATCGTTTCGGAGTAGTTTGTGCTGACGTCGAAGGTGTTATAGTTTTCATGGGCGGCTTGCTTTCCTTTTTCAATTTATTAATTTCTGTTTTTTAATTTTAAGTGCATAAACATATATATGTTTATAAAAGTGCTTACGAGAAGGAATGGGACAAAAAAGAATAAAAGGTCATTTTTATTATGTATACCTTCTAAAGAAACACCAGTGCCGGCTATGCTCGATGGGCGAGGTTTGCGTGTAGCAGGCATCGACCTTCTAGTGATAAAGCCAGACGTGGACATTGTAGTTGATGTGGACATGGAGCTACCGGGTCTAGACGTCAATTGGCCACCGGGTGTAACATTACCAGAACGTGAACCTAAATGATATAAACAATAAAGCATTAAAAACCAAGTGCTTCACAAGCGCTTCAATTTTAAACTGAAAAGAAGTAGAAAAAGGATATTTATTATATATGAGAAATTCATTTCATTTTTTAAAGGAATTTGTGAGTTTATAAACAGAAAAAAAAAAACCAGTTCACCAGGATACTACACACGTATACATAATATTATATTTGTGCATCAATATGTATATATTATAACCAGACGTTAACGAGAAAATGTTATGTTTAACACATTAAGAATGGATGGTAAATATTTAGAAAACCGTTTGCCAACTAAATTTATACACACACATATATATATATATATATATATATATATGTATATATATATATATTTACACATACAATGAGCATTACTAATGACGATTAGTGTGTAGTAACTAATTTGGTATAAGAAAAACGATTACAAATTTCGAATTTGTTGTATTGCATTTAAATTTTAACATAACGCACTACTATACGCTGTAATGGTAATACTAGAGACTAGAGGACAACATAACGGTAAAATAGACAAGAAATAGTTAATGATTGATCGATTGATTATCTTTACTCTTTTTTTCTAATTGATATTCTGTAGGCCATATACCCGCCGCTAGATATTATGTGAGATGCATTCGAGTTTGAAGAAGAGAAAAGGAGAATACTTTTATGATGATATAACTTAAAAATCAGTGTGCTGTTTGATTAAGAATCAATTGAGAAAACGAAACCTAAACCTTATTAAGCGTGCTTATGTAATATATGAATTAGACTACAACAAATTGAAAATGCGTAACTATTTTTATATTTAAATAATTTTAAATGGAATGTAAAAATATCTTTGTTTCGAATTATGCTTAACATGTGATGCAAGGGAAGTACGGATAGTGTTATTATGTGCAAATAATTTGAAAATTCCCTTAAAAGTACAAAACATATATAACGATAAAAAAAGATCCCACAACCTTGGAATACATTTTCGCATCACAGATACCAGATATCGTCTAAGAACGTTGAAAGGGTGAGCCCAGGTGGTGCATGAGCGGCGCAATATTTGCCGACAAAATTTTTTTAAAATAAATACATCTGACAATGGGTATTATTCATTAGAACAAAAACAAAAAAAAAGTGATTTTAAATGCACCCTGCTAACTCTAAACCTTTTAAAAAGAAAAAGATCAAGTCCAGCAAATGAGTGGAAGGAAGACTTATATTAGAAAAACAAAAAATTAAGTTTCTTGTACTCAAGAAATCGCGAAAACAAAAGTTGTAGTAAATGTAAGCCTTATTCGCCCATTTGGTGAACCTTACTTATTCACCCATGTATTTAAATTTTTTTTTTTTTTTTTTTTAACTATCAACTTAGCTTGTTCACCATGGCCTTTATATCATTCATTAACGACCATGATCGGCACAGATCGATCTCTTTCACAATAATATTGTTTGCAACGTCCGTCCCTTAAGTGGATAAGAACATAATTGATAAGAATTTTTTTTTATTTACATCTTTTAGCAAAACTCAGGGCGAATAGCTGTTTTCATCTGCTCTTAATATTATTATTAATATTTTTTTAGATTGTTGGTTATGGGATGAATTAAATAAAAGTTACTTGACTTAGAGAGACTACTATTCGTACTTCCCCTTTTTTTTGTTGCTCAATAAATATAAAATTTTTTTTTTCGCATTATGAGTCTTAAAAAAGATACAGGCAAAGAAAGAGAAAAAATTGAAAAAAAAAAAACAGAAGATGATATGAGATGGTTTTTTGACAAAACTGGATTTTGGTGTGGTTAGGAAAGAGAGTAAAGTAAGAAAAAAATATATATGGTATTGGAGAGTAATACAAAAAGGGTATTATTTATAAACTTGAATCCGATACTTGTTTGGATATTGCGAGCGCTCTCACACACACACACACACACACCTGGGTTTAGGAGTAAACTAGGAGAGTTCATGAGTAACAATGAGTCTGTGTCGTAACGGTAGGGGTTAGTAGTAGAGAAATGCAGCTGGCCCCGTTTAGTGGTGTTGGATGTAGGTGAAGCTAATGATGATTGTAGATATTTTTTGGTGGCGGCAGTTTGTAAGCCTAAATTGGAGCGTGGTGATGTGCTAGTAGACCAGGCATTGCCCAAGTGTATCATACTTTTACAGGCAACCCTACTGCCGCTACCTAATGGTAGAAAGCTGGTGGAAATTCCCCCACCTAAATTATATTTTGGACGTTGTTGTGCTCCGCCACCGGCCAAATGTGTCATACTGCGTGATATGCTACTATTTGCACCTCTACCCGTCTTTTTAGCGGCAGCCGAACGCTGATGTCCACTGCTTATAGACTCTGTTTCATCTAACATTTCCATTTGTTCACGGCGCTCACGTTCCAATATAGCACGTATATGTTCGCCATTACGACGAATCGGTTGTGCCAACTGATCCAAACGGTTCATCGAATATGCACGTCCTTTTTATATATATATATATATAGATATATATATATATGCATATACATATAAATATATATACATATATTTTGCATTTAATTTTAATTTTTTTTTTTTCGTTTTCGGTTTGTATAGCAGATGGCCAGTTTAGCGGTGAGATGATTTGAGGAAAGCGATCGATAACAAAGTTAAAAAAAAAAAATTTCGATGATAAAATAATTAAAAATTGTAATGTAAAATTAAATTTTACAAAAACTATTATATCTATAAAAATGAAAAGTTTTTTTTTCATAGAATTGTGCAGAAAAAGGTGGTAAAAGAAAAATAAATAAAAAAATTATTAAAAAAAATAGATAGCAGTGATAACCAATATATTATAAATCTATAGCCCTAACAAAAGAGAGCCAATGTATTTATATAAGACATAAAATATTAATATGATAAAATGGCCGATTAGAAAATTATAAATTAAATTTACAAATAAACATATTTTATATATTTTATATATATATATAATTTATATAATTTATATATATATATATATATATATATATATATATATATCTGTATGCAAGCACAGTAGTGTTCAAAAATGCGTTTACAGGATGCGGTTTCATTGTATGATCTGTCAACAAGAAAATTCTACTAAGAAATTTCTATAGTATATATATATATAGATATATATTTATATATATATATTGTGTCTCGAGATACAAAAGTTTTTTAAAAATTTGGTTGAAACTGAACATTTTTAAAAAAAACCGCTAACATTGCAAAAAATACTTTACTTTCCATATACTTCGCAGCAACAAATATATATTTACGAATGAGAAAAAAAGGAAATTTATTATACATATTGGTGTTGGAATAAATATTATTTTGATATTCTATTGTCCTATAAGTTCTTATTGTTCAAATATGTTCAACATCTGAGAATAGTGCTGCAACATCGATAAATTCAGGTTAACCGCCAATTCAAGCGCAGTCGCAACGATCTCTTCCCTGCTTGTATTGTAGTTCCCCCTTCGTGTTTTTTCACATAATAGAAATGGTTATTGTCCGACAATTAAATAAATGGTTAACTGTGACAACGAACGACATTAGATGCCATAACATAGCCTTAAAAAAAAAAACAAAGCAAACAGAAATAGAGCATATATAGAATCTATTTTGCCCCTCTCCCGCGCCGAGCGATTTATGTGGTCCTAACGGTCGAGAGAGAGTCGTTATGGGCGTGAAGATGCATTTTTAATCCCAACTCTAGTTTGCGACATCAATGCCTCAACAAACTCATAAAGTAGAAAGAGAAAAATGCTTAAATCGCGAACAAAGTATATATCCTTTGATAGATATTTCCAAATGTTACAGACGAAGCGTCTAAACTAGTACTCTAATCTTGCCTCTTCCAGGATATGCTTTTTTTAACAAATCATACGACGTGGCCGTATCATGTAAACGGTCCCTAACAGAATATCACTTTCTCTTGTTTTTTTCCGATATTTGGAACGTAAGAAATTTGGAGGCACACTCGATACTCTTTGCTACTAAAGATTTAAATTTTTCATATTTTTCGAGAGAAAAAAAAAAAAGAAAAAATAAATAAATAATGGAAACGAAATGATAAGATAATTAAATTTAAATAAAGGGATAATAATTTGTATGTTTTACGAAACGGGGAGGAAAAGAGAGGCTGAACTTTTGGTAATGAAAATGTATTCTTGTTTAGTATGTGCAGTGTCTTACCTGGTGTTCTAGGTGTACTCAACGACGACCTGGAACCGTAATGTCCATCCCTAGGACTGGGTATAGTTGGCATAAGGTCAGTTTTTCTTCGTGCCACACTTCGAAACACGATGTGCGATGTGTCAACATTATCTTCTGGAAATTTCGTTTTGGTAAAAATTTATGGATGGATAGGACGGAAAATATTATATATACATACATAATTAATATTATGTATATTCTAGAGATACATGATGAATTTGAAATAATTTCAAGAGAAATCTTAAGAAGAAAACTATTAAATATCACGCAATAATAATAAGAACAACATCAACAACAACAAGAATAACAATAATATCGATAAAAGAATCATGCTTTAAAAAGCTTGAAACATTTAAAAAAATTATTCTGAATTGGGTTAGAGCGAAAAAAAAACACTACTACTAAAGCATTATTGGAACTAAAAGCCCTGTATGTATTCATTGTTACAATACCCATACATACGTATGCACTGTACCATTCGACTTATTTTTTACTTATTATAAATGTCGACAACAACAACAAAAAAAAAAAATAAAAATTACGCGTTATGGCGCACCGTTAATCCACATCATTTCAACCCGTTGATGTAAATGACATCTATCGACGTTCACTGCGTGGGCTTGTAGATGCACACGACGTCTATAGCAATCCTATTCTTAGTACTATAAAGCGAAAAAAAAGCTGGTTTTTGGAAGCACTCACTGATTTCAATATGAGCGTCAACGTTTTAATCTAACACGCGGCTGTTCCGACGGGAAGGAACATTTTTGACAGATATTAGATCTTCCACAGGCCCGCTTTTAAACTCCATCTGTGATCAGATTTTAACTAAGGGTACATACGCCAAGTTACAATTTTCTACGTCGACTTTTATGAATCTGGACGTAGCCAACAAGTGCAACAAACGATGCACGGACGCATTCCAACACGCACGAATTAAACCGATTCAGAATCAATATTTTATGTTTTCGAATTTCATAATGTTTACGTATAAGTAAATAGAAGCTTTGTATTTAAAATCGCCCGGACTTACCCAAAGAAGCTTTCTTTTCTTAGGTTAGGAATAACCGAACATTGTCGGGTTCCATGGCAATATTTTCAATAATGTACGCGATACGCTTGTTTACATTTTTCGATGTGGTTTTATACCTTCCATCGAGTTAAAAGCATGTTTCCGGTACGGTATTTAGAATACTAAAAATAGCCAATGGAGTAAAACGGAGCTACATCAGATGAATGGAACGGTTACAAGAAATAGGAAAGACGTGAACAACCAACCGATTCAGTGTAAGAAGAGTGTATTACAGTGATGCAAAAATCGAGAAGTCTCTACCGCATCACTTGTAAAGTCCCAATAATATTCCTTGTTAATAGTTCGGTTGGGCGGAAAGAATTCATAATCAGCCAAACGAGAAAACTTACGTCTTACTACTTCTTATTCGCAATCGTACAGTAACAATGACTCGATTTTTGGGTAGCGAATTTAAAAACCGAATTCCATTATTGATGGCTATGGATGGATATTAATGCAATTATCTTTGGTGCTTCGTTTGTCAACGTTTGTCGGAAAATATTTGTGGTATACAAACTTCTCTACATTTTTTAAATACAAAGCATTGTCTCATTCATACGAAATGTATTGTAAGGCTCTTTGAGCAAAATAGTGTCGAAAGGTCGGCGTAATTGCTCGGTTCGAAGGTTGCAGATATTGTTGCAAAAGAATATCTGGAATTTTAAAAATTGTTTTAACAACAACGACAAAGGAAGTTCTAGCTCACACACGATGACTTATAAGGGCTGGATGCAGGTGACTATGAAGCGGCGTTGACTGACTTTGTTACAATATTCTCCTCGTATTATTTCAAGTTTGTTTGTTATGTAGAAAATCAATATCAATGTGTGTGCGAAAAGTGACAAGTCCACAATTATTTCGTACAGTTCATTCAATAAGTGATTCGTTTTAAAAGATATATGTATCTCAAAATATGTCCGCTTACCGCGGACACACACGAAAGGCTCAGAGCGCAAATTTTACGATCATCATCTGTGCATAGTTCGTTACTCTGCACTGAATGATTAATTAATTTCATTACAAAAAAAATACCACCTCGGAAGAATTATGTCAAGTTTTAAAGAATTCACAAAACCATGAAGGATTTTGTACATGTAGTCGCATGCATATAATTCTGGCTTCCTACTGGCCCTGTCGCATAATCGTATTTTACTTGAATTGGTGCGATACTAATGCATTTCAATTTAATACTGATGACATCCCATTGTTCTTTCTTCTCGAACTTATAATATACGTCATGTGTAAATGCACTTACACGACTTTCGTCTGTATCCGAATTAAAATAAAATAATTTCTATTGTATTTGTATGTAAGTGTATGCACACAACGGATCTACGGATATATGGGTTAAGAGACGAAACGCATTTCAGGAAAATATTGTAAATTTCACTTCTTTCTCTTCCGCAACAAATATATTCTGCGGGTCAATAATAAATGTATTCGAGCTGAATAACTGTGAATACTAATTATTATCTCGCTGCTTTCATTGCCGTTTTAGTTCGTCGTAGTAGTAGTCTGGCAAGACTACTCACAAGAAGTAGGACTTACTTGATTGAAAGGAAAAGCGAAACACCTCATTCTTGGTTTTGTGATAAAACGAATTTTGTAAACCTTTATTGTAAAACTCTTTTCCGCTGTGCTGTATTGATCAATAAAAAATCATACATGTTTTAATGAGAAATTTCATAAGGACATGCTTTTTTTTTCTTTCTTACGCGCGCAATGCATTATAGGCGCTTAGATTTATACGAATATAAATAGAAAGCATGTGGAAGAAACATTGATTTTAGAGTAATCGACTTCGGATAAGGCGTTCTTTTTTCCCTTTAGCTGGTAGCGCGTTCTCAATTTTACCTAAGAAATTTTGCAATGAGAAATGGGATCAAATCAAACGATTATCGCCAAATATCATTTCGGAAGAATTATGACGAAAATGCACTGCATATATGTACTTATAAAAGAAAGGTGCCAATAGTAGCTGCCATCCAGTTCAGGATGGATAGACAGATACGAGATGCAATTGATCATGTTTAAATAAATATTCGAATATTTCTTTACACGCTAAGTAGCTCGCATGCAACGGTCATTGCAACAATAATAGCGAATCAATATATTGGAATCAAACTATTCAGTTGTTATGGGTGGATGGTAAGAGAATGGATTTTTTTTTAAATAAATATCTAATTAGTTTTGCCGCAGCGATTCAATTTGACTCATTCATACCATTTTATTGCTCTATATATTTGAGAGAATTAGAACAATGTTTTTAAAAACATGTATTGGTTTTCAATCAACTAGTGATTGCTTCCCCTCCCCCTCCTATTCCTCGTCCTTAGTAGAGAGTCAAATTGACTCATTAGATACTGGGCACAGCCAGGCTTGCTATAAGCTAGACGGGGACATAACAGTCGGGGAGCAAAGTGCAAAGTGAGCAACTACAGCCAGGTGCCCATTAAGTTAATACATGCCGAATAAACTATAATAAATTTGGCACCAAATTCGGCGTCAAAACGGTTCAATTGCCAAGGTTAAGTATTATTCAAAAGAAAGAAGAAATGAAACGGCTGCGTGTGCTAAGGGTAATGAAAAAATTTGCTGAAAATGTATTTTAAAAGCCTAATTTATATCATAAGTATAAAAACTGTTCTGGAAGAAGTTTCTTAAAAATAAAATTTTGTTTATTTATTTTTTTTTCCTCAAATTTCATTGCTTTAGTTAAATTGACTCATACTTCAGGCAAAATAGGCATGTACCCAACACATCCACGAATCTAGTATTAATTATTTGTCTACTTGGTCTACTTGGGATTTTTAGTATAAAATATAAAAATTCTAGTCTTAAATGTTTTCTTTTTCTTTTTTTCAAGGCGACGAAGTCAAAAACAAGAATTCGCACGAATTTTAATCCGTTATTATCTTTTGATCGCAAATTTATTAATTCGCCAATTCCCATATGGTCAACTGAAACCAATTATAAAAGTAGAGTGCATTGTGAAAGCCAGTTTGTAAAGACGACGGGTGCGCTACGAGTTTGTTTCTAAAATCTCATCCTACTCTTGTTGCCATTGATCTACGACAACTATTGAATATTGCAATCATTTGGCTTTCAGAAAAATAGGGAACGGGTAGTAGAAAAAAAACAGTGTCCTCTATAAACCTCATTCCCTATTAATCACTTTAACTGAAAGACACACCAGACGATGTATGTCATTTTCTTGTTATATTTAGTTCAATATAGAAGTATAATAGAATAACTAACATACATACATACAAGTTATGTACAAATAGTTAGAAATGAAACATTTCATGCAAATACTTCGAGCCATTCGTTTTCGTTAAGATGGGTAAGCGTTTTTGTTCTTTAATATATAAATATATATTCAAAGCAGGCAAAAAATACAATTTTGTTTATAATCTGATAAATGGCAAACAAATATTAAGAAACTTAAGGGGAAAAAGAAACAAAAAAAAAATACTCAAAAAAAAGAAGAAAAATCGAACAGGAGAACGAACATCCAAAAAAAAAAAAAAAAATTATACAAAATAGGAATTAATGTTAAAATAAATCTGAAAAATCTGATGGTAAAGGCAAACTAAAAAGACAAGATGCAATTATCATAATATGTAGGAGACCGCATCCTCTCACCCTTGCTAATAGTAGAAGTAGTAGCAGATGCTGTAGCAGAAGATGTTGTATAGAAATTATGATTTGAATATTGTTTATGATGGTGCTCTGTAGAAGTGTTTCTACTGTTGTTGGTGTTGCTACAATTATTGTTGCTATTCTTATTGATGATTACATTTGCAGCTGTAGCAGTTAAAGTGGAGGAGGGAGGTCCATCAATATTAATCTCACTACTGACTATAGAAAGTGAAAATCTTTTAGGTGGCTCATCATTCCAATGGAAAACCTCGTACATGGATGATGATTTGCGACGATGATCTTTAGTTGTTGTTGTAATAATAGTAGTAGATAATAGTGGTTGGGCAGTGATGATGATAGTATTCGTGTTGTTTGTTGATAGTGGTCGAGGTTGTGTATTGCAAAAAAAATTGCAAATAAAACACAAGTGGAAAATTAAACAAAAGGTGACAACATTATAAAAATAAGATTTATGACCAACAGTTCAAACAGATTGATCTGCTTTTCCGAAATTATAGAATAAGTAAGTGATCATATAATAAATATTTAATAAATAATAAATGATAAATATGATAAATATAATATATATATATATAATACAATAATCAGGCAAATTATATATATATTAAATTAAAATGAGTAAACGTGCTGTTTCTTGTTTTTTCCTTTTTTTCCAAACAAGTTTTAACAATTTTCCTTTAAATTTAAAGAATTCATAAAAAAAAACAAAACTCTCTCGTAATTTTAATATTATATATATATATTATATATAATATATTCATATGTATTATTTATATGAGAAAATAAAAAAAAAAACTTTAAATTAAAATACGTTTGCTGCTAACAAAGACTGTTAACACTTTTTTTCAGACAAGTTTTGGCAATTTTCTTTTTTAAAATTTAAAGAATTCATAAAACACGTAATATTTTTTATATATGGAAGAAGAAAAAAAAAAGGAAAAACAAAACTAAATTAAAACACATTTACTAACAAAAATTGTTAACACTCATGGTCGATAAAGACCAGAAAAAAAAAAATTAGAAAAAGAAGAAGTATATAACGACAACGTTTTTTACACTGTGTTCACTTAATATGAGACACAGGCATTGCAGCCAATTGCCAGACAAAAAGTTATACATACATATATTGTGTTAACATTAAACTAAGAATAAGAACAGGTTCTAATTGTTATAAGTGCTTTTTGCTCTTTTCGTTTGTACCGTAGTATGTACTGCTTATGACTTGACTTACCATCGTGTCGCTCTGTGCCACTGGCCGATGTTGCACGCTTTTTAGTACCACTATCGTTAAGTTCACGTTCTGAACTACGACGTGACAGTGAAGCACCGGCAACATTAGATATAGAAGTGGAACTGTAAAGTAAAAAAATTAACAACTTTTACTAACAAATGCTTCAACGGTAACAACGAGCTATCTGCTTACAAAACTATGAATACAATAGAAAAAAACAAACATTTTCATACATATACACTAACCGTCTTTGGCCCCAAAAGGTGCTAGGTGATACCATACCAAAATCAGCTGGCTCCAATAAACGCGGTGTTGAGGAACCGAAAGCATATCCATATGAATTTCTTTCACGTTTCTTTAATTCCAATCTGGTTTCTCTTTCCTGAATTATTTTAAAGAAAAACATAAAAAATATTTATTTATTTATTTATATCAATGTCGGCGGAGTATGCAAAATGTTCAATATACTTACCTGATTTTTTCTAAGTATATATTCACGTCGTTCTTTTTCGGCTTCCATAATGGCTTTTTTACGCTCTTCGACTTGTAGTCGCTTCTCAGAATCTCGATGTCTAATTTCTTCAATTCTGCGTCGGCGTTCCTCCTCCTTTTGTTCACGATATCTTTGTGCTGCTTCTGCTTGAGCCTTTAATTCTTCAATTTTTCTTTGCCTTTCTTCATTTTGACGTTCTCTAGCAACTTTCAATTTATCGTCACGCTCTTTGGCTGCTGCTGATATTCGCCATTATTATGGTTTTTGTTATTATTTGATTATATTGTAGCCATTAATGGAAGGCAGCAGCAAAGGCGAACACCGCATACATCAAACACAACACCACACACGCAAAAACCGCACAACGCGAATGTTGTTTGCATACATCGTGAAGAAGTGAAAAAAAAGACAGTCAACCAAAACGAAGAGTAAATAGCAAATCATAATGTAACTAAAATTTCCCGTATATCACGGTGTGTGTGATCAAATGAATAAGTAATAGTTAAAAGAAGAAAAGATATAAATAATAAAAACGTAACAACAAAGTTCATATTAAAATATGAAAAATTTCATTTATTTTTTTGGTATTTGGCTTAAACATGGAAAGAGTAGAGCGAAGCCTGAGAGAGTCAAAAAGGAGCCTCAACTCTCATTACTGTATACATAACGGCAGACAGAACATTTATATTCTCACTGCTAAGCCATCGTTTATCGTACACCACTACACAACAGGTGCACAGGTATAGCAAGACCAAATTTTATTTTCTCTGCTTCGAGTTTAAGGCATAAAAAAACTTTTAGGATTCATGTGTCTACTGAGTTTTGCAGATAGCTAGATGGGACGTTTTAAAAACGCATGCTGCCCAAATCAATTGAATATATATATATAACAACCGTAAAACCTTTTAAAAATTCAATACAATACCAGAGAGATTTTCAATTCGTGTAAAGAACAATAAGCAAATTTTTGTTTCCACTATTTTACTCCTATCGCGATAAAAAGAAAGACAAACAGAAAGAGAGAGAAAGAGAGAGGGAGACAGATTGTGCATCTTAAAATCTGTAGCTGATGAACAAAATGTATTTTTCATTGGCAGTTTGAGACGGTACATTCGTACGCACAATAATTTACAATATAATCTTTCAAAGGAAGTATCGGATATTTTCTAGTTCAAAATTCACTAAAGATTCATTCACTTGTAACACCGCTTAATCCGGCCATCAAGCAGTTTTGCGGAAGCATCTCGGATTTCTTCTTCGAATTGACTCCAATAATATCACTTAACTCAAATAACAATTTAAAAAAAGTCGTAACATGGTTTTTGTGAGCGGAAAGAGTTACATCCCGGTCAATAGCCGTAATCAAGTTTTCGATCAGAAGCTACTCATCCAATATCCACAATTAATGACGTGACCGAATTATGAAAGGGTATCCGACCGCATACATATTCATTTAACATGTTGACATCAAGCCTTTCGCTAGGCTCTAGTTAATTTTAAATACTTTACGTTGTATCGGCATTGTTATCGTGATTTCTCGTTTAGGATATTTTCTTCGAACAAACAGAGAATGGAAATCAAATTAAAAAAAAAGTTTTTTTTTTTCTTTTTTTATTATTTTTCCCAACGACCTAGAAGATAAAAAAATTGATGTTAATTAAAGGCGACGATAAACTATATCACACACACAACTGCCTTTGGATTCTCAACTCTCCGGCAAACTACTTTAGATTGTATCGATAAAACGTAATAATTGAGTAAATGATTTCTGGCACTTTTCTGATAAAACTGCTAGCAAGAAAGTTATTTTTTGGACTACGGAAAATATATTTAACACTAATAAATTTATTATTTATTTTGAATACGTAGATGTATATAAATGAACTTACCTTTCTTCTAAACGACACGTCGTTAATAAATTGTGTTATCAGATATTGTATATATGTATACAATATATATAGATAAGACAGTTTATTAACGATGTGCTATTTGAGAAGAAAGGTAAGTCAATTTTAGACTTTGATCGAGCTAAGAAAAACGTCGTGCACTCTTCCATGTACATTTTGTTAAATGAAAACGTACGACGAAGCAGTCAGCGCATTATGTTTAATGCTTCGGAAAAAAATAAATCAATAAACCATCGATAAATTTTAAATGAATCGAATAAGAAAAGAGCCGTACACTTATTTATTGGCTTGCTTGCTCCGCGTCTAATCTTCGTAATACAAAAAAGTTTTTTTCCATTTTACAAAAATAATAATATAACATGTGCGGCTAAAAGAGATTCATTTCATTTATACATTTCTATGCATGCACAAACAAACAAGACACATGTGCATATGTATTCCATTGTAGATTTATTATATAGAGCGGCGGCTCTATTTTCTTCATTTATAGAATAATGTGAAATTATTATTGCGTCATCGTTGATTCTCCACAAGCTTTACTTGGAATAACAACGAAAAAATATGTAAAATTTTTCACGTACACATTTACAGGAAAATTTACAGATATATATGCGCATCTGATGATACTGTTTATAGGCGGATTTAGGTTAACTGCTGGTAATTAAAATTATTCATAAGTATTCCATTTTTTATATTGCTGTTTTGTTTTTTTTTCTTTTTAGGCACCAGTTTTTATTTTTATTTATTTATTTTATTTTTTTTAAGCTCGAAATACCAATCAATAATCAAACCAAATGAAAAGAAAAACTTCCGAATTCTCTTTCGATTAGTAGTTTTACTTAAAAAACAGTTAAAGCCCAGCACACTTTGCTGTATTAATACACATGAAGTATATATGTTTATTTGAACGCATATATATATATATACATATATATGTGTATACATGTTTATAAATGTCTATACATGTCTATACCTATGAAAAAAAAAACATATAATTAAAAGTAATTAAACTTCAATAACGTGTAGGGGTGGGTGGGTGGTTGGCTGGTTTATTGATTTCAATTACATTGACATTCACAAGAGCCTAAAATGAATACACTTTTATGCGCACCTAACCGCAAACTAAAAACAATTAATAGAAAATTTGATTGAAGAAAGCCTTCGGATCGTTAAGCACATAGCAAAATTAAATAAACTTTAAAATTGTAGCCATATTCGCGTAGTCATGCTTAACATACTTTCGAAGTACGAATAAACTCTAATAAAAAAAAAGAAGAAAAAAAAACATTTTTCTCTAATTTCCTTAAAATCCATTAGCAAATTTATTTAGTAAAGTTATTGAAAATATTAAAAAAAAAAGAAGCTACATTCAACAATACTTTGTTGCCGGCCGAATGACTTGCGGCATAAACAACGTTGGTTTTGCAAAAAAAAGATACGTTTAAAAAGTAGAAGTGAGTGAAAGTATATTTATAAGAGTTTAACCTATTATCTGATGCTATCGTATATATTATATGTATACAAATATATATATATATATATATATATATATATATATGTACATATTATCTGATATTTACATCTATATGTATGAATGGGCCGTTACTCAGTATAACTATTCTTCAACATGCACCAATATTTGCCTTTTGAATCCAAATATTACACCGTTTTCATACTTTTCTTTTAACACTGGGGAGATGGGAGATGAGATCACTTTTTAACGATTTGCTATAGCAAAAACTATTTGACAGCGGACATTGCACAGCACAACTATACTAGAAGCATCAAAATAACAAAAAGTCAATCGACAAAAGACACGTTGATGCTCATTCTAAAGTCAGTGAGTGCTTCCCAAAAAACACGCCCTCTTTTTTTGTTTTATAATACTAAGGTTATAGGACTGCTGTAGACGTCGTGAGCGTCTACAAGCACACGCAATGGACGTCTATGGACGTCGTTTAAATCAATGGTTTAAATTATTTTCGGGAGTTTTGTCTTTTCATGCAGATTTAATTACCTGGAAATCTATCCACTTCTATCCATTTCTCTTGAAATACGAAAAAACCCTCTTATGATATGCAGGCGTAAACATTTTGTTCCGTAAATATAACCGAATATATGGCAGGTTTACTGAATGACGAATTATTAGATAAGAATAAAGTGCGTAATCTTGCATTACTTACGTACCCAGCCCAGCCCATTCCCTTAACATAGTCACACAGTTGAAGTAGAAAAGAAAAACACTTCAAAATAGTAGTTGAAGAGTTTTTCTTAACTTTCGGGCGAAAGCGAAAGGAAATATTTTCCAAAAAATACCATGGACGACCAAAGGATAACAATTACAAAATGATTTCTGTATAGTAACGAATGGATAAAGTATTTTTGAGTCGATAAACGAATCGAAAAAGTGCCATGTCAATGTGTCTTCGTAACTACTTTCTTTCGTGCTGACAAAAAAAAAATTTGTGGTGAGATCGGTCGCAAACCGTCTTCCATAACAAAATTTATTCATCCAAACGATAAAAACAGGTTATTGGTTATTGGTACGGGTACATAAAATGTACTTTTTTTTAAATAAAAGCAACGGCAGAGGGACATGGCTGAGTCTAAAAAATTTAAAAAGAGAAAATGTATGTATAGTTGATATGCTCTCGAAATTATGTTTCTGAATGTTGCAAGGAGAAGCAGAAGTCTGCTACACCACCAATGGCGATCTTCCAGTAAGAGGTATAAAAATTTCTTATAGATATGCGATACAATCTTTATTATCATTATTAAAGCTATAAATAATTTAATGATTCTTAGCAAATAGAACGGAATTTTTCTTTTTTTCTCTTTTCACTTGAAACTTATTTTACAATTTCGCAGAAAATTTTTCCATGTAAAGCTTTTTGTAAAATTTTCTTAAAAACGTAAGAGAAGTTCTATGTAAAAATTTGCCAAAAATAATATACACTATATATTGTACATCAATATACCTATGTATTCAGTTAATCGAAAATTATGAAATAGATTATGTCTGCCTTGCGGCGAATAATCCTGATTATATGCAACACACTTTGACTTTTCATTTCTTAACGTCCGTGATATGACATGACCGTGGGAAGTTGGGATATGAGAGATGTCAATACAGTTAAATTATAGTAAATTATAGAAGTGAAATTAAAAAAATTGGGAAAATTGATGGGAGTTTCGTCAGTTTTTTAAGCGAATTTTAAAAATGAGTAAAATAAAGACGAGAAATGAAAATTAAATTTGAGTTATCTTATAATTTTCCACAATTTGAATGAATTCATTAGAAATATATAAAAATACATTTTGAAGCAGGGGCAACGAACACGTCCGGCACGATCGCAGGATCTACGGCGATACAAGCTCGATTATAAGAAATGAAGTTTTAGAATGTCTGCAATATGTCTCTATCTAGTTAGCATTGGATTAGCTAGCTCCATATTAATCTTTTAAAGAAGGTGCACGCAAGCAGTTTGGCTTTAAAGAAAAATTTCGAAGGAATGTTTCTGATTTCTATACTAATGGAATTAAAAAAAAAAATGAATAGGAAATTTAGGAAACAACTTAATAAAATGGGTTAAATGCTTGTTTCTCGAAAAAAAAAACCAAAAAATCTATTATATTAAGAGTATTAGTTTTAATTACCATTTCTTTCAACGCTACCTTCTCGGCTTTCTGGCTGTTTAGTCACATCGCCTGCAAAGATTCAAATAAAATGTCAAATAAATTTAAGACACACCGAACGATTCATTGAATAAATTGACAACAATAATTAGCATTTATTAAAATTGAATAAATTGAGTATAAAGTTTATTATTTATATGATGTAATATGTAAAAAATGTAAACAAACCTATTGAAGTTGAGATTACCATAAGCGCTGCACAATGCACAATGGTAGCTTAGGTGGTAATGTATAAATTATGGTTAAAGGTTTTTGTTTTTTGTTTTTTTCTATAATGTATATATATACATACATATATATATATACACTTTTATTATTTACAGTTACCGTTCTTTCGCTGGTCGAAACATTTCATTCGAAAACGTACTATGACATTCAAAACTTTATGAACAATTTTTTGATTTATTTCACTTATCTAATGCACTGAATTAATGTAGCAATCGTTGAAACTAGTAAGAAAAGTTCATTCAAAGATGCGCTCGAACGTTATTTATTAGTTGCTGACAATGTACTGTGTTGAAAAATCCAAGCGTGCGTACGCACCCTATTGAAAAACTGATATATGTGTTTAATATATGCCCAGCAGGGGTTAGTTTACATTGTAAGAGCAGGAGAAACAACTAAGAAAGCTATAATCGTCTTGGAGCGAATTTTGAATGCCCAACAATTTAAGCAAATATATATACATAAGCGCACTGTATTCAACCTGGATCAAATCTGTATTGGCATCCACTATTGACTTTTTGCTATATTTGATTACAAAACATAAAAGAGATGCATTCACTTCACATGTTGTTAAGTGAGCAGGCACTTCATCGGTAATTGTACAAACTAAAGACAACAACTTTTTTATATGTGGTATTTTGTGTAATGAAGTGCGGAATGCATTCAATCAATTTGGTTCATTTCTAAATTTCACTTAATTAATGTGCTAAGAGAAGACTTGAGAAGAGATTTTTTTTTCAGTTTTAAACATAGGTTTGAGGATTAAGGCGTAATTTCAACGGGCAAGTAGACAGGCGGATCGGTAACTACTTATAATCGATTCTGGTGAAGAATACATATACTTTGTGAGATCTCTTCGATAGCTATTTCTACTCGTTGAAACAGAATATCCGATTAACCGACGTCGCTTTAGCATGTCATGCTGATTAAGCGGACTTATGTTTTAAGATGTGACACAAGCCATAAAACTGAATTAACATGCCTCCGTAGCGTTTTGGGAGAATATAAAAATGTGTGCGGCAAGCAGCAAGTGCAATTATGTTGAGGAAAAAAAGTAAATTTACATGCATGTGCAATGACAACACCAGCTGCAGCAGCACAAAAAAAATTTATAAAAACAAGGCAGAAAAAAAAAGACCAATCAGTTGATTTTGCACAAAAGGAAATCTTATAAGGATAAAATGGCTGAAGAAGAAGACATGATGATTCTCTCGCTTGAGAGGTTAGACCACAACACACATGACTCATGTAAAGGTTTTTGACTTGTCTTGTTTTTTTTCTTTCCACTTTTTAAGCGAACATCATCAATATGCAAAACATAAAAAAAAAAAAAAGAGAACCAGAGCACAAAACAAAACTCTACTTATATAGAAAATTTTCCAGAAAATTTGGAGAAATAGAAAGTATTATCATGATTGATATATTAAAAAAAAAATAATAATAATAAATAATTTATTAAGCTGTTTTTTAAAACAAATGAGTAGAACACATAAGCTAAATAAAAACCATACGGAGCCTGTTGTTAGTTAGGTAGGTAATAGTTTTGCGGCAGGCAGCTGCGCTACGAATGTTATTGCAACATACAAATACAGCAACACTTTTTTCTGGAATTTGCTAGCAATTATATTTATAAACTTCGAGGTGACTCCCAAATTATGATTAACTCAATGCTTTCAGATGTCTTTTTTTCCTTTTTTGAATTTTCTTTCGTATTACGTCCGTGTAGTTATCTGAGTTATTAATTAGATGAGTTTAAAGAGCTTCTGCCCTTAACTCCCTTAGATATATCGTGAAACCCACATTAGAGAATATTTAGGAGTCAGTGCAATGCGTTAGTCAAGGCTGTATATCAATCGATTTGTTTTTCCGACATCACTTAACATACACACATGCACATATATATATATATGTATATATTTATATGTATAGATATATATTTATATACATATATATTTTATATGTATATATATATACGCACAATACATACATGCAAGCACACTCTATACACATAACACAATTGAATTTTTTTCTGCCAACATTATTAATCACCGCACAAGAGAAAAAAAATTTTTTACATATAATCTATGAACTTATTTACACATGAATTTTTCAATTTTCACATACCTGCTGGAGAATTTGATGACATTTTTTGTTCGCCTCCAAGACTCGCCATATTTTTTTAACAAATTTTTTTATTCAACGTGAAAAAAATTCACACGGAATTTTTCCTCCGCAGTTTTTAGAACTAAAATGACGAAGACAAATACAAGACAAGAAAAGTAGTATTGTAAAAATATCGACTACTTTTTTTGGTTTTTGCAAATTTCTCTCGTATATATTTTCACTGTTCTTTTATTCGTGTTCGATTGTGTGACTGTTTTTTTTTCCAATGAGATGGAAATATTTTTACTTTCGGCTTGAACAATATCTATCCTTTCTCTTAGTTTTCTATAAACAGCTGTGAATAATTTATAGTTGCAAAAATTAGTATATTCTTTAATATTGGATTAATAAAGCTGGCAGTGCTTTACAATTATTTTACAATTATTTATTTATTGTAATCTTGGTTTTATAGAATTTTGGTTTAATAGAATCTTGGTTGTATAGAATGTATAGATGGTGAACTTTAATATATGTAAAGTCTGCATGAGCAGTAAAACTGTTACAGATTTAAGAGCATATAAACAGCGTTTTGAAGCAAATGTCGATTATTGCCGTTTGACGCAATGCGCATTGCTAAAAGTGATTAGTTTTCGGAAAATATTTGCCATTATTAATATACGGTTATTGTTTATTTTAAAGCATTATTTTTTTTGCATTTATACTTTTGATAAGATTGACGTATCCATGTAAATTTTTTGCTCTATTCCCATGATTATCGGCCGCGAATAATGTATCTATAAAGAGCTGCGCTCGGCTGGCTTACCATGTGGTTTGAGAAGTAAAAATGAAGAAATTGGTATAAATGTAAACAATCAACATATGCCTTGGAAAGCGGAAATTAAATAGTCAGCGTAAATATAAACAAATAACATATTGTTTGCAAAGTTAAAGTAAGAATATACAAAAATAATGTACTGTGTAAATTAAGTTTGTAACGTCTGGTGAATGTTTCTTATTTGCTTGGGTACATAAAAAACCTATACGATTTACCAATCCCCATAAAATCTTGTAAAAGTTGAGAAAGGCGAACTCTCAATCCCGTCTTATCCCGTTTTTATGCTATAGACGTAACTACGTAAATATTTTCCGATTTGCCTTTTGTATTAGTTCTCTGTGTAAAACTGAGAGTAAGCTTTTAAAAGCGTTTTTGTACTATTGCTGAAAATCTTATTAAATATATTTGTGATTGCAAATCTGTCCGTAAAGCTGTTCGTCCATCTAAAGCTAGGGAATTTGTAAATAGTAAGATGATTATAGTAGTTGTTAAAGTTTTTTTATAAAAAAATTTCTTTTAAAAAATATTAAGAAATGGCAATACCGCAATCACTCGCAACGCATGTTTGACTGTGTAATATTTTTGAAAAACGGCAACATTTATCCATAAATATTCTACGGTGCTGCCAGCACTATACAAGCTAGCCGCCATTCCACAAAAGCGGCTGAGTTCCACAAAGCGGCTGTGAGTTCCACAAAAGCGGCTGAGTTCCACATTAGCGGCTCAGTTCTCATTGTGAAAAAATTGAAGGGACTCTATTAGCTCGCAAATCCCCCACCACCGTAAACATACACTTCCCCCGCTAAACAATTTTTCTAATTTCGTTTCTTAACGATTTTATGCGACAGAATCGCACAATTGTACCAAATAATAATATAATAAATAATAATATAATTTATACGAGTGCAATAAAATAACAGAAGAACTTTATCTTATGCGTTTACATTTATTGAGTTTTCAAAAACACAAAAACAGTAATTTCAAAAATATTGACTGTGTAGACCTCTCTTCCTGTATAGGTAGCTTTGTCTCGCCCTCTTTTTTTAGGATATCGAATATTGACTTACAGTGGTGGCTCTTAAGCGCTCTGATTTACAGAGAGCTGTATGTCTTGTATCGATTGTTAGAAAAAAAAATTCAAAATAGTATTGATTGTTGGAAAAAGTCGAGTCGTATTCACCTTGCGATCTCCTTAGAGATTTAGCCTACTCGTCGTTTCGATTGTCTGGATCTAAGGATAGTTGGAATATCTTTTGCCGTTATCGTAATGAAGCAACAAAAGTCAGAAAGTAAGAAAAGAAAAAGATACTTCCCTACTCCTTTTTCACGAATTTACTCATCGACTACGTGGAAAATATTGGGAAATTACGATTATTGTACGTGGCGAATGACCATTTTGTTAAAGTTGCTCATCACCCTGATAGTCATGATTATACTGGCTCTTATTTAGCTGACATTTCTTATGGGGCCTTTTCATTCAGATGCATTTCTAACGTTTTATTTTTATTTAATTTAGTCTAAATCTGCTGGGAATAATGGAATTCCACTTTTCTTTATTAAACTCATTTTTTCCCATATTTCTCGTCTCTTAATTATTCATATAAATTCTATTCTAAAGTTAAAGCTGTTAATGCACTGCATGACCTGAGGCCTATCTCTCTATTAGCCCTGCAGTACCTAAGCTTATTGAACTCATTTTCAAAGACAATCTCATCCACTCGATATGGTTTTCACCGTGGATATAATAATTCTAGTTTATTACCTAACTTAACATCCAAATCTAAAGCTATGTGTTTTGGTCATAATGATCACTACCTTCTCCTAGTGGATATCTTAATTAGTGATTATAGAATAGATATTGTTCTCATTCTTAAGTTCTGGCTATATATTCTAAGGATATTTATTTACTCCAATCAGACAAATATGAACTGGTTCATGCTCTCCTAATGTCGCGAATCATTAGAAGTAGTTTCTGGGACTACGGCTTAGGTATTCTCGGTACTAAATCGTATTGTTAACTCTATAATACGCTAAGTCGACAACTGTCTGGACACAGACGGGCTCACATTTCTGAATATGTCAAGCGTTTGTTTAGATGCAACTTAAGCTTTAATTAGTTTCCTTGTTTTCCTTTAGTCGATCCGCAGATTATCATCCCTAGAATTAGATGTAGCTGCTTTGAGCGATCCTTTGTAGTTCGAGTTGCGCGATGCTGGAATTGTCTGCCCCTTAACTTTCGTATGTTTCCCCATTCTAATAATGCGTTTCGAGTGAAACTCCTTTCTCATTTCGCCACTAATGTGTAGGATACCTGTTCCCTTGCTGTTACTCCTAGGTCTCTAATTCCAGTGATCCTCGACCATCGCTTTACTAAATTTGCAACTTATCGGGATTGTTCAAAGTCCTTCTTTAATTCTACTCAGTTGATACCACTGCCTTAGGGCGTCTTTTAGTTTTCGTTCTTTGACTTTCTGTGAGACTGCGGAGTCAAATTATAAATTATAATTTGTTTTTTGTATTTGCTTTGTCTATTTTGAAGTCTCTCAGCTAATAATTTGTAATATGAAATAATTAGTAATAGTAAAATTATAATTTACTTTCAGGTACTTTTCAGGTACTAGCCTGCATTACACATTATTTGGCCTTTGAAAGGCGCTAAGTAAAATTTAATAAATAAAAATAAAATAAAAAAACCCTTTTTACACGAAATTAGATTTAATACGAGTTAAATTTAAAAAATATTTTCTTTTAACGCGCATTTTGTTGTTGTAATACAGTATTCACTATTCTATGGATTTTTTTATGAATTTTTTAAATGCATTTTTCTGAAGAATTCATTTTTTTTTATTGTCCTGTGAATTTTTTCATTCTTACTCTTCGCATATATGCATTGTAATTTCGCATTATATTTTTCATATTTCAGTTAGATTATGTCGATTAAATGCGTACATTGCTGGAATTCGTCGAATTATGCATAGAGTAAACATGTAATGTGTTTTTTACGCAAATTACTTTGGTTTTTTAAAGTGTAATTTATTTTTTATAATTAAAAGTTTTAATGAATTAAAATGTTTAAGCACGAAGTAAATTCCTAAGTAAACGCTAAGGAGAATTTGTTAATGTTGCTTATTGTACTTTTCAGTTGCTTTTTTAGGTCTGGAAAATATTTACTATTTTTGCATTTAGCTAATATTTTTTCTAGACGAAAATTTTTTTACACGATTTTTTTGGGAACTTACTTGCCATGTAAAAAGGGAATTAGGTGTATTCTTCAATTGTACTGCGACATCAACTTGAATATTTGTTATTACTATTTATATAAAATGAATTTCTAGGTGGCAACCTTTTAGATATTTTTCAGGATCTTTTATTGCAACCATGTTTCTTGTGTTTATGAATTAACTCATTAATGCATACATAGCCATATTTCTCGACGTATATCCATTAATAGCAATAGTAGCGAAACTCTCTCAATATTTATTTTCGGAAGTGAATTCATAAGCAAATCAGTTAAGAAACGATTAAAATAATTTACAGCACAACATACATAGAGGCACAAACAAATTATTATTTAATAAATAGTGGATATCAATATCTGCTCGTCTCGTATTTAAAAAAAAGACTGACCAATGTCTAAGTATAATGGTCCAAGTTCGGGTAGTTCTTCACAAACACAAACCTATAAGCTGGTAGTTGTGGGAGGCGGTGGCGTTGGAAAATCTGCGATCACCATACAATTTATACAAGTGAGTTCTTGTTGGAATGATCATCAAACTGCACTAAAAGCATAAATCAGCATAAAGTTTACATTATGTGATGTAGTTGTAATTATTATGTAGGGTGTTAACGTATACTGGAAGTTTAGCGGATGTCGGTCTACGTCCATAAATATATATGTATATGCATATATATATATATGTATATGCATATATATATATATATATATATGCAATTTACGCATATATAGATATATGCACACAGTGTATGAATGTATTATCTAGTTATATATGTCTAAGCACAATTGAATGAGCATTTGTTGCGCATTATAACAGAGTAAGAAAGAAAAGATGACATCAAACCCATTTTTGTACAATGTATATGTTTATATCTTGGAATTCTGAATAATTATATATGTATGACAATTGTATATACGATGATGATGACGATGATGATGATGAAGTTTACAGATTTCAATAAATAAAGTATTTCATACATATTGCTTATTAACTCCTCATGTTTATGTATAAAGCAAGTAATTTCACTTAATGGAAAAATATTAAATTGAACACTATTTTAATCTATAATAAGATAAATGCCATTAAAGAGATGGCTTGCCCATAAAAATTTGCATTAATTATATCCACATAAATAACATTGTTTTATCCTTCGCCATTGCGGACCAATCATGGCTATGACAATGTTTTAGTGATTAATCAACCTATTCTCATAATTTCGCAAACTATGATATTTTTCCACAAAAGACGATTGCTTTGTCACGTTAATGCGCTATATCAAGGTTAGATGTTGTCGATGTACATATCAAATGCTATAAATGTATTTAAAATAAAATGGTATTGATAATTATATGTCCTTCTGTCCAGGTGCGACCTACAGACGCAAGTATACTAATTTTGTCATTCGTAATACTATAAAAAAACATTCACCTCCATAATGTGTTGAAAATTTTCAATTGTTTTAACGATACCTACCCGTTAGGGGTGCCCCGCCCCAACGTAAGTTTTTACATAAAGCTATTCCAAAAATTGAGACAGAAAGCTGATTTAAAATACATATGTATACATATATGTATATATACTAACGAATTAATTAAGTAGATTATGTTTAAAAGTGTCAGATCAAGCCCATAACCGATAAAAACGGAAATAGTAGAGAGAGGAAGTTTCTGTATATTTGTATTAAAAGTCTACGCATTTTGTTGTTTTGTTAACTTTTGCTTACATATGTCTGTCTACAAGAGAGAAGATAAAAACGAAGAGTAGACACAAGTGAATAACTGTAAGCAAAAATGAATAGAATTGGGTCGCCAACTGTACAGTCTACGAACGGTTAGTTGATAAATTTTTACCTCCTGGTACGAAGTGCGCTTATAATCTAAATACAATGTTATTCTCATTCCTTAAATTCGGCCAACAATTGAAAATTGAGTTTCAAGATTTAAATAGATAATGGTTACCCATTCTCTTGGTTGAATTTTTTTTCCAATTTATTTTTCTGCCATCAATTTATTTATAGCTTTTTACGTCATTTTCCTGACATCTTTCAACGAAATAAAAGAAAATTTACTTAAGATTTATGCATATTTCGGTGATTATTGCAAAATTTTAGTTAGTTATTTAATGATATTTTACGAAAGCGATTGAGCCAAAGCGTACAAACCTCTTCAATCATTTTTGAATCGCTTATCAATGCAGGGACGTGTTTTTGTTTGTACAAAATGTAATGCATATATAAGTTATGTTAAGTAACATTATGTTCGGTTCGTTGATATGAAGATAATTTGTTATGGTATCAGTGATGACTGAATGAAAATGTTAACGATTTTGAAATTCCTTTTCTTTTTCTACTACATTTCGCTAATAAATTAGAGTTATTTTGTTACGGATTATGATCCAACGATTGAGGATTCCTATACCAAACAGTGTGTTATCGATGATGTACCAGCTAAGTTGGATAGTAAGTACTTTTTATTTTTATTATTTTAAAAATTACATTAAAATTATTCGTTCGAATCCATTTTAGTACTCGATACTGCTGGTCAAGAAGAATTCAGTGCCATGCGCGAGCAGTATATGCGCTCGGGCGAAGGTTTTTTATTGGTCTTCTCTTTGAACGATCATTCCAGTTTTGATGAAATACCAAAATTTCAAAAGCAAATATTACGCGTTAAAGATCGTGACGAGTTTCCCATGTTAATGGTCGGAAATAAATGTGATTTGGAACGTCAACGTCAGGTGTCATTGGAGGAAGCGCAGAGTGCAAGTCGAAATATGATGATACCATACATTGAATGCAGCGCCAAGCTGCGCATAAATGTTGATCAAGCTTTCCACGAACTGGTACGAATTGTACGTAAATTTCAAATAGCTGAACGACCGCTTATAGAAGAAAGCTACAAAAAGAAAAGCAAAAAAAAGTGCTGCGTACTGTAAGCTTAAAAAAATAAATTGTACTTTTTTCAAGTCTTTTAACATCTAGTGGTTAAACCGAACGAAAATTAACACCATATATATATATATACATATTGTTTGAGAAATTGTGAAAAAACCAAAAAGCTGCCACTTTCACCTGTTTTACCGTTCGAATTGGAACACATGTATGCAGTGTAGTATAAAAAAAGTATAAAAAACATGAAAACGAAACTTAACAGTAATCTCTAAAGGTACAATACAAGAATTTTAAAACTAACGGTAATTAAATTTTCATAAATAATTTTAAGCCTAAATTTAATAATAGAGAGATTTCAAAATTGTCGAGAATATATAAATTTTTAACAATTAATTTTTGAAAACCAAAAAATCTACTTTTTGAATAATTTATTATATTTTCCTTTTAATCTTCGTTAAATATTTATGCAAATGTTCACATCAGATCACACATTTAACGATCGAAAAAAAATGAAAAATAAAATGATTTTTTTAAATTCTTATATTTATTAACTTTATTAACAAGTGCCTAAAACTTTTGTATTGCACAACAATTATTTCAATCACTTATTGAGCACAAACAGTTTTTTAAATTGTATTAATAGGTATTCGCTTGGTTACAAGGTATTTTTTTGCTCTTTTGTTTTTTTGTTTTTTTTTTTTTTTTTTGTTAATGTTATGCTTTATACCACTTTATAGTTTTTAAGCTAAGATCGCCAATATATCCGAGATGATAATTTTATTTGCTCGCCAGTCAACCACCTATCCAAGTAAAAATGTGTTGAAATGTAATTTCCCATTATATTAAATATAAGTATTAAAATTGCTTCATTTAAAAAACTTGCTATTCATAATATATCTTTGCTAGATTAGGGGATAGAAAGATGTACAAAAAACGTAAACCCGTAAACGTACATTTAATCAACGTAAGATGAATGTAGTATATGGGCACGTTACGATTACTTCGTTTGCTTTTGAAATTCTTAGAAAATGCAAAAATTTACAGGCACATATGTGTGCCTGTGATGACTATCGGCAAAATTAATCCATGTGAAATTATCATAACGCATCTAGAGTGAAGGCAAAAAACTTACGATTTCAATACGCCTGATATGTATGTATGTGCAGATCTTATGTTTAAAAACATATGTATGGATATGTATGATGCGTGCATATCAATAGCACGATCAAAATTGAAGGAGCCAAAGCGAACCTTCATTGTTCATAGTGGTCTAGGATAACTACATAGTAGTCGTGTTCGTCATCGACTATAACACTTTTATTTGTTTACATTTTGTGAATAATTGCAAGAAATAATTAAGTAATAACTTCTGAAGTTGTGTTGAGAACTCCCTCTACAATATTATATACATCTATATATATATATATATATATATATATGTTAATGTGTGATTTTTTTAAACGCCGAAAATATTTATGAATATTAAATTTAACGGCAATTGTTATAACATTAAAGAATTAATAAAAAGCAAAAAAGGAAACAAATTAATTAAGTGAAGTGTTTTGTTTTTTTTCTTTACATCTATTGAAAATTTTCAATAATAACAAGTAAGAAAATTATGTTCGCCTGTGATCGTTTCTTCTACGCTCTTATAAAAAATGTAAAAGAAAAAAATAAATAAAAATTGAACTTCCCTATCGCGTAATATTGAATGGGCATGGCCGATTTTTTCAATATTTTTATAACCATCATCAAGCTCTGAGAGGTATATTCATTCAAATCATGTCAAAACGTTTGCAACGCTCAGGAGAAAACTTCAGAGATCCCACAGAGTATACAAATTCTTGGCCAGTTTTAGATTCGGAATGCATCTGAACATGTCCCTCTTGTCATCTGTCTGTCTGTCCGCCTATTCAACAGCGTAGTATTTGTGATAAACCTTCTCCCGTTCACAAAAATGAAGACGTCGCCTACAAACTTGCAAAAGAATTTGAAAGTGAGCCAAACTTTTTGAAGAACACGCTTACCAACGTCTACATATCGATGTAACAAAAACTGCGAACACCTCTGTTTTGCATGTTTTTTGCTTCTCAATCACAAACTAAAGCATGTACACCGTATAAATGTCCACTTTTATTCTGAAAATAGAAAAAATCAGCCACGCCCACCCAATATTGTAGAGTACGAAAAAGTAAATCTTTTCCTTTTTTTTAAGTCTTTTTCAGGATCACGGTGATGGGTATAGCCGATTCGGTTGATTGTTTGGCAAGGGAAACCTTCTCAATTTATGTTGCATAGTGGCCATGTTCATTCGAACATGTAAGAGTCTCCAGTATCTTTGCATAACTTGAAGTCAATGAACTTCGGCTAGGAGTTGTTGAGGCTAGGAGAGAACCAGTTGGCAGACAGATGGACATGCTTCAATCGATTCAGAATATGATTTTGATCAAGAATATAAAAGAATACAGTTTATGTGACTCCTGAAGCTTTCTTCTTTTTCTTGGTGTTGTAAAGTCTGTGACAAAACGAACATATCTCCAACCTTCAGTGATTGTTACAGAAATCAAACACATTTTATATGACTTCGATTTACAGCATATGTAATTTATTATAGGGATTATTTTATGCGTTACATACATATACACACATATATATATATTTATGTATATGTATATCAATATATATATATATATATATGTATATATATATATTTACGTTTTCTGCAATTTAAAAAGTTTATGAATACATTTTATATAATAAACAAATGCCCACACTACCCCTCGTTTGTATTATTTTTTTTTTTCTTTTTTTTTTAATTATTTACATGATTTTCATTTAAATTTATTCCCGATGTTTGCAGTCCAAGAAGAGTTGGGCTTCATTCTGTTAATAATACGAATTAATTACTTATTAAAAATAAAAAAAAAAATAAAATTGTATTTAACTCACTTGGACGAATCTAAAGATTTCCATTAACATATCATTTGACGTTTTGCAATTGCCGGGTTGTGTATCGAATGCGTTTCCTGAACGCTTACCCCAATCCGGAGAGAAAGTCAACTGACATTCCACACAAGTTAGAATCAAAGCGAAGAAAGCAATTGCGACAATAGCACGGATGGTATGCATTTTTGCTAATGAATGCCTTCGAACCATTATGAATGCCTTTTATAGTTATCGTGACGACCAAGCATCCTAAGCCCTTAGTATATGTTGTTTATCGAGCATCATGAGCACTTGGAAGGTTTTACGTAATTTACAATTTAATTGCAATAAATTAATTACTTTTTTCTTTTATGTAAGATTAGATTACATTTCGAATAAGAAAAGAGAAGTTTGTTTTTTTTGCACACAAGAATTTCTTCATTTCTTCAAGCCATGTTTTCCTTGCATCCAATTTGCTTACGTTTGTCTTTTGTAAAATTTGCTTACTCTAAACTATTTTACAATATTGTATTAAAAATAACTTCTTATCTTTTCAAAAGGTTTTCTGTATTTTGGCCTCTTAAGTCTTCTAAACATACACACATATATATAACGTACAATTTAACATACGATATATAAGATATATATATATCAGTATATATATATATATATATATATATATATATGTATGTATATATATAATTTAGCGATTTTAAGAGTATTATGAATATTGTAACGTGTTGTACACTAATTGAGGATGGGTCGGTCCTTTGACACATTAAGACTGCTTATCAGAAGTGCGGGTACAATCAACACTTTGTTATTCAAATGTAAATTAATATTCGCTATGCCCTATAATTCATAGTTTTTGAGGGTAATAACGACGTTTTTTTACCCTAATCATGCTCGCTTTGCAAACTAACTTGTGGCCATAAATTAAAAAAAAAATTTCTTTTCGTTTAATTGACAACCGAAGACATCTTTAAATTTTGCGCTAAACCAAAATATATTTACTATGTACGTGTGTCATGGTATAGGAACTGGAATTATATATATTCCATAAGGAAGTATTATCCTCATGCTACCGCTTAATAAAACGCTTTATTTTCGAGTCGCTAAAGGCAGATGACTTCAAAAAGAAACATGACCCGGATCTAAAGCAATCTGTCCTACAGTTGATAAGAAAAAACTCACGTATTGATTGCTTTTTCCAGGACGGACCTGAGAACAACTTTTTTTAAGTACAGCACATTTAGTTAATATGCGTAAATCGCCTGCAGCTGTTAGAACGCGAAGGTCTGAATTGTCAACATTGTGTCGGTCCCATTTCTAGGCGAAGCTTTTTTGAGAATTCTGAAGACGTCTTTTGAAATACGCCAGACGCATAAGTATATTCATCTCATACCAACTGCCGACAGAGATTTTCAATCAATCGCACAAACAAAATAATCGGTATCGAAGTGGGTCTGTTTCAATCGAACAGAGTCACATAAATTTGTATGTGATGGCGAGGAATATTTACTGATTTTTCAACTTTTCGCCGAAGGAAGAAGGGTCAGACGGGATTCTTCCGTAAAAATAATTCGAATATTCGTATCAGATTAGTGGACCCGACCAGTTTGTAATCCTCGGATATCCATGTCAGATTGTAGCCTAAAAAAACTTCAATTTATCTTCAGTCTTCAATCTCAAGCGTTTTGTTTAATGTTTTTTCTAACCTGGGTCTTTCTTAATTTGTTCTATTTATTAACTCTTGATATATGATTATAGTATAAGGAGGAATTGGCCCTATCATGCCGACCTTGAATTTTTATCACAATTTATATTATCGTATGTGAGAGCAGTAGTAAACGTAACGACTTAAAAAATATTTAGTTTAGTCAAATGAGGATAAGTCAACAGTGTTTACATATATTCGCTTAATTACTTTTCTGCCACTGGCAGCAGACGTTATTGATAGCAAATCAATTAGGCAGGTAATACCCAAACACTAGTTTTATGGCAAGAGAAGCTAATTTGAATCTAATCTTTACCCATATACCCATCAACATATTGTCATAATTTGTATGTTAATAATATATTTATTCTTTAACTGACGCTTTCATGTTCGTGCATTATTTTTCGTCAGTAATTCGGTGTTTTTTCTTTTTTCTTAAACACTTTCTAATTAAAGTGCGTTTACGTCATAGAAACCCTTCAAGTAGGTTCACAGTTCTTTCAATTACTATAAAAAGCCATAGTCGTCGCTGATTTACCATCCACTAGTAGAAATGAATACCAGACGAGTTTTTGTTCAATTTGTTTTCTTCGCTTTAATTTTGATTTGCGTCGAATGTCAATTGACATTTTCACCGGGTTGGGGTAAACGTTCTATAGCCTCTACGAGTGGCAGTAGTAGAGACTATTTTGATGCTCAAACGGGCAATTGTAAAACATCTAGTGAAATGTTGGTACAAATTTTCAGGTTTATGGAAGTAAGTATGAAATGGAATTTTTACTCTTTCTTTTTTTTTTTTTTTGTTTATAAATATTTAAGTTATTACACGAATAAATTTCATTTTAATTTTAGAATAAAGCTCAGTTATATTTGAACTGCAACAACAAGGAATAAGAATTACAGCTCAAATTATCTACCAGGAGGATAAGTACTGGTGGACAATGGACGTTTTAAACAAACGATTCAAAATACATTTTTTGTTGTATTTAAAAATATTTCAAATAATTAATATATAAATTGAACAGCAAAAAAAAAAAGAAAAAAACTCTTTTTTTCTCTGTTTACGTAATAATATGATAAGCTGGTAATGTTTCAGTGTTCGCCGACGATATCAAGATCTTTCGCAAAATGGCAGTTTGGTGTTGCAAGACGATCTCATTCAGTTGTCGAATTGGTGGGAGCATAATGCTATGACTTTCAATCGGAACCGGGCAAAAAGTTACCACTACCTGGGTCCGCTCTGTTATCTGTCAATTACTATTTAGATTGTCAAAGGCTTCACACTATTGCATACTTTCACTACCGAAATTCAGCTTTCAGTTGCAGATTATCTCTGCGGCAAATAAGTCTAAATATATTCTGGTCTAAGGAGTTTGTTGACTCGCACATAAGACCTTTTCTCGAGTATGCCGTGATTGTATGGCCACCAAGTTATAACGAGGACATGAGTTGAATTTATTGAATCTGTTCAGAAGTTTTTTTTTAAGATTTGCATTATGTGGTTTGGATTGGTGTCCCCGCAACGATTATGACCTCCCGATGATAGCCACCTTAACCTTGTTATTTTGCCGTCTCTTCTGAAAAGACGCATTTGCCGTGACGTGTCCTCGCGTGTAACGTATGTACGTTGTCTCAGTGTCGGACAAATTACGAACTATTTCATCCCTTGGTAATAACGTGTACTATCATTTGTATGATGGTTCCTTCACTTCCATAAATCATCTCTGGGGTGACATTCTTAGGTCAAATGAATCCTGGCTGTATCGAGCCAATCTTCCCCCTGATCCGTTATAGAAGTTGGTCAATTTAACGTAATTGGTTTAAATTTTGAGTTTTATCGAACTACGTGCATAGAATGAACTCTAGTGTCCTCTTAACTTCTTCTTAGGGTCACTGTATTTTAATAATTGCTGATGTATTGCAATACGCTAGAACGACATCCATCGGTATTTTGAATATTGCGAAACATAAAAATTTTCTTAGCGCATTTCGCTGTTCTAAACTAACCCAATTGTTTATATTGCTATTTAGTTTTGAGCTCAATGCACTCATTGAGTAACCTACCACTATACACTGTTTTTCTTTTAAGTTTCTTTTCCTCTTCTCTTTAATTTTGTTTTATCATTGATGTATTTTCATTTGGTTAGGAGTTCTACATATTCAGTTATTGTCTATGAGTTTAAGATTAGTATCTTTCAGCATAGTTCAGATGATATTATAAGCGTAGTTGAGTTTACTTGCGCTGAATATTGGTTGCTTGCCATGTATTTTGATCAGCGAAATCTATTAGTGAAAATGGTAGAGTAATGCAAAGTATTAATTGGACGATTTTCACCTTTCCCTACACAAACTAAGAGTTTTCCCTTTAGTATTATCGACTTATTCAGTGTACACAGACGCTAATCATGGAACGGTGAAAATTGTAATTTCGACATTCATTTTATTTGTTGCGAAATTCGATTTTCTCGTATACGGCTCGAATCACTAGAATCACTAGATCGTGGATATTCTTCTTAAGAGAAATATACTTTCACCTTTTCACTTCAAGTTTCTTTATTTACAATCGATTTCTTTAAGGATAGGATTATTTACATTTTACTTCGGCAATCCTTTCGTCTTCTCATCTCTAATATTCGCTTTCGGCGCAAATCTTCTTGTCCGATAGACTTTGCCTTCTGCAAATAGTTTATTTATATGCATTTTTACAAGCATATTACTATTACCTAAGTTCATGGCTTCATTTTGAGTCCGTTAATCTGCTTTACCGCTAATTATTGTCCTCGCGAATGTGCGCTTGGGTCTTCCCTCTCTAGGCAATTTATTTTTTGGGAAAATCAATTATAATAATTAACATAATTATAACTATTAATTAAAAGATTTACATTGTGATTGTGGTTGTGCATCTTAATATTAGGATGTACATTGGGTGCATTGGTGGTTTTGTATTTACATAATATTTTCTTGTAATGTTGGATATGTACTTTGCAGCTTAAAGTTTATCTGTGCAGTTCGTATATTAAAGTTTATATATGTGTAAGTTTGGTTGATTTATTTCTTAGCAACCTTTTTGAGTATAGTGTTAGTTTTTATTATTTCATACAATGCTGTTTTGTCTTGTAATTTTATGTGTGCTTTTGTTCTTGTTTTCCAATTTATATTTATTTATATATTTGTATGTTTATGTGTTTACTCTTGATATTTTTGTTCTCCTATTCCCCATATATACGTAACTATATCCTCTGATTTAATATTCAAATATATTTATGTCTCCAATATTCCTCATTTCAATACTATTTACTCTTCAATAGTCTTCGTAGTTTTATCCTTATTTTATTTTGCATATTCCTTATATATTCTTCGTATGTTCTTCTCCAAAGGGTGTGAAGATAAATTCGAATTTAACTAGCAAAGACACCTACCATATCTGTGAACAAGTCTCCGTTAACGACTTAACAGAGCTCTGGTAAATTCGAATTTATTTTCACAGCCTTAGGCGCTCCCTTACACAGGGAGCGCGTACTGTGTGGAACTTGGCGTTTGAATAACGAGTTTTTAACAAAAAAATTGGATATTCCCCATGCTTTAGGATTCAGATATTGTTTTGCTAATCGTCGTCTTCAGAATCTGCTTGTCTATCCGTCCAGCCATCGAAAGTCACCTTCATTGTTAAAGTTTAATTTGTGTATGAGGACTCTGTCGGTCTGTATTAGCCATTGATCACAATCAAAGGGCAAGAACTAGTGAGATAGTTGAATGTCGCTTATACGCTTGGTCAAAACTTCTTATAGGTAAAGAAAAAGGAAAAGAAATAAAAAAAAAAAAAAAAATAGGAAAAAGTCTGTCTGTATAAAATAAAGGGGGATATTAGTTTATGCAATTGACGTTATTGTTCTTATAGCAAACTCTCACATACACATGGACAGAGTAACCAATATAGGAGATTTAAATGCGACGAAAGCAAGAAAGGCTTGAGAGCAAAAGGTGCAAAAGAAAAAAAGAAGAGTTGATTTGTTTGAACGAGGATTAGCTAGTCGGACAGCAAGGAGAACAATTGAGTGGATGAGTAGAACAATGAATATGCTAAGAACAATGAATATGCTAAGAATTTTAATAGTAAATCGATTTAAAAATGAGAAAGCAGAAAATGAAAGAATTGATAAAATGCTTAAAAATGCAATGAACATACCGCGGAGGAAAGTTAAAATTAATATTAAAAGTAAAAAAGGAAGAAAAAGTTTAAAAACTTGATATAATGATAAGCTAAAAGAAAAAAGTTTTAAACTATGATAAATTAAAGCTTAAAAATGTAATAAATTAAGGATAAGAAAGGGTTTACAAATACAATAAATTAAAAAAAAAAAAGTCTAAAATATAATAAATTAGAGAGTTAGAGAGACTTAAGATCAGAACTTAATTAAAAGAAGTTCAAAGCATAATAAATTAGCGCAGGACTAAGATGAACTTACTGAACTACTTACGCTTGTTAAATGATTGGACTAAGTTTAAAATAAATATATGTAAAAAAAAAAAGACATACCTACCTTGTTGTTGGTACTGTTGTTGGCAATAAAAATGATAAGTATGGCAGAAAAGATGAATACCTTATGGAGTTGAAAAAAAAAAAACGGAAAAAACACAACAAGAGGAATCTTACGATGCATGGCTGGGAATGTGATGTAGCGACGCTGTGCAGTCAGTGCCAAAGTGGAATAGCAGACAAGTTTATTATTTCATATATTTTTGTATTCTATTGTTGATATAATGCATTTAACCGGATAAAACAAACAGGTCGGTTCCGGATAGGTAGAGCGTGAAAAGTATTGCCTATTGACTGACTAACAGGTGATAAATAGGGATATAACATTATTAATATATGACTTTAGGTTAAGTAGTATAGAATAATTTTTTTTTTTATTTTTTTTATTTGGGGATAATGGCCAGTAAGCTAGCCAAGCTTAAACCATTATAGTTGCTTTAGTGCAAAATAATATATATGTAATATGAAGCAATATTTCAAAATGAAAATTATATTCCAAAATAGAATAAAATTAGATAAGTAACTTTTAAATTTAAAATAAATCGCCTTGATTTCTTCTTCTATGTTTTTACGTCCTTCCATTTTAGCGGTTCGTTTACATACATTTATTAATTTCCACAAAGCCTTGGAAAAACTAGCACCATTTCAGTCAGCGTAGCTTTGTTTCCTTTATATGGGAGCGAACACAATGAAGGTTCGCTTTTATTCCAAATATAATAAATATATATAAACTAAACTAAATGTCTCTCCTATATATATATATATATATATATATATATATGATATATATGCTTTATCTCCCAGTTTACGAAAACTTGAAATTTTAAATGCCGCCCCCAGTCTTCGGAATACAAGCGAAACTTCATTGTACTTCCAGCCTATTCATTGCTTCCAAAGTATTTATTTTAATTCCCAGGCGTGACAAACAACCGCTGCCTCATTGTGTTTTCTCTTTAAGTTCGCTACTTGTTTTCTTTTCCTTATTACTTTTCTTGTTTCGAGTTTAGGAGATGACATGTAATAAAAGAACAAATAAAGTTTTACGGGCGTCATTCTACGCCCAACATTCCTTGGTCCTGCTTCCCGATATAGTTAGTAACTTTGTTATGCAAATATTGCTAGCACTAGCTTACAGATTAGCCACTGTTTGCTGTAATGCGTCCGTTTCACTTCGTAAGTTTGCAAATGGGCTTAACGTTCTAGAAATTTTTTCTTGTAAGGCCTCTACTTGGCTATCAGTCTAACTGCAGCAACTTTCCCTGCGAGATTTCCACTTTGGTTGCAAACTGCACAAACACCACAGGTCCGTTTTGTGGGTTCTATGCATTTTGTACGTTTTCTCCATTTTATTTGCATGCTATTTTGATTTTGTAGCAGTGAAAATTGTGTATTGATTAATTATATGCTAAATCAAATCTACGGCGAATGCGCTATAAAAAATGTTTTACAAAAACTTCGATGGACGGACGTGCCGAATTTATACAATTATCGATTTATTACTGAAGAACAATGAGAACAACCAATTTTAGAAATTTTAGAAATGGAAAACTACCTTCTTTGTATGAAAAAAGTAAATCCATTTTATCCTGCACGATGGATTTATTGCGTTATACACTATGTACCTCCCATTCACCATGAATGTTTTTTATTATTTAAACGAATAAAAACATTATAGAGAGCTACGACCTACCATTGAATACTGACAACTTTTCAGAATAAGGCGTTATAAAGGAAGTAATCGAAAAAGTGCTGCGATGTGATTCAATTTCACTAGCGGTCGTTCTTGGCCCAAAATATGTCGTCATACTGTTCATAAAATATCCCGAAAATTGCAATCTGCACATTAAAGACAAGACGGATAAAAGACGGACAGTTGGACAGACAAGCTTAGTATAATAAAACGTGAGCCTAGCCCAAGTCCTTCTGTGTGTTGCATACATCCGCATAAGCCTAATATACCACACGTGTGCCACAAGTGGTGTAAGGTATAAAAAGACTAATAAAACAGAAATATTATATTAGTGCACTCGTTCTGAAAGTGAGACACGTTCGTTGAGGTATAAGAAAAGTCGTTACATTTTTTAGTCACCATTATAATTACAATATATATTGGACTTGTATTGTCTATGGACTATAAATTTACATTGTCTAATACCACGTTATTACAAAAAGTGTGTCTATTAATGTTTAACGATATTTTTAAATGCATTACAATTTAAATTTTTAAATATTTGATAATAACAAGAAATTGATTTGTCCCATTTTTGAAATAAACGGCTCGTATATACGTGTGTTTATGCATGCCTACGTTATTTTATTATATTTCGCCAGATTGATTCCAAAAAAGTTTTATCTAAAATGAAATTTTTGGCCGAGATAGGGATAAAGCGTTATCATTAGGCCGGGAAGAGGAGGTGTTCTTGACATTCCCTCCACCAAGGCATAATTAAAGTGATTACAACGTTACATTAAATTAAAAAAATACCCTACGAAGCGTTCAACATAATTAACAGTAAAAGTTTCTTAGTGGGATTTTTAAATTTCACGCTTAGAAGGTGTTAATATAAAATGTAAGATATTTTGGAAATTTTGGGTAAACTTTTACCAAATTTTCTCATCTCTTCTAAATAATAAGTGTATAAATATTAAATGTCATCGCAATGACAGTTGAGAGTCTCTACGCGTGTTATATTTATTTATTTATTATTTCGAAATTCAATAAATTTCTATTGGTCCTCATGAAAGCCTTTTGCAAATTCGAATAAATTGCCATATCGATGAGATTCGTATTACTGAAGTAATCCATCGCCACCACGTTGGCAGTGGAGCCCCACGGACCCTTTAGCCAATTCGCTACTTTGGGATTAATACGAGACGCACGCTCCTTAGATGTTAACAATTTCTCACTGTTCTAAAACGAGAAGAAACAATATTTCTTACTAGAGATCAATTCGAATTATCATTGATGATCTTTGTTCTTTCAACTCACCAATGATTTCTCCAAACTCTTTATCGCATTAAATATCCAACCCTCATCTTGTACTGGTGACGATCTTTTTTTGCTAAACAATAATCGCATATAATCCAAAGTTTGGGAATTATTCATAACATCAGTTGAGAAACGCTTCCATGCCGGGCATAATATCGACGATTCTGGAATAAATTAGAAAAAAAAATGCAACTAAGAAAACTATATTCGGCTATGACCGGATAATTTGCATCGTTCGCATTAAAGAAAAAAACAACGAAAAGTATTGGGTGGTCATGAATGATTTTTTACATTTTTGTACAAGCACTCTAAAGTTATTTGTAGAACATCCGTGGACATGTGATCGTTGTAGTCGTTGTAGTTATATTTGTTCCGCTTTCGAAGATAGAGATGTTCTCAGGTTATGTTTCACCGTAAGTGTATTTTATGACCGAACTTCGAATGTGTTATTCAAATTTGAAGCCAAACTTGCTTACCGCAGAGTTTATACAAGATGGGCATGCCTGGATCGATTCAGAATTCGTTCATATATCTTGAGAATGTATTTACTTTACAGATCTATGAAAGTTTCTTATACGAACTGCAAACATTTGGACAAAATGGGATAATGCGGCATCATCCGTAGAATATAAGTAAAAACTTTTATATATTTATCTGCTATAGTTTATGAGTAATGAGCAAAAAAAAACATTTTTTATTCCTTTTGAAAACCACTTTCACGTAGTATTGAGGGCATGTCCTTCGACAGATTTAGCCCATTCTCAATACAAAGCTGCGTACGAAAACGCACGTTCACTGTTTCTGCCAAATTCACAGTCGATAGCTTAATTTTCACGACCAGCAGAATGTTTACAACGAACGGACAAATGGACTTGCCTAAATCGATTCAGAATTTGAGGCTGATCGGAAGATGGTATAAGGAAGTGTCGTTCTGCGCGTTGCAGACGTTTTGACAGAATGACTGTAGCTCTTCGGTGTTGAATATAAAAAATAGTCTCAACTTCCACTTTCGGAAACGAAATTCTTAAAGTTCAAACCGATTCGAAAAGGCATTATAATTTAAGTTGAATTTTTTTTTTTTGTTTAGGTATTACCAGCTTCTGATTGCGATAATTCCTCCAGTGGATATAATATGATAAGAGATTTCTGTGACTTTTTAATTTGTTCTACGGTCAGTTCGAAACATGCCTTTACCATAGAAGTATTGCGCTGATAAGCCAGAGAGCCCAATTCACTTTTAAGCATGTTCAATAGTTCACTATGTCTTTCCGGATGCTTGTAGAAACCTGTTAGAGTAAATAAATTAATGCAATAAGTGATTTTTATTGAGAGTTCAAGTGAATCCATTACCAACAGGAAAGGAGCTAAAATCAATTATAACCACTTCACCGGATATGTTAACAAATCTCCGTATATCCTTAAGTATATAACGCAATTGATTGATAAACATATTCTCATTGACAATCCAGAAGTGATCCGCATTTTTTAAATCTGTGTTATCTTGCGTCTTATATCTGAAATTTTCCATTTGATCGATTAGTTGTTCATAATAAATGTCATAATAAAGTTGTGCAGTGCAACCCACCCAATACTTAAGTCCAAATAACGTATCCCAAACACTAGTTGAGACCAGACATCAAAATACTGCGATGCTGCGTAGTCTTTAATGAAAAACGATTTAGTTTTAATGTAGTCAGTGATATAAGCGCCAGAGGCATGTGTTCCTGATCGGGCGTGATAGGGCGTAAAGAAAAAGAAAATAATAAAAATATGGAAAGGTAATAAAGAAAACTATGCCTCTCACCTGGTATGAATAAATCCTTAAGAGGCAATTTCCTAATATTCGGCAGTTTTGTTAACCAATTCGGATAGATTTTTAAACATTCGACGGCCAACAATTCGTTGCCATTAAAACTGGCAACGTAATAATTTAAACATTTCCCTTTTGAATATTCGGTTGCCAGTATATTGAAGTCATTACGATTCCAACCGCCGGGAAAACGTAATTTACCCAATTTTTGCTTTATCGGCATTTTAAAGGTAGTATTACTCACATTTTCAATTCGCAGCAATGGTTGAGTGAAACTTATCGCTGGATTATCGCCGTAAAAGCCAATCCATTCTGGACGAGTATAGCAATCTGGAGGCCAATTCAATTCCAAATTCGATTCCTGAAGCGTTTTACCATTCGAAGCGAGTGTCAAATAAATGGGACAAGCTATTCAAATAAGTAATAAAAAAAAAAAAAAAAAAAAAAAAAAAAATTGATTAATTAAAAAAGGAATTCTTTTTCCCTTTAAAATAATAATTATTTTATTATTACAATTAACTAAATTGCCTCGACATATAAATGCTAATAATGACAAAAAGATTATAAACATTTTACTATTAAATAAGAATTTCTGATAAATTTAATTGCGATGCATTTGAAAAAATTTATGCGCGTTTAAATTCGAAATTATACGTGGACGGCGCGGTTCACGAGTTAAATGATCATACGTAAGTGCAATAATCAAAACGATATCAAATGTTTAAATTAAATTTTATTAAGAGATTTTGAGAATTTTCCTTAATAAATCACACACACACAGGGTCTGATGTTAAAAAAGTTAATATATTTGAAAAGAAATTTAATAAATAATTTATGAAAAAGGCGTTCGGCACCCTGTTCACCGAAGAAGCGAAAATTAACAAGAAACTAGAATCAAAAATGCAAAAATGCTCTCTACGCCTCAAACCGAATCTTGAGCACCCAACAACAAAGCTGAAAAATATGATCCGCGTGGCCTATGGATACTGTGTTAAGTGAAATGCGATCGGCCAAGTGTATGTCTTTTCTTGATAGAAAATCTAAGGGACTCATATATATACCTTAAAGACAAAGATTTCTGTTTCTTTTCAAATGCATATGTGTGTATATGAAGTTGAAAAATATGACCTATAAAGAATTTATACATTTTGAAGCTGGTTATTCACATTCTTGAGGAGAATGTGCGCAATGTCTTGCATTTTGTTTTCAGAAAACCTATTTCGATTCGAAGCTGACGCGCTGATGTACATATTAAATGCGAAGACTCGCCTTTCTTTTCACATATACGTGAGCGAATCCATTAAACAATTTAAGCGATTTTTAATCTTAATCTGGTGATCGTAACGAGCAAGAAGAAGAATGTACGGTTAATTACATCTTTCATGCAAAGTGCTGAGAGCGTAACTAAGATTTCAGTGGATCTAGAGTCAAGTAGACGCGCTGGAAATATGGTCAGACTGTTATGTTCAAGATGACTGCTTCTTTATACTGAGCAAGTGGTCATGGATATGCATTTTTTTGCATTATAAACGTTTACCAGCAACTATACACTGCTTGTGGTTATAACGAGTTAATTAATTTCTTTGTAAAAACTTTCCGAGCTCTAGTTTCTTTAATAAAATTTAAAACTTAAAATAAACAAGTAAGAAAATTATTACCGGTTGTGTCCGAATCTTTTATACTCATCACCGTTATTCTAGAAAAGACCAAAAAAAGTAAAGGAAGTAAATTTTCACGCTCTATGATATGGAGCGGGCGCGCTTGATTTTTTTATATTTTCAAAATAAATGCTTTTGTTGTATAGACGCCTGGACGTTGTAGGCGCGTCCTTTGAAAAATTTAGATCACTTCCAAGCTCTTTTGTCAATTTGTAGGCGATATCTTCATTTTTCCGAATGGAGGAATCTTTACTGCAGTTGGGTAGACGAATAGATGGACAGGCGAACTGACGGACGTGTTTAGGTGCATTATAAATTTGCAACTTGACAAGAATTCATATCTTTTGAAGCTGGTTTCTGTGGCATATGGAAAAAAAACTAAATTTTGATACACTTTCATATTGAGTAGGCATGGTCACAGAATCGCCCATAGAATATGCTTTCTAATTTTTTTTACATTTATTTACTATAGTTTATGAGGAATACGTAAAAATCCAATTTTTTATTCCTTTGAAAAACGAACGCTTTACCCAGTACTGCAGGTGGGTCCTTTGAGCGATTTGGTCTATCTTTAATACCAAGTTGGATGCGAGAATTTCCATTTTGTCCGCCAAATTTCAAGTCGATAACTTTATTTTTGCGGCCAGGAAAATGTTTGCAACAGACAGATGGACATAGTTAAATCGAATCAGAATTTGATGCTGATCAAGAATATATGTACTTTATGCGGTCTCTGAAGATGTCTTCCTGGGCGTTGCAAACGATTTGACGAAATGAATATACCTCTCATCCTTCTGTAATGGATATGAAAAGAAAAGAAATAATAAGAAATTTTTACCCCTGCAAAAATTATAAATTATAAGCTAAATAAACAAAAGGAAAAACAATTTTAAAAAACTCTTCAAATATTTTGTATTTAAAGTGCACAGAAAGTCAGTGAAATATCAAATTCAGCCAACCATTTTTAGATGGCACTACTACGATGTGATATTTTGCAGAAGACATCCTAACATAGAATAGATTCTTCTTCTTGAGTGTTCAGCAAATGAACAACAGATGACTTGCTGCGTTGTTGTAGAGAAGTCTCAGTGCGTGCACGAAGATCTCTGCTTGACCCTTAATAAAGTCGTTCGTTAATTTAGATTGTTGGTTGTTGGTATTTGTTCCTTATTTATGGACCATGCATGTTGTTACTGCTTACAGCAAGATCTTATGTTCGCCTTTTTCTTTTTATTTCGTAGATGTTGTTATTGTGACATTGTTATATAAATTTTATATTAGAAAATTAAAAATTTTTTCTTTTTTTGAATTGGTAACGAATAGACCACAAATTTCGAAAACTGTAGGTGAGCCTTTATTATATTCTCTTGTGATAAATGGAAAAAGTGGAGACATGATGGACCTGATAGAATTCATTCCTCTTATTAATCATGACTACTATGAAAACATGATAAAAAATATCGAAAGATGGCCAGATGACAACTGCTCACCTATGGCTGATGAAGAAGGCATCATTTATATGAATTAATCGCAAAAGTATATTGTAATAAAAATTGAAAAACTAAATTTACGTTTATTACTTTTTTGATTTGCGAAAACAATTAACCCATGAAAATGATCTAATTCTGTTGCAAGATAAAAATAGTAAAAAAAGTGCATATAAGCATTTAGGCGTTTGTAGTTTGTAGTTGTACAGTCATAACTTCCCTTTTTGCTTATTGAACGGGACAAGCTTTTATCTCCACAAAAGATCATTCAGGGTTCTCTGAATTCGTCGTGACAGCCACTTCGGGCTCTTTTTATCCATTCGCCACATTAATGACCTCCCTTAGGCGATTAAATCCCGGCATAGCCAGCGGACGGTTTCCTTGGAATCGCGGACTTAAATAATTTGGTTAATTGATCCTCACTAAATTTTATAAAATCAAATCTAAAAAAATGCAAAAAGATTTCTTTCTCAAGGGGGAATTCATTCAAACAGGATTCAGGAGTTCTATTTGACCAAAGATTACGTTTTAGTCTACATGTTGAGCTTTCTTTAAATAAAGCTACGTTGGCGCTAGGTTTCATTGAAGGGTAGTCCAAAGAGCTTAACGACTCTTACATTAGGAAAAAGGCTATACAGGAGCTTAGTGTGACCAATACTTGAGTAACCTTTATTGGGTGGTCTACTTTCTACGTTATATGTGTTATCTATATTCAATAGTATCCGCTCAAAAGCAATTCCGCCTCTTTGCCCTTTGCCCTTTGAAATTTAGGATGGACACCCACCTCCTTATGAAAATAGAATACTTCTGTTAGCCTTACCGTCACTTGAGAGACGTTGATTTATTGCTTGGTGGTTTCTTCCTAATGGTACTATCGATTCGCCCACATTACTTGGTGCGATAAACATTAATGTCCCCAATCATTCCTCTAGGAATTTTATCTTTGTAAAGCTTAGAAAAACGTAGATATAATTGCGAGCTTTTCAATGCGCTCAAAGTGCTTTGGAAAAATCTAAACGATATCTAATGCATGATCTCAATATCGGTTTCTTTAAATTTTATCAAATCAACTCTCCTTAATACGCGCGATTCGCCTATGTCGTATTTAACTGAACTTGTAATCTTAACGTCTTAGTTTACTATTACTTTACTATTATCCAAGCCAAGCTTTTGCATATTTGCAATGGCTTAGAGGTTCACTCATAAGTCGGATCTGTGTCTCTGTGCGAGATGTTTGCATGCCTCTTTTCTTTCTTTCTTTCTTTCTCTCTCTCTCTCTCTCTCTCTCTCTTTCTCTCTCTCTTATTTACTTATACGTGAATTTTATTGCTTTTTCTTTACTTCTCTTTATATACATTGCATTAGTTTTTAATAATAATTTGTATAAGATTTACTTCAAAAAGTCAATTAAATTCGGCTGTTAATGTAAATAAATAAAATAAGTAAATAAATATCATTTATTATGAACAAATAGTGTAAGTCAATATTTAATAGAGTAAATGCCGCATGAGAAGAGATTATGACGCAATGTATGCACAACTGTACACACATGTTTACCCGAAAGTTGCCTTCGGCTGGTTAGGATAGCAATTAATTAATAAACTTTCCCACATTTGCCATTCAACGTACACTGGCCACTCCCCTTATATTCCAAATCGCACTGAAGGCTTTCCTTCTTAATCTGAAGCATTGATTAAATCTAAGTAGTGCATTTTATTTTATAAAAAATATTGTATAAAATGAAAATACTGTGCAAATTTACTTTTGTGCGGTGGTAACGAAAGAGAGTTCTTTTTGTCTCTAGTTTATGCGCAATGAGCAAATAAATAATTTTTCATTTCTGTTGAAAAACATAGGTGTTCTCGGTTTACGTGATGCTGTGGGCGTGGCCTTTGATCGATTTAACGCATTTTCAATACCAATCTGAGTGCAAGAACTTCCAATGTTTCTGCTAAATTTTAAGTCGACATCTTCATTTTTGCGCCAAGGAGTATGTGTACAACTCACATTATATAGACGGACAGACACACACAGGTGATGGGTGTAAAAAGAAGAAAACGTGAGAAAATATCACTTCATTTTTGGAGCCAGGAGAATGTTTATAACAAACATAACACAGACGGAAAGACAGACATGCTTAAATCCATTTAGAATTTGATGCTGATCAAGAATGTACATACTTTGTGGGCTCTCTATGTATTTGCTTACTTTATCAATAAATTAAAATTAATTTTTTTTGGATTATTGTTGTTATTCTTCTTATTTAATTGATGTTACTCTCGTCTTTGTCTTTCCACTTATTCCATATTGTATTCACATGGCCATAATTTATAAAAAATATAAATGCACTCGATATCGACAACTATAAACCGATCACATAATTCACTTAAAGTTTTTCAAAAAGAATGAAAATATTTTTGTAACTTTTTGAAAAGTGCGCTTGCCAGTAAAAAATGAAGAACAAGTTGAATTAAGAGCAGTTTGATAGGATGATTTGCTTATATCAGTGACGGAATCGTTAGTCAAAAGGTCGTACAAGGTGACGACACAAAACGTCTTAGTATAATTATTGATTTAGAGTTGATGCTCAAGCAAAACAAGCTGACAATTATTCATTCTGACGCCCAGTTAAAATCACTTTTTTCGTGGGACTTGGTTGAATATCAAGAGACCTTAATTCTGGCACTCTGACCCAAGGACGAATGCTATCGAAAATAGTTCGGATCGGAGCTCCGTTTCGACTAAAGAAAAGTTTTTTTTTTTTGGATTTTGGTCAAAATATAATTTTATTTTTTTATTATAATTTAAATTTAGAGAAAATCATATTAAATAACAATTAATAGGTAAATAAATTTAAAAATTTATTACAAAGTTAAGTACAAATTTTAAATTATAATAAAAAATTTTTTTTATACAAATAATGAAAGGGAAGGAAAACAAACTAAAAAATATAACTTTACACAGTGGACGGATGATGTTGTCATCACAGCCACTCGCAGGTGCAATGCATATTTTGGCAACGTTATCGGCTATAATCTTGAATAGTGATTGCTATTAATATTAATTACTAAAATAAATTATTATTAATTTAAATTAAATATTAAGTACCAACATTAATACAATAATAATAATAATAATAATAATAATAATAATAATAATAATGTCGTTATCTGAACGAGCTTAAGTGTGAATGAATGAAAATAAATGAAAATTCAATTTCAATTTCGGCTTTTGTTCGGGGTTTCCGTGATCTTTGCCATCTTCCTTTCAGGAACTTTTCTTTAAGTTAAGCGTTTACAAAGTAGTGCTCCTTCAGACACCAACATCTATTATTAATGCAATAGCCAACATAATTATTATACTTTTTTTGTAATTAGATTTGTCTTTTTTTTTTTTTTGTTTTTTTCTTTTTTAATTTGTAGGAAGGAATGAATATATTTGAAACTCATAAAAATTGTGTGCATATGTAGTATACATTCATACATGTTATAGACACATTACTAAATTTTATTGCCCTTTGCTTCATCCAATTACAAAACCTCTTTTATTACTAAACATAATAATAACAATGAAGCTAATAGCACATTTGTACGAGCCCATCGTATGAACAATGATACCTACGTGTAAATGAGGTAGTTTTATATGTCATTTAGGTTAAAATAGCGTACTCTATAAATATGGATATGCATGATACGATATAGATAATTAATATCTTTGTATTTAATAGAAAATTGAAAGAAAATCACTTGACTCTCTATGTGTGTAAATATTAAAATGTATGTATGTATATATGTATGTATGTATGTACGTATATATATATACGTATTCATTCATAACGCCTTTTAGAAAATTTTATTTTTATTTTTTTGCTAATTTCTGTTAATTTTTTTTATTATCTCTTTTTTTTAAAACTTTTTTATTCTACATATAGATCAATATTGTAACAATAACAGTCTTGTGTGTTGCATTTGTGTTAGTTTGTTAATCGATAAAGTACTCAACATTATTTAATAGATTTAAGAGAGTAAGTGTATGTATGTGTTTATGTGTGTGGGCGAGAAAGAAGGGGAGAAATACAGAAATAGAGAAAGAGAAAGAGAAAGAGAAAGAGGGAGGGAGGGAGAGAGGTCTACTTTTATATTGCTTTTATGCATTAAAAGCATAGCAGATTATTTACTCGATTTTTGAACGGTGCGAGCAATGCGTAAAAATCTGAATCCGAATCTCTTCGCTTCGATAATTTTAAACAAGTAAAAGCACCATAGCGGGCCAAGGCCCATCATTGCATACTCTACAGCACTTCGCTTAATACAGTTATTCATATAATGACTTTGCAATATACGGTGTAAGGTAAGATAAGTAGACAAAAAAGTGATGCGATCCGAATCGTTTTCGATACGTTTCGTCCACGGGCCAAAATATATCAATTAATTTTTTCGTCAAAATATTTTAAAAATTGCAAAAAAATTGTATGTTGAACACAAGAATATAAAACAGACAGACGGACAGACAAGCCTAAGTCGGTTCAGAAAGTGATTTTGATTCTCGATGTTGCATATGTCCGCATAAATTTACTATATACCATCTTAGCACAAGGTGCAACCAAGAGCATTTCATTCATTTTAAAGCAATCTCTTAAGAAAATCTACCGATGCAAAATAATTATGAAATGAATTTTGAGAAATTTTTCAATAAAATTATGTAAAACGCAAAAGGCACGAAGAATATAACTTTTATGTTCTTACATGAATGCACGCTATATCTTCATCGGTAACAGAATATTTATTGATCTGCTTATCATTCTTACGTACGTATGCTCTCTTAAATCTTATAATTATCTCTTAAAATTTTAATTTGAACTTTTTTCTTAGTTTAAAATTCATAAATATATTAAGGAAAAAAATAAAAATAAAAATATTTACAATATATATATATATATATATATATATATATATATATATATATATATATATATATACAGTATAAAGTGAGGAAGGAAGGGAACAGTTTTGAACACACAGAGAAGACATAACTAATAGGCTCATAGACATACGGCTGTAGAAATTTCTCCAGGAGCGTAAGTAAGTAAAGCTTTTCTTGTCTTGTCAGCTACTGATATCATCGGTTGACAGGTAAAAAGCTCATTAAGTACACATTTAATGACAAATGACTTTACATTGTAAAGTTTTATATTTTTCAATCATCTATCGCAAGCAAAACTCATCATGTCGATTAAACGAGTCAAAATGCCTGTCTCAGCTCATCATAGGCGATGGCATAGAATTTTAAACACAAAACGCTAATTAAAATCTTATTGTCTTCAATCAGCCGCAAAAGGTACTTAATGCGTTTTACGTGTCAACCGAGGATACACAAGTTGCGAAGTACTTTATTTTTTTTTTTTTAATATTAATTTCTAGAATTCTCGGCTAAGGTTTTTGTATAAACGCAAGCTTAAAGCACCTGTCGTCTTTAATGTGCACAAGATTTTTAGCATTAAATTAATGCGATTTTTTATATTAATATTTACCTAACGTCAACTTACTTGTTGTGTCAATAAATTAACCAATTCAGTACGATCCATATTGTTTAGTGTTTGCATGTCTACGCCCAATGCTGTGGCTACAGCTTCAATATCTAAACCGAATGAGGATAAAAGCTCAAGAAATCGCATTTCTTCGCCCGTTGCCGGATTGGTAAGGGAGGGACAAGAATGATTGCATTGAGGCCAACTGCAACGTTCCATTAGGCGTAGAGAACATTTCTCTGGTACCCGTGGCACTCCGGTACGTTTATTAATTTTCGATAACAAGTTACGACGCTTTTCCAGATGAATCGAGTCTGTCGAGAAATCTGTGCGTAAACTGCTCAGTCGTTGTTGTTTCTGTTGTTCTTTTCTTCTTCTTCGGCGTTTTTTTTGTTGAATATGTCGTTCACCCCTTTGTTTTTCAAAATCGTTACGACGTCGATTTTTATTCTTGCGATTCTGAGCATTAGTTGAATTATTATCACTTGAACTTATACCGCTAGTCAGATTATTTTCATGTATGAACGCCATATTATTCTTACGGCGTTTGCGTCGCTCTTCATGTCGTTTTTGCTGTTTATGCCGTAAGTGATTATTATTTTCACGTTCGCTTTTATCTAAGCGTCTTTTTTCTCCATTTTGTTTTCTACTTTTCTGTTTATCGTGACGTTTGTGATTTTCATATGTGGTAGCCTCTGTGGAGCGTTTCAATTTTCCATAACTTTTCCGACGTGGACGGGTTGCATGTTCCCAACAGCGTAACGCAGTAGGCAATGATATTTCATCAATTTTTATAGTTAACCATTCACGTTTAGATAGTACCGCATGGCCTATACAGGAAGGCGCGAATACGGCTGAAACATTATCGAGGGAAGATCGTAAAGCTCCGCCCATAGCATGTATATAATTCCATTGGTGCGGGGTTACGGGGGAAGCGACATTATCGGCTCTCATTTGAGCTTCATCGAATAGCCATTGAAACACAAATAACGGAGCTAAAGACGTACGTAAACACTAGAGATTTTTCATTGTATATGAATATCGAGAAAAATATACCTTTTAATGTTGGATAAAGACGATAACCAAAATAACAACGCCACGGTTCAGATTTGTGCAGCTGCGCACAGGATTCTGGTAATGAGCCTTGCCACATGGACCAACCTTGGCGTACAGCTTCGCTAGATGCAACTGCAGATGGCGTGTAAGGTTCACGGTCCAAAAACCAACCCGAATCGCTGACACCTCTTACTGTCACCTGAAGTTGACGTTCGTGTTGTAAATAATGAGTGATGCGGTCGAGATTCAGCATTACTCCCAACCCGCCTGCTGACGAACCTACCAGCAACAATTCGGCTCCTTTTGCTCGACCCAAGCCCAAGGGTATAAGATCTGAGACAACTTGACGCAATATAAGCGCGCCCATGAAACGAAAATTTAACTCAGGTGAGTCAGGTTCCGCTTTCGTACCAGACCACGAATCACTGCTGCAATAGGGCACCAAAACATGGTTCGCACTATGCCAATAAGAATTTTCTTCGGGTAAAGGAGACAAAATACCGCCAACTGTAAAATATAAAATAATTTTATATTATTTTTCTTATATTATCGGTGATGTTAAGAAAAGTGCTTACCGTCCCTGGTTTCCGGCCATTGAGAAGATGTCATTAAATGCCTTAAACGTGTCCAACGAGAACGACATGTCTTCATATCGTAACAATGCCAACCGCCTTCCAGGAATACAATCCATTTCTTTGAATTTGCATTCTTACGCAAATAAAATCCCGCCAAAGTTCCGTCGTTACATACAATGGTACGATTTGATAGAAATACACGTTTTAAGGCACGACTTCGTTCTTGAACCGTTGACGACGGCACGGACGATGGCTGTTTTTGTATCGAATTGTTCTCCATCGAAAATCTCTGGTGCATGCTTAACAACAACGACGTAGTGGCATTTAGGGAACTTTTCGCCGTCACTGCCTTTCCCAATAACGACACTACCGGTGAACTTGTACTACTTATCTGAACTGAAGCAGGATATGCCATAACTAATCTGCTATTGCATAATAACAAACAAAATACAAAAGTAAGGAAGACGTTATAGAATACGTATTTTAGCGTTGCATGTGATCTTGCTGCGGTACATTGTTGAATACACTGGCATAACGTAGTGCTATTATTATCAAGGATTGATCTATCGATGCAAGCTGGAAATGTGGAAAGCATTTCACAGGAATGTATCCGAGACGTATCAGTGTCACAGGGTGCATAACATATCTGCAATGAAACAAGTATAAAGATATATATATATATATATATATATATAGATCGAAATAACTGTTTAAAAAGTGCTGTGCATTTACAGTTTCAGTGCTCATTGAAATCGATAACGAATGATAAACAATATATAAATGTAAATATCGATTGGATATGAATGTTTGCAGGATATATTTGCTGCCCGATCTTCTGCTTCACGAACTCAAACTTTGAATATATCTCAATATAATTGTCATCATGCTCTTATTTACGCTCCGCGCCCTTCTATGTACATTTCTATCTCTTTAATTCCGTACATCGTCGATACAATTTTGCGAATGTCAAAGACATTGTTGTTGTTATTTGATCTCTCTTTATAGTGTTATTGTTGTTAGTGGTTTTTTTAATATGCGTCTTTTGCTCGCTCTCTCTCTCTCTCTCTATCTCTCTCGCTCTCTCCGTCTCTCCGTCTCTCGGTCTCTCTTCTCATATCTTACGGTCTTTTTTTTCTGCGTTTTGTGGTTACAATATTTTGTTATTATTGTAGCTATTGTTGCACTTTTAATGTATTGAATGTTTTCTTTTGTTGCTACTTTGACGGAAAAACTTGCTTTGATCAAAATGCGAGCAAGAAGCTTTGGCGATAAGATCAAAGACATTTTGCCGACTGCAATGATAATGATAATAATGATGATGATGGCAGTGATAAACAAGTAGAAGTAAATGATGATGAAGACCTTTAAGGTATAACCAAAAATCCTGTTCATATGTATGTACATTTATTCGCTACTGTTAGCCTCCATAGGTATAAATAAATAACTAAATAAATAACGTAAATGTATGTATATACTGTATACACATTATATATATATATATATACAGATAATTCGCGTATCAAGCAAAAAAATTTTTAATGAGATTTTTTTTGCTTTTTAAAAATCTTATCAAAGTTTTTGAAAATTGAAAATCTAATGAAAATATTTTTTTCAAAAGAATTCTTATGACACAATTCTGATGATGTCTAATATTGATTACCTACCAACTTTAATAGACGAGCAATGCCAATTTTTGTCTGTTTATTTAAACCGTTTGATTTTTAAAAATTACCGCCGCTCACGCGTGCGCTTACGTGACGAAAGTCAATTTCGATCGTTTTATGAATTCACACCAACGAGTTTTCTGTTCAACGTTGCATTTGTGATATCACTGGTGTATGAGTAACTATATATATATATACGCGACTATATACAGAATAGAAGAAGACCAAGAAAAACACCCGACCAAATAGTTTTTAACTTATTAAATAATACAAACTGAAGCAAATATTGGAAAAATACAAATATATTTTTCACTGTCATGCAGCGAAAAACGATGGACGAGGCCTTTCGCTTCTTAGTTCAGGCAATTTTCAGGCAAAAAGTCATATTGGATGTGATTTTTTGATTAGTTGGACTGTAAAAGGGTTCAGTGTGCAGAGTTTGACAAAGAATACTTCAACATAGAGAGAATAGAAGATAGAATATACCAATGCCGGAGATGATTCAGTGGTGATGATTTGAAATATAGGGAGCGGTTTATGGGCCAGTATAAGATTGCAGGGACTACATTCACAATCTTTTTCAGGAACTCCATATAAAAACTTTTAAAAACTTTAAGTGCAATAGAATGTATCCTTAAAAACTTCTTTTATGTGACCGCGTATGTGCCCCTAAGCGGGTGTTATGTTCTCAGGTTGGTGAACCATTTTTTGTGTAACCAGGCGTGCGTGTGTCTATCAGACTTAGTTTTAAGCAACCACACCAATACACTAATTTTATTTAACCAATGTATTAGTGAGTCTATCTATGTCCCCTTGTATCTAAAACTGTTATCTAAACGAATTTTATAGCAACCATGCAATGACACTATAAAAGGAATGGAGGCCTGTGAGCCATGCGTACGTGCCGTACCTGAGCTAGCCCGTTCGTGTGTGTTTTGCTCACGGACACTGCTAGAATGGTTACAACCAAAAGTAGTTGCGCCTTATCGAATATGCGAACTAACGAAACTCTAATCTACCGAACAGCGTTTCTGTGTGACGCTAGGGCCTTTTACCCTGCCTGTTGGTCTTCTTTCGGCCCCAAAAAGGTGTGTGATGCCCTAAATCTGCTGACAATATTTTCAACGGATGAAATGCGTTGGCTGACATGCAGTGCATGCAGCGCATTCCAAAGCGAACAATAATAAGTAAAAACACCTATAAGGAATCTGGAAAATTCTGTGCGATGACAAAAGAAGCCATTATTGCTCTACTAAACTTGTGCAGTCTGCATAATATTTGTATGCAGTTTCAAATTTCTGATATTATATTAGCCGACATGGCAGGAAATATCCACCGACAACAAACAATGCGTAGAAAATCTTGACCTTGCAAATTAAACCAAGTTTTTCGAATTCATGTTTGAGAGATCTTATGGTAGCTATTCGAAAGAAAAAATATATATTAACAACTGATATGAACGTATTACTCGATGCAAATTTGCAGTGGTTGACTTGCTATGAGCTAAAGAAAATTGCAATCTTCCCACGTGTACCGCAGTGTCCAGCTTATTGCGGGTTTCTGTTCACGTAAATGACGCTTTCGGTTCTGTTAACGTACCATTTCATGCATTTTCTCTGACTCCGAATGCAACATATATATAAATAGGCGTCGGATTATAGTTATCGATAACATATTACATTTTTGGACTAAACCTCTCGATTATCAATTCACTGTAACAAGTAGTGAGTACGTATTTTTCTTACCAGCGAATGAAAAACATTTCGATCGTAAAATTGCTTTCCGAACAATATATGCAAAGACAAAGTAAGATAAAATGTCGTTATAAAATTATTGCAGACAAAAAGATTACCTATCCTCGTTAATGATGGAAATTTCAAATTGTTGGGAAAAGTAATCAAAGTAAGCAATTATTTCCGCTGCTTCTTTTATCTGCTAATGCTACAAAGCAAAGAGTTATTAACAAGAAGGAATTAATAAAAATTGTGTGACGAAAGATTGAAAGAAAAATAAATGAAAGGTTATTTGAAACTACCTTTCAAGTAGGGTGAATAACTGTTTAATCATGGCAGTTTAATTGCTGTACCAAAGGAGGAAATTGCCTCAGTTTCAAAGCGAATTTCAGGAACAAAAATAAAAATAAATAAATAGCAATTGTTTTCTTTTAAAACATTTAAGTTTTCATACAATTTTTGTTGTTATTTATTGCATGCGGATCATGTGTAGTTCAACGTCCAACAAAAACAGTATGCCGTGCAAAAACGCAATACCCACGCTTGGCCAAAAATGTGCTCCGTAAAAGTTTGCAAGAGGAGCAAGCATTTAATAAACTTTGGCAAAGGAAGAGGAGCACTCCTATCTGTCAATACTCTCGTTGCAATGTTACGACAAAAAATTCCACAAAGTTTATACTCGATTTTCTTAAAACTATGGACTTTCATCTTATCGCACCGTTTGCTTCGTAAATTTTTCTTACGTCCTTACAAAATTCCCTTGTCTTCACCGAGGCATTTCTTCGATGGATTATATAAAAATCACTTCTCAAATCTATAGCTGATCAATCGAGAATTTTTGAGAGGTACAAGGACTTGAAATGGATTGAGTTTTTATTATATCGATCGATAATGAGGGTGATTCTACGCTTGTCTTCTTCTTATGCAGTCCAAAATTTTGAAGATATATTGATCAAGATTGGTGCACTGGCCCGTTTTGAGCTAAGGACGAATGCTACTGAAAATGATTCCGATCCGGCTACTTTTTCGGCTACTGCCCATGTAACGCCTTATTTTAAAAAGTCGTTATATAAATTATTGTAGCGTGGTGGAGGAGATTTTATGGTGGTCTTTGGCCATAATCTTGACTAGTTTTATTTCATCAAGTAATAACATTCCTTAACATAGGATAACATAAAATCAAAAAATTATATTTGCTATATGATTCTGATAGCAAAAAATAAGTACGAACTGCTATGAAATACTTTGTTATACCCATTATCGATGGGTTAGGGTTACGCACACTTGTGATAAAGAAACTCCACAAAGTCTGCGTATCAAAGTTTCAATCAGTCTTTGGTAAATATTTTTTGTTTCAAATGTATCGCGTTGGTATTGGTAATGCGGGAAAAATTTGGCAAACAGAACATGTTTACGAGACAAAGTAAACAGAGAACACTTTTGTTTTCAAAAGCGAGACAAATTCTTGTTTTGCTCATTACCTCTAACCTTATGGCAGATATAGCGATAAAAATGTTCCCATATGTTCTAAGGAAGAGTCTATTATGCATGTACAAGAAGGAAGAAAATCGTCCACGCCCACTCAGTAACAACCCCACAGAGTAACAGAATTTCATTTTGTTCTTTATTTTTGTTTTTATTTAATAAACTATGAAAGATTGGATCAAAGCCGCGGTCAGCAGACCAAACGAAATTGTTTCTCGATAGAAAGGCGTCATATCTTTATTAATTTATTTGATCATTTAACCTTCGATTACATTCCAATTTCATCATTCGAATCAATATTCAATAGCTTTCTTTCTTAATGCCGAAATGTGGGAATGACGCCGTTTGCTAGTACACAAGTTTGATTAATCGAATGTAGTCAATAACTGTAGTCGTTTACGCGAGTTAGTTATCTGTTGAAAAACTGCATTTATTGCCACAAATCGTTCAGCTTTAGTTTAGTGTAATGCCAAGGCTCTCCTTGCAGAGCTCCACCACCATCGCGTTTCATTCATGCCATTTTATGTTAATCTGAGCAAAATCTGTATATCATTGCTTAATATCTATTTTTGAACGATTACTTTTAAAAATGTCAGAGTGATTTATTGGATGATTATGTTTTTATTATATATATATATATATATATATATATAATAATAATTAAAAATGGCGAAACGTTTATGTTTATTAACTGTGATCAGTAAAGAACATCGTAATGAATGAGATTTCTTGTGAAATTAAAATGACGTCGCATGATATCACATACACCAACATATATAGATATATTTATATATATATACTTTACGATGAACATACGTCCCTGATAGGAATTTTTAATGAACTATTACCTGAACTAAATGGGAGTCACGTGTATCTATATCTTGGACTCCACTCCATATAAAACGTCCTCATGCACGGTTAGCCCTCATACGGCGGTGTGATTAAATTTTTGTGGACGTACTTAACATCCAGTAGGGCTTAAGAGAAAGCCACTCTTTATTATACCGAGCTGACACAACCATTTTCTGAATCAACCTACGCTTATTTGTCCGCCTGTCTGTCTGATGTCTTCTCATGTATTTTTGTGTTCCACCTCTCTGAGATATTTTAATGAAATTTTGTACCCTGTCGTGTTTTGACCCAAATATGAACGCTATTTAAAATGGTTAGGATCGGACCATCTTTTTGACTAGCGGATATGTGCCCTGCAAAAACTGAATTTGTAAAATATCAAAGAACATTATCGTGGCGGACAAAGCCGAGCTTTATATATCCTACAGCACTTCGCCTAGTGCGCATATACACTATTTTCATGCAAAGGCAATTTTCATGAAAGCCCACATATTGGGAAGTCTGCCACGATCGATTGCGAAGTTTGATAAGAAATTTGTATAATTCGTGAACGTTGTTGAAGCCCACATTACAACATAATTAAATGAAAAATCGAAACACTGGGAGATTCTAGAAATAATATCACGTCATAAACTTCCGCCCTATTTAAAATAAGAAAATGTGATAAGGAAGTTACAAAACAAAAAAAATAAATAAATAAATAAAAAAAAAACCGAAAAAAGAAAAAAACGAACAACAGAATTTTCTTAACTGAAATTTTTTAAACAATGGGATCTCTCTGCCGATCCAACTAATTTATTGATGCGCACCACATGAAATCATCGATTGTTGTTTCTTTTTCTTTTGAACTTCAATTTTAGTAACAATAGCAGAGGAAGAAATCATGGTTCATCACAAAAATACTAGTCAAACTGCAATGTAATTGCAGAGAAATGTATCACGTGTTTAACGCACGCCAAACCATTTAAGAAAATTGATTTATAACTACCGTTCGTTATATCATTTGTATGAAGGTATGTGAGTATAAAATTGCATATGTATAGTTAGTTGTGTGAATTTAAAATTACAGTACGACGACCAATCCTGTCTATCCATACGATTGACTGACTGGCTGACTGAGCTTTAGTTTGATTTAACTTGAGGTGTCTTAAAAGAAGCATCATGTCAGCAGCATGTCAACGCTTTTGACAGTAAATTAACATTGAACCGGCAATATGTAGTTGGAGTTTTGTCAGTCACCTAGTCAGTTATTTATGCGTTCATTTGTTAAATTCATTTTTTTACGCGTACATACTACACGGGGTATTTTATACATTTGTCAATAGGTTTGCAATTTTTTTTTTTTTTGTCAGCGTGAATGACTGGGCAATGGTTTATCCATTTGTCTGTGTCATGATCGCCTGTTTGACTGTACCTAAGGAAATCATAACAACCTCATTGTAATTGTATTTAGAGTAGTGAATTTCGCATCAAATTTTTTTAAATATCTTGTCCCGGTTAAAATTGAAAATCGGATAAGTTACCCTTCGTTGTTATTCAGGCGTTGCCTGTAATGATGATTTTTAAATATGAATGAAAGCAAATATTGCATATGTACGCTTGTGATGGGCGAAAAAGTCGGCCTAAGCCGAACATACATTTTGTGTGTATGTGTGTGTGTGTGTGTGTGTTTTTTTTTTTTTTTTTTTAAATATATGATTAAATCCGGTTTGTTTTTGAGATCGGAGTGTATTTGTATGTGTTTGTGTCATCTTGATCATGTTGCATGTCAATTTAAAAAATTATTTTAAATTTCTTTTCATGCATGCACCAGCTCGGCTGGATGCTGCTTTTTAATGGTCGCTTTAATGTACTCAGCTCGTGACCTCAATTGATCAAGCAATTATCGTTATCGACAACACTTAAATTTTGAGTATTTCTCAGCGTACGCAATACATACGTAGTTGCTCATACATAATATATAACGTATTTGTCTAATTGTCCTTTGGCTTTTTTTCACTCTTGCTTCGATTGTCTTGCTGCCTAATCATGTCTACATTTCGTATTTCTGTTATCACATCATACAGAGCTAAATTATTTTCAACTATCATTGAAAGCTTACGTCGAATATGCTAAAAAGTTCTTTTTTTTTTTGTCGAACAATGGCGAAAAGGTTGCTTCCACTATTCATTACGAAAGAAACTAAGTAAAAATGAAGGTTTAAATTATCTCCAAAGAAAGTATATCGGTTATATCTGTTATACATATATAAAATATAATATTAAGTAAAACAAGTAAGAAAATTATTGTCGATTGTGACCGAATGTTTTATACCCAGCACCATGATGCTAAAAAAAGGCAGATTTAAATTTTCTTACTCTATAACATTGATTGGACGCGACTGTTTTTTTTCTATTTTCAGAATAATAGTAGAAAGAAATGTGTATTGCTTTATGATTAACAAGCAAAGACGTGTGGACGTGTGGTAGGCGTGTTCTTTGAAAAGTTTGGTTTCTTTTCGTATTTGCTTGCAAGTTTGTAGTCGATATCTTTATTTTTGTGAAGGGGATAATATTTACCACAGATACTGTACAGTTGCGCATGGACAGACGGCAGGATAAACGAATGAACATGCTTCAATGCATTCCGAATTTGAAAGTGTCCAAGAATTTATATACTTTAGGCGGCTTTCGCGGCCTCCTGGTGTGCATTATAAAAGTTTTGAAAAAACGTAAATGATCAACACGCTCTAAAATTAAGGGAAGCTTAGCCGATATTTCCCATTTTTTTAGAGATACTACAGCATGGTCCATAGAATGTGTATACAAATTTTTGTAAATTTATCTGCAGTAGTTTATGAGCAAAACCAAGTTGTTCTCACTTTACGTACTGCACTGTAGGCGGGTCGTTTAGACGATTTGGTCCATTTTCAATACCAGACTGCATGCAAGAACTTTTAATGTTTCTGCTAAATTTAAAGTGGATTGCTTCAGTTTTGCGCCCACGGGAATGTTTAAAACAGAAATTATACAGGCGGACAGACAGACAACCGGACAGATGAACATACCTAATCGATCGAGAATTTATTGCTGATCAAGAACATATTTATTTTGTGGAGTCTCGGCAGTTTTCCACGCTTTAACAAAATGATATAAATGGGAAGCGCTGGCATTTCTATTATTAAATTCACTAATATGATATACGATCCATTGCTCTGAAATTGATTTAAAAATATTATGCACTGTATATACGTATTCATCGTTCGTTACTTTGTTATGCAATATTTGCATTTGCTATATAATACAAAATATTTTTGCATAGCGTGCCCATATGCAATTATTTTTAATCATATTTTTTTTTCATTTACCATTTAATCGCCATGAAATTTGATCACTGCAGATATGATGTAATATGTTTCTTTTTTCTTTTTGCTTTTTTTGTTTTCTTTCATTATTACGGTCACATTCTTAGAATATGCGTGACATGAGCCTAAAATGTTATAGGTTCTTAATTTTAATAATTAAAATTTTTCATTGCACGTCGAATTATATTACATTACATTAGCATACGCTGTACGGTATACCGTCGCTTTTGTTAAGGCGCCACGCCGCATAACAACTCATAGTGTAGTGAATATCATACGAGCAATATTTAATAGTAATATTAATGTCAACGATTGTAAACAAATCACGAACAAGCAAGAAATGAGTTAACCAGTATTACTGGTTATAATGTTAATTTGAGAAAAGGAACCCACAGAGAGGCAAGAACATAGCTCACTCATAGTTCATAGCTTATATTCGGTGGAGGTCGAATCTTATGATACCCATTTAGATATTTTGATAATCATTATAGCGATTTCTTCAAATCCATGATAGGCGTGGATGTGGAGAAAGATAATAAGAGATTTTCTCATATTCAAAATGAATTTTACTTAAGTCGCCCCAATTGCCACACTGTTCACTCTCAGACCTCTTATCTTTTGTCGTAGTCTTTTGACGTAGAATTGTAAAAACTATAGTACAGGACGTATATGACGAAATACAAAACTAGTTTGAAAAAAAATTCACCTTTCAAACGCGCCTCAGTTTGACGACATCTAACTACTGTTGTCCCAAAACATATGACACCAAACACTATGCAAACCATCCAGCGATGAAAATCTCTCCTGCATCCAACATTGGCGTTGGGGTTGTTGCCTCAGTCTATATAGAAGGCGTATAGAGAACTCGATAAAAACGATGTAGCATTCATGAAGAATTCGCATTTTTAACTTGGCTTCACTCTCGTAACTCATGCAAACAAATATAATACATGAGTTTAAGCCCATGATGGCTTTTATCCGTCGAGCAAAAGCTTGGCATCATTCACACAGCTAGGCAGCATTAAAGCAATTCTGTATACAACAGAAGTTATTTAATTTTCCATTGCAACCCCTGTAGTATACATGTTGGGTAGGATTAATCGTTTATTTGGTCATAGCTAACTAGTTACCTCAGAAGTGTGAAATAGAAAAGAAAGAAAAAAAAAAAAACCAAGTTGAAACTTGACACCCATATATCCTCGGATCGAATTCTACAAATCAAATTTGATGTTCAGAAAAGAACGACGGCAGTAACTAAGGGAATCGAAATAGTTTTAGATGCGATTAATATTTTTGAAGATTTTTCATGACAGATAACAGAGCTTTGACAGTTGGGATGATTGTTTACCAAGTACGATTTCAGAGGTCAGAGCGAAAATCTGCCCACTGATGCACTTATAGCTTAATATTGCTGGTATCCAGAATCCTTTTATAGTAAAGTGCGGTACAGTTCTCAATACTGGCAGGCACTTGATCTAAGTTATCTGGCAGCCCGTAAATCCATATTTTGTACATAGATAGACGATAATTAAATCAAAAAAAAAAAATAATCAAAGTCTTAAAACTGTGTTATCTTCCTTCACTTAGTTCACTTTCTTCACACGCTTCATACACAGGAAATTTAAGTAATTTGGGGGATTGGAAATTTAGAAACAACTTAGGGCCTGACATAATAATACTTTATTTTAATATTTTCGGGATAGGATTCAACTTTGCCGACTTTTTACGAGACTTTGTGGGAATTGGCAAAAATCATATGTTCTTCTATGCATGTAACCAAAAAGAAAATAAAAAGAGAAATAACAAAAACTTCTTAGAAAAACAAGTTATTTATTTAATTTATGTTTATTTCATATTAATTTAAGTTTTCTTTATGTTATTCCATTTAGCATTTTGATTTACACTCAATACTATATACATTACATGTTATGATAAACAAGCAACAAATTCAATTCATTTTCAAATCAAAACATTTAAGCGACTCTTTTGCTTTAATGAAATCCACTTCAATGCTCCTTCTTTTAAACTCATTTTCTTCATTCCTCATACGTCAAATATCAATTAAGCTTTTAATTTACTTTTACATTAACTGTTTGTATCGTATCGTGTACCATGTATTTGTTGCTTACATTTGCATTGATTTCTGTTTTATTTTGATTCTAAAAGCATATGTTTCTCCTTACATTTTCCTATAACATAACATGGGTAACGCGGCTTCCCATTGTGTTTACTGCTTGGGAATTTTTAATTCGAAAATGGGATTAACGCATCATTGTGACTGCCGGCTTATTCTTTTCGACTTTTATCTCAATCGAATAGCTTCGTATGATGTTTCTAAGATCTCAGCAGATATTGAAATCATCTTTTCTAACTTACAAATCGTAGTAGAATGCAAAATGAACAAATATAACATGCAAGAGTATGTTTGCTTTAAAAAAAAGGAAAAAAAAAAAAAAAAATTAAAAAGGGAAATATAATCAAATTGTTTGTGTTAAATATTTGAGAACATTTTTTTGGCTCAAGTTACAAAACTGTCAGTTAACATCCAGGTCTATAGCATGATATGCACAAGATATGACAAGTGGATTGATTCAAAGCAGCCATTTATTTATATTAAATGATATCGGGAATCGTCTTCGATTGCGATCCGTGAACTTCAAATTTTACAAATAGTTGTATTCGATTATAAGAGTTGCACAGAGCCTTTGAAACGATTGAGTAGCGTCCATGTATCATGTACTCTGAAGTTAAGAAAACTGATATCGCTAATCGCTTTGTAATCTTTCTACAAAATTTTTTTTAATCGATTTTATATATTTTCATCAATACTTTGCCCATTATGCTTATGCTTGCTTGAAAACCGAAATTCAATGGAAACTAAAACAGGAAACTGGAAAACAATTTCTATAAGATATGATTTCGAATGCATTCTATATACGTGAAGTGAACTCTCAGCTGCTTGTGAGACGTGATATGATACTTGGAAGAATCGAAAACTTTTTTAAGTAACGTTTGAAAAAAAATCTAAAATTATTTGATAGATTACTTAACCGATTAGTTTACGAGGCGCTTTCTTTTCTTAATTTTTCGCTTCATGTTGCTATGTGTGTAATGCTACTCCTCACTAGACTATTCCGTCTTTTCTTATAATGGATTTATTGTGAAAGCAACATGGATCTTTTTCATTTGGCACACTTTACTTCCCCGCAATGCCGAAGTCTTGCAAGAATGTGCACTTTTTTTCATTTCAATAGAAAATATCTGAAGATACGGATCATGTCTATTAACTTATAAAACTATGGAATAAAAATTAAATAGTAATTCTCTTCATTGCATTGACTTGAAAAAATTGTTTTTTTTTTTTTTTTTTTTAATAACTTTGCGTCCAGTCAAGTCAGTCTAAGTATTTGATCGCTGAAATATATTATGTATGCGTTCAGTTAAGTATTTAATTTCACTTTATTTCTTTTTTTTTTTTTTTTTTAATAAAAATGTTATAAAACCAAACACATGTAAATAAATCACAATTGGCAGCTAAATGCGTTGTTTTCGCGCGTATTTTGTGTGTATTTTTGACAGCTTACTTGTGCCATAATAAAGTTAATATACTCTCTCTATGGTACTGGGCATAAAAAAAAAACAAAAAAAAAAAAAAAATGATTGATAAAAAGCGGGTCGGTTTCTTTAAACGCTCTTTGCTTTGTTAGTTGTTGTTGTCGTTGTTGTTGTTGTTGTTGTTGTTGCTTTTTTAATTCGGTTTTTTTAATCTTTAACAGAAGTAAGCGCCATTTAATTACAACGCCTAAGCCAATTGATCAGCAATCAATGCGAGTTTGTTAGTCGGCGTCGGCGGCAAATCAAAGGAAAAAAACTAGATTTGCAACAAACAAACAAACGATGGAATGCTGTAAATAATGAACGCCAGCCTGTAGTAGAATTGTGATTAAAATATCATCGTAATAAAAGAGTACCAAGAGGAAATTAAAATGCAAAATCAACCAAAGTTGTCTACCGCATATGCATGACAAATAAATAAATGAATAGGGGAAAGATTACATATATGCATACATACATACATACATACATATATACATACATATATATATATATATATATATATATATATAAATATAGATATATAAATTTTTTCTTTTAATATATATATATATACAATGTAGCAGCAGTTTCATTTAACGGACAAACCGACTTTTGAAAAGATTTTTAAAATTCTTTTTTCTTAGTCCAATAGTAAACAATAGAAAACAACAAAAAAGGTAAAAAGAGATTTATAGCATTTTGGCTGTGGTTTTCTCGTACTTTAACATTAGTCTCGCTAAGTCTCGATAAGATTTTAACTAAGAATGACTGTTGGTCGGGTAGGGGGTCTAGTTAGTTAATATGCTTTTGCATCTTTTCGAATTTGTAAGCGTTGATGCTAAGAGTTTTTTCTTTTATTTAACCTTGGATTCAATTCCGAATTTTTATGCAAATTTCTTATGTAAAATATCATCGAAACGATTAAGAATTTCCCTACAATTTAGAAAATGCTAGCGGTATACTATATATAATAGTAAAAAGGAAAAAAACAATTTGTAGTAAATGAGGCCAGACATGCTCTTTTTCCCGATTCATGCCCTTATCTATCTGCATATCCAAATTGTAGTACGTAAGTACTCATTACTTAAGTGCCTTATAAGACTAAGAAAGACACTCCGGCAAAGTATAAATGCTCGCGATTAGCGTAGGATGCTGAATACGTCTGTCTATCCCAACATTTTTTTTGTTATGGCACCTATCGATTGAAAAAAGATTAAGATTTAGATAGAAGGCTGAAATTAGCTATAAACCATCGGTCATCGGTCGGTAAAATATGAAAATGGACATGATTTGATGCTTTGGCGACTATCCTAGTGTTTTGCTAACAGTTCGAAGTTGGAATAATATATGAATCGCGTGAAGGTTTTCTAAAAACAACTCAACATACAAATTAATCTAATCTTCGAGAAATCCTAACTATGCATTCTTGCCACTTGCCAGACAATTTGTGGATGGTAAGCCTTTAAAAATCTTCCTCTTTTACCGCGAACCATTTATCAATATTTTGTTTTTCAGATTTCTGCACGTCCTTCTTGCTCGTTTCCGTCTCTGAACAGAGAAACGTGCTCGCTCAACACGCATAGTGACAACAAGCTTAAGAAATTGAAAGGCGAATTCAAGTAAAGTGATCTGCATAGGCAGTCATCACTAGGCTTAAGTATGATATGAGATTTCAATACTTATTGTAAATTCCAGTAATGGGAAAATTCAATAAATAACTAATGCATGTCACAAAAAAAAACTTGCTTAACGAGTACGTCGTGAATCATCAATGCGAGCACACAGTAATCGGCAGGACTCGAGCCTGGTGATTAAACCGCTTTGACTAGTGATTCCTGGTTGATTGCTTCCAATATATCTCGAACCGGTTTTGCAATATGGATAGATGGACGGATGATATATGAAAAAGTGGCCTTGTATTGCTTTTTTGATATTCTGCCACAAGTCGCTTAATTGTTTTCAGGCACGTTCGGTGTGAATCGTTTCATCGGACTTTGTTAGATCGCAAGCTTTTGATCCCATCAAACACCGAATATTGTCTTCTTGTCACAGCGATTTGGTTTTCGGTACGTTTTCGGTGTATCCATGAATTTTTGCACCTAGGACTCTCAAAATAAATCCATCTTTCATGCCGAGTAACGGTACGATGCCTGAAATCACTTAAATCACTTTCAGTGAAAGTGTACGGTTATGCGAACAAACACATATCTATGCAATTATAAACAATTAAATAAAGAAAACAAAAAGGTAATAAACAGAAATTATGGATACATTTTTCGTTTTTCAATCACAAGTTTCTTCAAATGATTCGATGCGAATTGAATTACAATTAGATTTTAAAATCTCAATGAGTTTTTTTTTTATTCCGATGGATTACTTTGGTGTCGTTGTCGTTGCATTTTTATTGAAACAATTGTAACCGTTGTAACATAATCGCCTGATATCAAATTCAAAAATAGCTTTACATCAAGTATTTAAAAAATATCTATAAATATATAGAGGAAGCTTTCCAAAACATTTCATATTTTTCAGCATTTGTCTTAATGTTTTGCAGATAAACAGTTGTAAAATTATCTTTAAATTGATGCTTCTACATATAAAGTACTGTTGAAGGTTTATCTAAAAAAAAATGTAATTAATTTATAAAATGAAATATGTTACATAAAGAAATATCTTTGATGGAAATAAAGAAGTAAAGGCGTTATGGTGAGCCACGGCCAACCATTTAGTACCCTACACTACTCTATAGGTAGTCATGTAACGAGATTTAATAGAATGTGTTATATGGGAAGTGGTTGAAAAAGTGGTTTGGTCCGAATGATTTTTCACACCGTTCGCCTTTGGGCCATGACACGTCAGTGTACGAAATTTCATGAAAATGTTTCAAAAATTTTCGGCCTGTGGGTTAAACACAAGAAAACATCACGAACGGAGGGACAGACGAACTGAGAATTACCTTCTGAATCGGTTGGTATATTAAAAATTAAGTCTATCTACAGTTATTATACCCTTGTACTACAAACCTTGAACTACAAAATACTTCGTATTTTTTTCCTTTTTTGATTAATACGATATTATAAGTAAATCAAAATATATTCTTCTTCTTAATTTTGATTTAATTTTGAAAGCCATATGAGTGAGACAACGATCGAAGAAGAAATAGCTTATAAAACTAGGGAGAGGTCTATCTATACTGAAGCAGAGTGTATAAGGTTTTCAAGATAACCCAGATCCCATAAAGTTTAACACATATGTTATATTCTTGATCAATGACTAGATAGATTAACTGAGAAACTTAACTCAATCCGAATAAAAGTCTGCTTACAATTGAAAAAATAATCAGGAGCAGTGTCTGTATATGATTCGAAATCATCAGTTATTTCTTTGAGTGATAGGCGGGCAAACAATAAATCAATTTCAATGCCATCGAAGTTCATTTTGATTACCGATACAAAGGCCTCTTCGACGGCTCGGCATTCCGTTACTTCGGACTGTTTCTTTCAAAGATCAAAAAACGATGAAAAATAATCGGTACGTTCTATGTTACGTGGCCCCACGCATAGAGCATCAATATCAGCCCCTTTATGATGCACGCCCAAACGATATGAGCCGAATGTATAAATTTTGTCACCCAATTTCTCTGCAGCCGCTTCGGGCTTATTTTTGGCTATGGATACATCTTTGACCCATTGCTTAACAAGAGTATTTAATTTGGCTAGTAATTCCATGCGATGATTCAGTTCCTCCTCACTTTCGAATACCTTATACGGTTCCAAAGCCTTGCGTAATTCTTCTGTTTTTTGTAAATCTTCAGGTTTTGGACTCGCTAAACTAATAGCTGACGTCATGCCTAACGGTTTGACTTATTGCTGCTGCTGCTGTTGGTTATTTTGTGAATGTGAATTTCGTGCCCCATTGCCACCACCAGCACTATTCGCTGTATGACCATTTTGTTGACATATCAGTTATGCTTTTCATTTATATTGCTGATGATGAATCATTTTCAGTGAACTATTTATAATTGTAACAGAACATGTATTATGTGTATTTGTTTATTTATTCATTTTTACTAAAATCTTTAATAAAAAATGTATATAATGAAAGGCCTCTGTAATGAAAAATTTTTTAAAAATTGAATTTGAATTTTTAAAGTTTTTTACGTGGAAAAGCGATCAAGTCATTTCAAAATTATAGGAATAATAACGATTATATCAGGGATGCTCTACCTTATACTTTTCATATGTGGAGCGATAAACGATTTGCATACAGTGTATGACTTGCGAGAATTTATTATTCCGAAAACAATTTTAAGAGACAATATCCTTACTTTTTTTCGTTTCGGTATTAAAAAAAAAAAATTTATTTCAATTTTAATTCAATTTGTGTACCCTACTACACTTGTAGCACGGGGTCTATTAAGTTCGTGCGGATGTATATAACGCACAGAAAGACTTAAGAGAAGAGAATATTTTATTATTATACCGATCCCAGCTTGCATGCCCGTCCATCCGTCCGTGTGCAGCCTACACGTCGTAATTTTTGAGATATTTTGTACACTAACGTCCTTTCATACAAGGGTGAAACCTATTGGAAATTGTTGGGATCCGACCATTTCTTTGAATCCTGCACATATCACACCTTATTTTGAAAAGCCGTTTATGAAAAAATTTTCAATTTTCAAAATTCTTCGGCAAAAATTTCTTACTAATAGTGCTCCAGCAGTTTAAATTTGCTGTGAAAAATTTGGATTTGATGGGGTACATTTTTCAATCCATTCTCATAGAACCGTTCCTACGAAACGAGACTCTTTGTATGATAAAAACGTTTAAATTCCAATATTTCATGGTGAAAATTGATCAATAATACTACTTTAATTTGATACCTTACTGGATTTGTGGTGTAGGTCTATTTTTTGAATACCATTTCATATAAGGCTTCTTTTATTAGCGAAAATATCCCATTGCCGATATTTTATGATGAAAATTTGTTCATAAGAGTAAAAAATTTGATATAAAACTGAATTGTATCAAATTTGGATTAAGTGAGTCTGCTTTTTTGCAGACTCCTATACCGCCTATAACAATTCTTATGAATTGAGGTTTATTTTTTAATATATTGTGATGAAAATTTCTTCATTATAGGCAACTGTGAACAACATGGAGCAATATTTTGGATCATATAGTAAGGGCTGATTGCCCGAAAATTGTAGCAATTTAGTTCAAACTTAAGCGTAGGGGATTTTAACGGGGTACTGAAGGTGATATTTGTCGGACCATATTTTGTATAGGGTCTCTTATGACGTCAGAATGTCTAACTTGGAATGAGAAAGTAATAGAATCTTTGACAAGAAAATTAAGTCTACTATGTTCGGATTACGTCAGTCGAACTTTTGAGTACCCCTCAATATGAGGGCTTTCATGAATAACCTTATTAGACGGGGTGGCGTATCAAATGGTTGGCCTTGCCCGACTATCATATCTTTATTCATTTTTGTTTATTTTTTTGAAAAGTTTTCACAAAATGTTCGAAGCAGTCAATAAGATTTAAATATTATTTGAAATAATATTTAAACAACCATTAAAATTCATTTAAGGAAAACATTTCTGAAAGATTTCTATAAATTAAAAGAAAAAGGAAAATTAATAAAATTTTGTAAAAAAAAAAATTATTAAAAGTTTTTATATTAAGGAATTTTTGAAATGATGTTTAAAACCATTTTGTAATCCTGTACAGAAAATCATGCAATGCACGAGATCGCGAATGATTAACTGTCGATACACATGTAGAATAACGTACGGCATAATTCAAGTAATTTTCGATTACTAAGATTTAAATGAATCAATTCTATGTTTCTCTGTCTGTTTGTGTGAGCATAAAGGAATTAAATTATATTATAAACGACCACAACTAATAGATAAATGGTAATGATCGTGTCATAGTTTTGTAACTCTATAGGTACCAGTTTCGTACTTGAATTGCATTAAAAAAGTGAAACATTATCTACTGGGTATATGTTTAATAAAACTATAAATATATATATATATACATATATATATATATATACATACATATATATATATATATATATATATATATATATATATAAAAGAAGAAAACTTAGCGGTATTAGTGTATGCTTACTTACAATATTTACATGCCCTACGTACCTATATAATAATATTTGAACGTTTTTTTTTTTTTTTTGCTTCCATCAAAGAGAAAATGCCGCAAACCACATGTAATTCTCACTAAATGATATCACACAACCATAAAATTAGGTAGCAAATCTCTTAAATTATAATCAATTTAAAAGGACTGTTCACGTATATGCATACGGAACACGAAACACTTGTATGCACACAAGCACACGGAAAATGTGTGTATAACCTATATATACAAAGTAATGCCACCTTATAACATACAAAATGAAAAAAATAAAAAAAATAAAAAATATGTACAACATGCATACGGTACAAAGGCAAAGTCGTCGAGAGTAACTGAAAACAACTGAATAAAAGACATGGCAAGACAAGACAAGACAAGACAAACGATACGACGGTTTGGACCGAATTTTATTATACTCCTGTGATAGATTTAGAAAACACTTCTAAAGTTGAGATATGAATCAAATTTCCTCGTTTCACGTAAGCCCTTTCAAAATAAAAAAAAAAAAACAAAAAACAGATTGCATTCGACGTAAGTTGTATCGGGAAAGGATTTTCAATTTATTACGATAATTGGAATTAATATTCTATTTATGTATGGTATCGTATGTCGTAAATATTTGAAGCTATAGTTTCGATCGCTTAAATAATTGTAGACTTAATAAACTATATAAAATTCCGTGCATAATTTACATGGCTTCCTAATAATTATGGACGAATCGTTGCGTCGACTTCGTCAAATTGATTTCAATTTCGAAAATGAAATCATAACATCAGTTAGTGAAAAGAAAAACCGACCGAACCGCCCAGGGATTAAGCATATACTTTAACAATTTTTCATTTGGGAAATATTTGGAAAATTTAATACACCTCCTGCGATCGGTATATGTATCAAAATGTATAAAATTCAAATTCGAGAGCAGCCGCAGAACTAAAATACATTCGCTTAGCTAGCGTATGCACAAAATTATATTATTTTGTATTTGCGTTTGTATTAACGCATGTGATTGCGTTTACTCTGACCGACTAAAAATGACAGCAACTAAGCGCCCAGGTACATGTGTACGGTTAGGGTTGAAAAAAAAAAAAAATAAATAAAAAAATTATTGTAATATATTTTATGAAACTCAGCTTGTGTGCGTTGATGACAATAACTATTTGTTTAGTCTGTATGTGTATGTCGCTCTATGTGTGTATGTGTATGTGCGATTTGGTCAAAGAGAAAGAAATAAAAAACTAAAAAGCTAAAAGCAAGAAAATGTGAAAAAAAAAGACTCAAGCAATTCATTCAGTCGACAGCGATAGTAGCTACTGTTCACCGCCAAGGGCGCATGCGCCCATTGATATAAAACGGCTAAGATGTTAAGATGTGAAGATGACCACGAAGACGACATTCACGATATTTATGATAACAGCAGTTTTGTTTAATTTTTTATTTCTTTCTTTTTCGTTTGTTTTCTTTTTTTTTTCTTTTTTATTATTTTTTTTTTAATTTTAAAGCCAGCTACATTTCAAGCATGCTTTCTGATGGTATGTAAGTGGTGTGTGCGTGTGTGTAGTTAGTTTAGGCCGGTTATTCTAGATTTCCTTTTATCTTTGGATTCGTAATCTTCATATTCGTAATGTAGCGTGTACTATCTGTAAACGTCTTAAACAGCTTCAAATGTATATGTTTGTACGTTTGTATGTTTGTATGTTTGTATGTTTCTATCTATGTATTTGTGTATGTATGTGTATTACGTGCATGTACACATGCATGCATTTATTTAAAACAACAATAACAATAAAAAAAAAAAATAACAACAACAATAACAAAAACAACAACAGTAACGACAACTGCATTATAAGAAATTCTCCATCGCAAATATTGCCTTGGTTTTCATTTGCTTCGCTTTGGTTTTGTTGTATGGTTAAGCTTTTTTCTTTCCCTTCTCCTTTTCCCAATCATTCTTCTTCCAACTAACCAAAAACCATGCCATACCTTGATGTACGTCTCGTCTTTGGAACTTGCCGCCTTGTGGCGGCAAAATACAAAGTAAAAAACGGCACGGGCTTAGCGCGCTCAATTCAGGTATATTTGTATGCATGTATATATATATATATATATATATATATAGAAGTGTACATATTCGCGTAGATGTACGTTATGATCATACGGTCATCAAAGCAGAGACAAAATAAGAAACCTCTTATATATAAACTTCCCAACAGCGGACATCAACCAGAAACGAGCTCGTTTTTCTTTCTCCTTTTAAAAATTTCATGAATATGCCTTTTTGGTTGCCTCTAATGCCATGTTTTTTGCTTTTTTTGTTTATTTTTGTTTTTTTGATTCTGTGCCCGTTCGTGGATTTGTGTGTAGGTACTTTATATGCTTCCGAATTACTTGCTTTTCTGGTTGTTTGTTTCCTGAATTTTCTTTCTCTCTGTTTTTCAGACCGAGTAGTCATCCTGCAAAGCATATGTGCGCCGACCGGCAGAAGATGTTAAAGAACACCTTTAGTCTTCAAGTCTACAGGAACAGAAACAAATAATTATGGGTCATGCTGTGTGCTTTTTGTACCATAACAAAAATAACAATAACAACAACGACAACGGTACGATCGGTAAATGATAATAATAAAAATGCTATAAAAATGGTGAAAGAATAACAGGTGTCTTCTCTTGTCGGTCTCATATATGTTTAGAAAAAAGTTGCCGTTTAAGTAAGATTCACACCTTTCGTTTACGTATGTTGTCTACTGTTAAAACAAAATTTCCGATTGTCCATCGAGAGGGGAGCTTAAAAAGACCTATTGTGTAATTGACAAATGTAGCACCTACCTACTTTGGCAACAGACGTTCGGTAATCTTTATTCGAAAAGTAAGGCGGATTATGTGCGACACGCATTGCTATATTTTCTTTCCCTGCGTTATGTATCGCATACATACAGAGTAAAGTATTTGGTCACATAAAGTTCCATAAAAGAAAATTATTTACACGAACCGCAATAAGCAGTGCGTATCATATCCATAATCCAAGAATGGCAGTGCACTAATTTTGCGATTGCGTCTCTACCTCCATAAGCTATGTATGCGTTTCTCTTATAATTATTATTAATTGCGCGGCAATCCGTATATCGACCTAGAAGATCTATTGTATTCATAGGTTTTTATTAACAGCATGAGATGCTGTATCGGTTTTTTTTTTGCCAATTTTCGTAATAACGAAGAAAATGCAGTCCATTTTTCATATATTGGATTGACTTCATTTTCATCCTGGTCCTTATCTGATTTGCTACTCTCGTGTCTGATGACGAGCAAAAAGTAAACTGGCAAAGACTACCACGTGCCTTGAAAGCAAGCGATAAGCTTAATATGCCTTCTCACGCGCATATGAAAAGAGTTTTGAAGATTTATTCGAACTTTCCGAGAAAACGATCTACTTTTCTCTTAGATTTTTGATCGTTATTTAAGCGTTCTTAACTTCGCAATTATTTGAAGAAACTTGAATATCTGTATCTTATGTGTCAATCCATGGTCCAAACTGAACTTGGTTTTAAATTTCCCCATATGGCTAAGAATCGGTTAGGTTCAAAAAGATACCCAATTTGTCGAATTGAGAAGAAAAAAAAGTCATTCCGCATGAGTAGCCGAGTAGGCAAAGGATCGCGATTAATAATTCAATACTCTCGGGTTCAAATCTCAAGTGCGGTAGAATTTTCAATACAAGCGAGCATATTATCTATTATTCGGCAGCTTTTCAATCCATACCTTGTAAATTTATTTACAAAATATATAAACAATAAATAAATAAATAAATTTTCTTTTACTTTCTTAGTGAATTTTTTTTAGTGCACTTCTCATTGGATCATGCCATCAAACGCCTTTCATTAATTCAAGAAAATCATTTCAATATTGACTTAAAGGATAAAAGTTTCCAGCGATGCTAGATTTCAAAAGCAGTCTCTTATATGACATAGAAAATATTGACTCAAGTAATCAATAGTTTGCATATCGCATACACGAAACTATAGAGACGCAAAGAGAAAAAAAAAATCGACAAAAGGATTTTTTATATTAATTAATACAAGAACAATTTTCTGATATTATTTCACTTATTTTTAATTTTTATTTGTTTATTGCCTATATATTTTGTTAAAGGATTCACAAAGTATATTAAATTTTTAAAAGCACCCGGATAATTTAGATACGATGCGCTAGGTTTACCAAACTCTACCACATTTGAGATTTGAACCCGCGATCATTGAGTTAATAGTTGGCATTTTCTGCCTATCCGTCTACTCGTATAAACCTTAAGGACTATGGAGCTATCCTAAGTGGTAGCAACTTTAAAACATTCATTCACTATTTAAGAGAAAATGTTGTTAGTACTTTAAAAATGGCGTTTGTGGATCGGGTTATTCGAAAAAAAAAAAAAAATAAATATTTTATATGTTATGCTGTTCATTGCCGAGCAATGCGAGTGCAAAGTGCAATCTTATAAAAGAAAGGAATAACGTTTACCTTAAAAGTCTTCTTTTATATCTAAATATATTTTATCGTTAGCTTGCACGCACTCATGTACAATTAGTTTGCCATATATTAATGCAATTATAGAAATTGCGTGGAGTTCAAGCAATGGATATAAACTTTTTATTTTCTGAAAGGATTTGCTTATATACACAATCGTATGTGCTTAGATAGGTGTATACGTATTGGTGATAGTTGTTTGTTATTTATTTATTTTTCTTTTTTTTTTTATTAATTACTTAATTAATCGTTCAGATCGGTTTACTCATAGCAAGCAATAATTAAAAGAATATATATTTTTAGTTTAAGTAAAGAAGGTTAGGTTTCCTTCACACACACACACACACACACACACACACACACACACACACACACACACACACATTGCTATTAATTATTGTGCAAAAATTTGATTCAATCCTCATCCTCAGGCATCGCACTGTGACACTGTGTGCCGAAAAAATATTATTTAAAGATATCTTCTTCTTCTTTCTTAAATTAGTAAACTTAGGCAAGATATTGGATGACATATTTGTCTTTTAAGTTTACTATCTGTTTGCTCTTTGGAAAATCTTTTATATTTCTCGTCTCTACATACCTGTGGCCATTGATCGATAATCCATTTTTGACAATTTCGACGCATTCCTGAATATGAATTTGTTAAAATGCGAAAATGTATCATTTCAAGTGAATTACATTTAGTGATCATTTTAAGTAAAAATTTAATATTTTTAATTTGATAACTCTTTTTTTTTGCTGTGTTAAAATAATTGTCGTCAGAAAAGTTGTTTTTTTTTTTTTTTTTTGGTAAGCTTCGATCACTTTATTTGTTAACACAAAAGAGTAGGTTTGAATAAAAAATTCTTTTTTTTTTGGAAATATAATTTTCACAAATATATTTTTCTGTTATTCGTTGTCAATCAACGAAAATTTTTGCAACCGAACACACGTTTATTCAGTTGATTTATCTAACGGGGCACCGTCATTGGCATAATTATTTAAGATATATTTTAATTAAAGCAAATCTTTTAATATTTGTACCTAAACCAATATTTATTATTTTTATGCACAAACAGAAATTTAAGAAATTTACACGCACTACACATCTCCCATCTTTCACGCTTTTCACACTTTTGAAAAAAAAAAAAAAAAAAACGAACTAAAATTACATTTTACTTCATCTCGTTCGTTCTCATACGAAGTAATCTGAAGAAGGAAAGATTTAGTAATATGAACTAAACTATTAGGGAATAAAAATATATTTGAATTAATTAATCATTTATATGTAAAAGTATTTATTTTATGTTAATAGTTTTCTTCTTCTCAATATTATATATATTTACGTACATTATTTCGCACAAGTTCTCGCGACAATGAATTTATACATCCTCATCGTTCAAACTAACTGACGCAAATGAACAATGTGAACAATGAACATAATGAACATGATGAACATGGAATCGATTTTGAGACTGCTGAGAGACGGTAGGAGCAATAATAAGGGCAAAACACGGGAGATATGCTAGCTTGATGCTAGCTAAAGATGAGGGGTATATTCATTTTGTCCAAATGTTTGCAACATTCAGAAGGAATCTTCATAGATCCCACAACGTATCAATATTATCTATCAATTTATCTGCTTTCTCTGCTTACTCATATTTATAGTCATCATGAGAAAGTAAGCGATTTTTCAAAACTCGATATGTGCATAGGATCCTTATGGCCTTTTGAACTTGAAAGATCCTAAGGCTTTATCAAATGGTGATATATCGCAGTTGATACTGTGCATCTATATGCTCATAGAGAATCCATAGCTGTGTTAAATACTTTTACAGCTTCAGTGGATTTAGAGGGAAGTATGCTTAAGAATCTCTTCCATCAATATAAATTTTCAATTTAGAGAAAGGTATTGTCGATAATATCCGTAAACAACGCCATCGTTTATTTGATCCTCTCGATACCTTTGGCAGGTAGGGAACGTTTAAATATTGATAAGATTTGAAGAGAGTTTTGCAGGATCTTCGGACAACGCGACGAATCCTCTGTTATATAAATAAAATAAAATTACATTCTCATTAACTTATTACAATTTCTTATGACTGTTTTTAAATATTAAATATTGAAAATATATTAGACCTAAAAAAATATTAAGAAAACATAAAATAATTTATTTATACAAATAATTAAATTTTTTTATTATTACTACTTTTTTATCTTTTTAACATTTTTTTTTATTTTAAACATTCAAAATATTCAAATTGTATATGTTTTTTCTGTTCGAGAGTAAAATTTAATTTGCTATATGTTCTTATGAAACCCGTTTTTTAGTTTCTGAGACTAAGAGAGTCAGTCAAATTTGCTTTGCTATGAGAGAGAAATAGCCATAGCAGTAGAAGAGGAATAATATGGTAAAGAAACATGTAAATAAGCACGTTCTCTCTCTCTCTTGGCTCTCTTCGGTAGGTAAAGGCACGCCGTGGCGTTTATAGGTTTTTGATTTGTTATTATTTTTAGCTATCTGTGCTATTGTTTTTATTTTTTGTTTGTTTAGAATGTGGAAAATAATAACAAAAGTAATAATTGACCATTTAAAACAGAGATGAGAAGAAGCTGTTGTTGTTATTGTATCATTAGCCTTCGCTAGTAAAATGCTTTATACACATGAATGAAATTAAACTCAAATTAGTAAAAAAAGGAAAACTGATTTTTTTTTTTTTTTTTTATTATGTGTGTGTTTGTGATTTTATTGCAATAATCATGATCGTTACATACCATATTAATTTAAATTTAGCAAGAACCTTATGCAAATTTTTGAAATTATTTCTTTCACGCAGTCTCGAAAGACTGCTTAAACCGACGAGAGTAGAAATTAAAACGATTTAACAACCATCAAGAGTACTCGGCGCCTTGTTCCTTTCCACAGGCGAAAACGGATGACTTTTTTAATATATATATATTCTCATGTATATACTTGCAAGTAGGGAGTATATTGACCTAATAACAAATCGATATAATAAGTTAAACTGGCTATCAAAGCAATTCAATCTATTTCTGAAAGTGGAGGCCACTTGATTAAACCACAAAACTCTCGTTTTTTGCCTAATTTTTCATATCGGCAATTAAGCATTGAAACCTATCATACACTTACCGACTTAAGATGCAAGATAGTTGCAGGTAGGGAGAAAAGAACATATCGCAGCAACTTCGATTATTTAGTAGGCAGAACTCTTCCTTTGCACAATACTAATTCCAACACATAACTAAGTAGTGTGCAACAGTAGCAACGGCAATAATTGCAATAACTAACAATGAAAAAGAAACTATTGCTTAGATTTAGTCCAAATTTTCAATATTTTTCTATTTACTATTTATTAGCTTAGATTGATGAAATTTAATATTGAAATGAGGCGAAGAAAGTGCTCTTTTTTTGGTTAATTACGAACGGACCTACGGACATACGTACTTAACTGTTTTTTAGATTTCACTTGATGAAGACTGAATTTGAAACTCTCTTAAGGTAACATTAATAAATCGAGCAATAAGACCGTGAGATATTTTAAATCAATTATGCTTTTTATGCTAATCAAAAATTATTATATCTTAGTGAACACTGTTTGCGTATTTTCAAGCGTTACAAACGTTTGACTATTGTTATATGCTCTTTATGGTGAATATAAAAAAAAAAACAAAATACATTAATGATGATAATGTATAGAAGAGACTGTTAAGAAAATCAATATTAATTTCAGTTCCAAGAGTTATAAATCGAAAATCAATGTTCCATTTACAAGCATGTACAAATATCCATGAACGTGCGTTGTGGTAGTGGTAGTAACTTGTAATGAAGTTTTTGAGTTAGCGAGAGTAACAAATTTAATTTTTCTAATTCGTGTAGACGAAGCGCATCTGCTAATGAAAAAGGCCACAATAAACGAAACCTCGCTTTTAGTATAGTAATCGGGCGGAAGGCACAAAACAATACGCACTTAAAGTCAAAGCAAATGAGGCCACCGTGCACAGAGCATTCTTCTCTTTTTTCCTCGATGTTTATTTTTTCATTTTCTTATTTGCTTTTTTTTTGTATGAAAGTGCGGTTAAGATGAAACGTGTCGGCATAGCTTTGATACCGCCAAGATCAAAGATACCGATTGTTTACATAATGGTGGCCTTTGAAACGGAACAATAGAATGCCAGGATCAAAAGTAATAGCCGCTGGTTTCGCAGTAATGACAAAAATAACATCAACATAAACAACAACCATAACAAAAAGCAACAAATATAAAACAATAATGTTATAAAACGTAAAACTATGAAAATACTTGCATATGTATAAGAACTGAGAAGTTTGTGAAAGAGAGAAAGAAGAAGAAGAGGAGAGAGTAAGAGAAAGAGAGAGAGAGAGGGAGTGAGTGAGAGAGAGAGAGAGAGAGAGAGAGAGAGAGAGAGAGAGAGA
>KK499768.1:1295208-1353279 GCA_000688715.1 Glossina pallidipes
AGAGTGAGAGAGAGAGAGAGAGTGTGTGTGTGTGAGAGAGAGAGAGAGAGAGAATGAGAGAGAGAGAGAGAGAGAGAGAGAGAGAGAGAGAGAGAGGGAGAGAGAGAGAGAGAGTGTGTGTGTGTGAGAGAGAGAGAGAGAGAGTGAATGAGAGAGAGAGAGAGAGAGAGAGAGAAAGAGAGAGAGAGAGGAAGACAGATCGAGAGCGGGAGAGAGATCGCGAAAGAAAGAGAGAGTGTAAGATGAAAATCATACAAGAGAATAAGGGACTCAGTAGAGAGTCAAATTGGAGGAGAAGAACAGTCTGTGATAAGAATTCAATAGAAAAAAATTAAGTCTAGAAGAAAGAAACAACGAGTGATAGCGTCAAAAAAAAAAAACCACTAAACCGACTAGACCAACGTGACCGTAATACGGCCGAGCCGGAAAAGATATCAATAAGGATGTATTGCACAAAACCCCTCTCCAACACTTACGAATTGCGAAGCTGCGATATCGGTAGAACGAAAATGGCCTCAAGTGATGAAAAACCAGCTTTTACACACACATCTGAACAAACACTTATAATTTTTAATAAGACTTATTGAACTTCTTGTCTTGAATATCGGGTGATATACGGTAAAGGCACTGAAATTTCATTATATTAGGTTTGGTTGGCGAGCTCTCAAAGGGTTATTTGCTGGCAACTAGGGTAAGGAAATACCATGAGAACATATATTTTGAAACCATTTAATTTACTACATCTGTGTGAATTTGTGTATTGTCTTTTCGAACGCAAATGGGTGAAAGTGACCCGTAATGTGAGAACGCGAAGTATCTGAAAAAGAGATACTTTGTTCGATTTTCGAAACATGTCTGCAAAATCGTGGGTAAAGCAGTTGCTTTGGAATTAATTATATATCTAGTATTGTGGTATAGTTTCCCAGTGCTACTTTCATTCACTCGATCAACTATAATCTGAATGATGAGTACTGGAAGTTCTAACACGTCAGATATTGTGTCTTACACGAGACGATAACATTGTGCATTGTGCAATTTGGTGTCTTTCCTCTTTCAAGAGAGCCAGCCAGCTCATATTAAAGAGATTTTCTAAAGAATGATTTCTATCTGGGGGATTTTTCTCGTAAAATTGCAAAGAGTCGTAATGGTATCATCGGATTTATAGGTATTGAGTGCAGCATAAATACCAAGAATTTCTTATGATTCGTTTTGCTGATTGTAGGCTGGCAGAAGCAAGAGCACAATTGACTGATTGCATAAAATAAGGTAGACATTGTATGTATTCTCTGTCGGTGAATACCATTCCATACCAGTCAGTCATTTAGTTTGCTCTAGTTTAAGGAAAAAAGCAATCGTGGCATCTTCATCAGGCCCCTAAGCTTAGTTGCCTGCCACAATTGGATTAATTGCGTTCATACGTTGCTTCCAAAGCGGCAAATGTGAAATTCCTTTGCGCCACTTTACCATCAATAATTATCGCTCACGGCATGGCGATATTTTTGCTGTTACAGTTACATTTTTTATGCTTGCTGTGGCTGTGTTGTTACTGTTGTCTTTGCTGTTGCTATTACTTATTTTGTTGTAATGTGCTACAATTTCTTGCGGCGATTGCATAGATGAAACGCAATATAGATTTGTATGCGGTGCTATGACTTCAATAGAAAGGCATACATAATTGTGGCTAGAAGTGGTCTAAAGAAATGCATCAGAGATTTTCAAACATTAAAGGAAATTTGCCGCTCATATGATTACACAAACACATCGTACGCTATAATTCACACGAACACACATGCACTTGCTCATGTAATAATGCATACATTTATATATACATTCATATATATTTGTTATATTTATATATATATTTTATATATTATATTTACATATATATTTATTTATATATTTTGTATATGTATACTGTACATAAATATATGTATACATATATATATATATGTATAAAAACTTAATTTTTATTATTATTATCATTTTTAAAAAAAATTGTTTTTTTTTTTTGCCATATATAGGGATTTAGTTGTTGTTTTTGTGTATTTTGAGCCGTTTAATTTTCTCTCTCGCACACGGAGTTAATGACAATAGCTTTTGAAAATGATGTTTGATACATGCCGCCACAGAATGTGGCATTTTTATCAGTGTTTCAATTTTGACCAAAAGCAAAAGTCGTTAAAGATTCTAAAAATTAAAAATTAAAAAAAAAAGAAGAAAAATACGAAAAAAAACGAAAAATAAAGAAGTAAGAAATGAGACAAAATTAAAACGAGTTCATGGCGAATGAGTAAAAATTCTCTGTTATTTTCTTCTTTTTTTTTTTTTTTTTTAATGAGATCAATAAAAATTTGTTAAGGGGGCTGCTATTAAATTAATAAATGCGACGAAACGATCATTAACATTAAAAGCCAGCAACAGTAAAAATTAAGAAAAAAAAGAGGAAAAATCTAGAAATCCGATGCCAACCCAAATACATATAAATACACTTAGGAACTGTTGCTGTTGATGATGAGGATGATAGTGATTTGCCATAAAAATTGATTTGGTTTTATACTTCTGTATAACAATGCCATCGAATAATGTTAGAGTATGCTTTTCTGGCTTATGGTGTTTCTTGTTTTCTCTTCTGTTTGTTGCTTTGCATAAAATATTATCAACAGTAGCAGTAATCAAAACTTTTATCCATTCGCGTTATGTTTGCATAAAAAAAAATCCAAATTTTAACAATTTAAGGGAGAGCGATGGGTAAATTTCAAAAGATTTTTTTCCTAAAACACACATTTGTACAAATGCATGGACGCCCTTTTGTCATTAGTCCAAAGATTCTTTTCAAAGATAATAATTTTAGAAATTTGATTGAAATTTAATGTTTTTCGTGGTTAATTAAATTATTTTGCACAAAAAAACAAAAAAAAAAAATGAAAAAAATAATTTGCGCGCACACGCACACATGTATATGCATGCACGCATACATATTGTAAGAGAATGCTTGATTTGTTTTTGTGTTTTATTTTTTGCTTTTTCGATTACTTCAAAGAAACAAAAGACTTAAGCAACGAACTCTTATTTTTACTGAAGCATTCATTCTTAATGCAATAAAGCTAAAGCTCTTCAAATCATAGTCGTTGAAAAGATCTTAATTTGTTATGTGCGTTGTTGTTGTTATTATTTTTGTTGTTGTTACTCTGACTGTTGTAGATGCTATGCCTACTACTATCGCTATATAAAGTTAATGTCTTATTGTTGGTGTTGTTGTTGTTGTTGTTATTATTATTGTCGTTGTTAATATTGTTATCGTCAACAAATGTTGCTGTAACTGGTTGTGTGCGAAAACCAGAAGCGTTTTCACATTTTTAAATAAGCAGATTATCAACTATAGATTACGAATTTATAAAATCATTACTCGTAAATGATTTCAAAGTTTGCCGCTTTTATATATATTTATAATTGAAGAATTTTCTTTTCTTTCTATCAAATTTTTATCCCTTCCCTGTCGTTTATTAACATTTATTTATTGAGGAAAATAATTACTTTATATGTACGATGGTAATTAGTGTACACTTAATATAACACAAAACTATTTATGTAAAAACTACGAGAATGTATTACATGATGATTTTTCAATGAAGCGCATTACAGCCAGTGGTTACACGAGTTCATGCTAATAGCAACGTTATGTAAAAAAGTGGGATAGGACGACGGTATTATAATCTGTTATAATCTGTTTGTATGTCAGTATGAAAAGTGCAAAAGTGTCTTTGTTGGACCTTCGTTTCTATTCGTTTTCGTCCGCACAAAAACTCTTTCACGCTTTGCGTAAAGTCTTCCAAAGTCGTAAATCATTTAGTCCGAGCCAAATCATTCCTGCTTCGCTAACTAAAATGCCCGAGAACCATATTTTTTAAGAATATATGTTGAAAATAGCGATCTGTAGTTTGAACAAAAAAAAATTAATGGCCAGATACCAAATGACCAGGCGGATAGAAGTATAGACGAATGGACATGCTTAAAAGTCGTTATAAAGGGGAGGGGTCGAAGAACTCATTTTCAATAGGTGTCGTCCTTGCGTTAAAACACACCAGTGTACAAAATTTCATGAAAACATCTCATAAAATGCGACCTGTGGGTTAAACACCGATTTAGGAAGTATTTCAGAATCAATTGGTACATCTTTCTGAATGTGGTATACATTCGATCACAACTTAATATATCCTCCACCAAAACGTTACGTAGGGTGTAGTAAATGATAGTGGGTAAGTACATACGCTAGCCATCATTGCGACTTTCGTAAAGTAACAATTTTATTGACGAGGAGGTTAAAGGTCATGTTTTTAGTAATGCGGCAATAATTCCAATAACCGAATGCCTTAGTAATTGATCAGGTAAACTCTTAAATGATGAAATTATGATTACGTCGATCAGACAGAATGACTTAAAAATAAGTTTACAACTTATAAATTTTCTCAGATTTTATAAAACCGAAATTGCACTTTAGAAATCGTGTGTACATGTTTAAGGTGTATTCATTATTTGCTTGAACCAAGTATAAAATTTATCACGTCTTAAGTAAGTAACTGCTACAAATAAGAGGTTAGGAATTTTTATTCGCTTTACATCGACGTCGGTTTACGTCGGCCATCTCGTCACTGGCCGATCTGTAGAATGCTTCTTTCTTGTGAGATGTATATTACACTCGTAAGTAAACGTTGATTGTCTACTTAACACAAAATCTCCGAACTATGTCTTAGAGAAATGTGTTCCATTTCCAGCTTTATAACTATTGCTTATAGAGGGTATAATGTTTTGGAAATTTTTAATGATACGAAACGATTTTTAAATACTTCTTTTCACCTCTACCAGCATTCAAGATACCAACGATGTGTACCTACTTCTACCGGACTATGTCATTTTTCCTGCTCTTCTTAGGTAAAATTGATCGAATAAGAAGAAGATGATCAAAAATTAGCAATAATCTCCTATAAATACGGTCACAGGACATCAAAACATTTTTAGGTAGCCTGTGAAAAAAAAAACGACAGTTTTATCAACTGACCAATAACTTATGATTCAGATATTGTTCAGAGGTATTTACAAACTTTCCTCAAAAATGCATAGCCAGATTGCGAACTTTTTATATGTCTATGCAGAAAGATAGGAACGATATGGAATACGGAAATATATATATGGAAGACTTAAACACGAGTCTAACCATATGTTGCTTAAAGCAACTACGAATTATTAAAAAACATTAAAAAACAATTTTGCGATTTTATGAGCCACAGAGTTCCACAAAATTCTTTAGGTTGATTTTTCTCCGTGTGAACGATGCGTTAGAGAATTCCGGCTGGATCTTTTATATATGCATCGCGTTGTCAAGAGGTAATGGCCAACCACCCAACACCCATTCCTGGCACTTCAGAAGTATTGATCCTTCTAAATGACGGGGGCTATTTCTTGGCGATCGCTGTCTAATGCCGCGGCGTGTTTTACTTTTCTTAAAAAGTTGAAATTCAATGCATTTATCTGTATTTATATTGTACGCCTACAAGTTTCGCAACAAATGAAGAGAGACTTTGACGAAATTTGTATACGCATTCGATTTAAGTGTTGGCACAGGCAACTTGTGCTCGCTTGCTCTAAAGCGAATATAACTTTGTTATAGGTATTTCTTTTTTTTTTTTTTTTTTTTTTTTTTTTTTTTACAGTTTGTGAAAGGTTGGCATCAATGTGTACTCATATTTATACAAAAATTCTTTAATCAATCACATCAACTGAATCTATCATATTTGTGATCTTGTATCTATCTAACAGCAAACGTAACCATCAATCAATCACACCATTTGAAATTCAACTAAAGAATCTATTGTAGTGCCTGCCTGACATTAAAAGAGTGATCCCAAAATGAATAAATGTTCTGGCTCTTGTACGGGCGGAAGGTTACAAAGCGACTGCAAAAGTCGATCGAGGCCTTGGCGGTAAAGATGAAAACAGGCAGGCAACAGCAAAGACTAACATTTAATCTTCAATTTCAAAGCACAGATTAGACGCACAATTAGAAAGAGTAATGAGTGGAAAAAATGTTAGAAATTCAAGAATCTTCAAGCGATTCCGAGAGGCTCAAATATGCTTTGCTTACTCACGTCTCACTTAAAGTTGTTGTGGTAATATGTGATAGTATTATACCGTGCTTAGGTTGACTCGTTTTTTATTTTTTTTTTTTTTTTTTTTTTTTTTTTTTTTTTTTTTTTTGCCAGGAAATATTTCGTGTAATGGAGATAGAGGGAGAGCCAGAGAGCAAGAACATGAAGGCAACAAATAGAACAAAAAAATAAATAAATAAATAAATAAACAAACGTGCAACAGATATCAAAGACAATCGTTTGAAGACAAACGGTGTTTAAAGGCAATAAGCAAATAATAAAAGAAAAATAAATTACAACAATAAAAACAACATACAAAAACTATTGATAAGGAACGTTGAAAACATCACGCAATTATTGTAAGACGCAATCCACATCAGGAAAAAAATAGGTATAAACCCTGTTCCAAAAAAAAAAAAAAAAAAAACGAAAAAAAGAATGGGACACAGTAAGCTTGCGCAAATAGTCCGTGGGAGCTGGCGCAAGAGATTACAATCGACAAACAGCTGGATAACATTATAGTTGGTCAGCCAATCAGTCAGTTAGTCAGTCAGGTGATTCTTGCTATCCGTGTTATTATTACGTAGTCAGTCACTGCATGCATGCCTCATGTTAAAACGCATGGAGTAATCTATATACACATACACACACACACACACGGGCGCAAACATTTATATAAATATATATGTATTTTATGTCTGCGGGCAAACATTATTTGGCGGTATGTTTATACATCTTTGTACAAGATTATCATCAGTGGGCATTTACCACTATGTCCGTGGCGGCGACAATAATATGTAACGTGAACGACAATTAGCGTTGACAGAGCATAAAAAAGTAAGCCAAAAATCACCATAAAGCTGCCAAGATTGTTAACACAACGGCTTCTATGTCGACGGTGGTGCGCTGCTATGTAACAACCTACCACATATTTTCGCTATCATGTAAAATCATCATCATCATCATCATCAGCATCAACATTATTATCATCAGCATCATCATTATTGTCATGATTATTATCGTCATCAGCATCATCTCATCAACATAACTGACTGACGAACTAACTGGATACTACCTTGGCGTAGCTATTTATTTGTTTAGCATGCATGCGTCGACAATGCTATAATACAGTAGCCGCTGCTACTACTGTTGCTTATTCTGCAACAACAATAAAACCAACAACAACGAAAATAACAATAACAGCAACAACAACACAATAACAATAACAAACATATTTATCTGTTGTTTGTTATTATCAGTTGGAGATGTCTTTAAGTTGGACAATCGACCGTTTGTTCGGACCCTTTCTTTTTCGTTCTTCGCTGGCGTGTGTAACTTGTTTAACATAAACTTCTGTGTGTTTATTTTCTGAAGTTGTTGCTGCTGCTCACCTTGTTGTTTTCATGTTAAAACTCATTGATATAGTTGCTTTTGTTATTGTTATTTCTATCATTAACATTTTCATTAGTTTTATCTGTTTTTACCGACAAAAAAAAGAAAAGCAAAGCAATGAAGAAAACAAATAATGGCATAACGAAAACACAGACCCAAGCGAATATTATTTAACACAATCCATACAAATAGGCACAAAAAAATTGTTTTTTTTTTCGCTTCCATAATAAATTAATAAATCCAGTAATTAACGGATTCATATTTTTAGTGAAATATTGAAACTTTCGTTCACATTTTCATAATTACTAAAGCATAAAGAATGTATAGAGGAATTTCAGCTGCTTCTGCTTGGGAACAGCAAGAGACATTAAAGTTAATTAACTAACATTTCGGACATTTACTATATAGGATTTGAATTGTATTTTTCTATCCATTTAGTTGGCCCAAACGTTTGCCACGTCCAGAAGGAAGCGTCAGAAACCCCGGAACGGGTAAATAACTTTCGTATATATATATATATATATATATATTAATATATATATATACATGCATATATTAGTTTTATTCAGCATCAATTTTAAAACATCTACACCTACATATGTTCGTTTGCCTGTCTTTCTGTCTGTCTGTCTGTATAATGTCTGCGGGAAGCGTTCTCTGGAACGCAAAAATGAAAAGATCGCTTTCAAATTTGGCAGAAACATTGCAAGTAGTTGCACACACAGATCATATTAGAAATGGTCCCAATTTGTAGAAGGACACGCCCACAGTACAATATATATTAACCACACTTCGGCTTTCTGGGTTTTTTCCCCATTACGTATAAACAACAATGGAGATGCGATAAAGATTTCTCTGTATAGTCAAGAAAAAAAAACAAAAATTAATTATACGAATCTAATATAATGGAACTTTATTTTTTTCAGTTTTTCAATTTTATCTTCAGTCCTTCTTAAAAAGAAGATGACAGATATAAAAGATTCGCTTACAGTTGACTATAAGTTTTTCATTTGTTTGAACTTAAAAAAACAAGTTTTTGCAAATTCAAAATTCAAAAAATATTTACTTAAGTTTTTCAAAAAAAAAAAAAATTAATTTTTTTAAACACATGTTATTTTCCGAAATCTCATTGCAGTTTACCACAAAATATATGAAAAAAAAATTTTTATTATAATTTATTTCCACCTATGCAGTGTTTTTCTCGTTTTAATGGCAAAATTACCAAAATATGAAAAATGCATTTTTTCAGAAATTTCATTGTTTCATTTTTTGACACGACCGACGAAAGTCCAGATCAGATGCATACAAATTATAGACTATAATGCATATTATCTCTCAAACACGTCTCAGTATGACGCAATCCAATTAGTATTGTCCCATATATGATATTAAATGCCACTTAAGTATTTTGTAAGTAAGTAAGTTACTTAAGTGGCATGATATTAAAATATCATTATTACATATATCGTACACAAAATAAAATATCATTATGTTATCTCATGTTATATTATAATTTATAAGAACTTAATCTATGCATATTGCAATGAAACATTCGATGTCATTCTAATAATTTCCTACATAAAATATATATACGATTGCACTACGATTGTAATGAAAATCTTAGATTTTGCGGCTGTTTACCTTTTATTATTTTTATTATTATTATGAATTTCTACATTCCTCATTTTGGAGTCCGGAAGTCAACCACCCCGATTGCATTAAACCAAGGGATTGAGCTCAGTGGTTTTGCAATTATTACTCATAATACGTTTGCGATTTATTTATTCCATAATTGTCGCAACTGCATTTAATGGCATTGCAGAAATCTGTATGTCAAGTTCGCTGCAGCGAGCGGTGTCGCTTTCTGTGCCCTCTCGAGTACATTGTCTATCTCTAAGTACTTTAAACCTTGTATTGCTATTCTTAGCACTATCTCCGTGCACGGCATCGCGAATGAAATTATAATAACTTTTCCTTCATTGCATACATATCGTTTATCTCTTGTGTCGGCTCGGTGAGATAGATTTGGCAATTCTCTCGCAGTACACTATTTTTAGGTTTTATTTGAGCGGGATTACATTATCTATAACGTCTTGTTATTCATGTTCTGCGAATTTCGATTTATGAGCGTTATTTGCTTGGTTTGCTCCTGTCTATCCCAGTACATGGTAGTATTACCGGCATTGACTGGTGCTTGTAATATGTTACTTGCGATACTTGCACATATTGTTATAATCAAAAAAAAAAAAAAAAAAACAATTTCCGAATTCAGAAAATTTTCGAAAATTATTAAAACTTATTAAATTTTATTATTACTAGAAAATAAAAGATTTTCTTTTACTTCTTACGATTAAAAGACTAATTAAAAAATCAAAGTTTTATTTTATTTTACTTATATTTAAAAACTTTTAAGGAAAGACAAATTTTGTATAGTTTTTTTTTTGGAAGATTTACAACAAAATTGAAAGCTTGGCATTAGAGGACAGAGGAAATCCTAATGAGATGAATTTTTTGTAGCTTTTTATAACCTTTTGCTGTTCATTTCACCACAAAACATTTGCTAATATGTTTCATGTGGATCGCGACGTATTTATGTATGTATTTATTTTTATTTTAAAATTTCTTTCTTTCGGGCAGGTGACGAATCGCGATATTCGTGTGATGTTTAGCGATAATGAAGGCCATTGTATCGTTTCGGATGTTGAAGGACTCAAACTAATAAAAAGAATAATTCGCGCACTTTAGTAAGCGGTCATCACGTTTTATTCACATGTCCTGCGTATGCATCGCTTGGGGAGACGTTTCTTCCAATGATTCAGGATTAAAATTGCTTTAGTTTCTTCTTCTCTTTTCATTTTTATATACTGTGGGAAAATCAACAGGTGCTCTTGCCGCTGTGGTTGTTTCAATATGTTTTTGTTTTTAATTTTAGTTTTTTTTTTTTTATTATTTTTTGTTGCCATAGTAAAAGGATGTCTGTGAAAGGAATTTTATGACTGACCAAGCGATTTCCATAGCCATGGTGTTGTGTGCACGTTTATGTGTTTATGAAAACCCCTTTTTAAATAAAAGTTCGAAATGAGGACAAAAGTTTCAAATAAAGTCTTTTAAAACACCTTGCATCTTAAAGTTTCTTTCGACCGCATTATGTTTTGCAAAATTTTATTCTTAACTGAGAGTTTTACTAAAACTCCCTTGGAAAAGACCAACAATAACAGTGAGTAAATATTACAAGTAATCATAAACAAAAAAAATAAAAATAAAAAAAAAAAATTTAAAAGCCGCCACATGAATAAGATAACAAAAAAGACAAAAACAGAAAAAAAAAAAATAAATAAAAATCACAAACGTAGTGGCGGCATACATCAAAGCGCAATCTCTGCACTAAGGCACACGCCATTTACAACATCAAAGCATGCCGACAAATTTTTTGCGGCTGCGCGTAGAGATGTTGAAGAACTGCCGCCGCCGTCAACTGCAGAGTTAGTTACAATGTATAAATGTAATACAAAACGAACACAAGTGGAAAAAGTTATCACAGACCTATAACTGAATAAGTTGGAAAACAACACAAAATAATACCAAATATATGAATGCGTTTACAGATGATACTAAATTTCATGCGAAGATAATGGAACCATGTCCTCGCATCGACTATAAACTATTTGCGCAGCATCGCAACAATGATTATTCCAAAAAGTAAAATATTCCTAAAAAATAATATTGATGTCCTCCCGTCTTATGAAATATGGAAATCAAAATGTTTGCGGCGCAGTAAGTTACCCGGTTCAGAGCATATGGGAAATGGGAAGATATCGAAATGCGTGTGTTAAGCGAAAACTTGGCAACTCATAGTCATTGATCGCAACAAAAACGCGGCTGTTGGTTAATAGGCTAGGAAATCTAAAATAGTGCCAACTTCTGAGCCGTCGAAATCGTGTCGATAATGATAATGAATTAATGAAAAGTAAGCCTTGTGAAGCTGTGTTTATGTTGAAATTTTCTGCCGATGTAACGATAGAGGTAACTAAGAAGAGCTATTAATAATAGCTCGATTTTTCCTGGTCGCCTGAGATACAGTCCTTTATGATAATTGTGCTTCCCGATACGATATGATTGGAATCCTTTTTATGGTAGGATTGTCATGGGTTAGGGAAGAAAGTCAACACGATGCGGTGGCCCCGATGTTCTCCCGGTGTTCTATTATTTACATCGAGTCACCTTTCTTTTCTTGTCCGTGTCTTCTGAGAGTATTTGCTTCGAATCAGTAGGGCTATGTACGTGGGATCTTGTTTATTATGAAACATTAGGTTGACGATGAAATTTTCTCGCCCTTATCCTCTCAAGTTCATCCGCTTTTGTTTCCCTAAGTCCACCAGCTAGTCTCTTCGGTCAAATGTTTTCCTCTCTCTCCCAAATCGATTTCTTAGTATTTTCTTTTAGAAAAGCGAAACATGGCGAATGTAAACTACACGAATCGTACGTATGCCACAAACGCACATTGAATTCTGGTTTTAAACAGAATAACGTGTTAGCAATGGAAGTGTAGAACGATTAAGAAGAGGAATAACGTATACATAAAGGACAGAAGAAAATGTCAAACTGGAGTTTACCGCAATAAACATGTATTGTTCGCTGTATTGACACCCCTGTGAATACACGTTGAATGACCAACGCGTCTGCATAGATAAAACGGTTTTATTTTCTTCAATTTTCTTTGATGCAAAAATTAATGACAGCATTAACATAGTAGCCGTAATATTTTGAATGTCATTTTGATATGCTAGAGCTTAGGCGACTGTAGGCTGGCCAGAAAGTCTCTGTTCAAGAGATGATTTTCGGGTCTTTATTGGTTTGTAGAGGACCATACTCTTATTATCAGATTGTTCAATAAATAATCCTGGCGATGAAAAACTCTCCGTAGAATCGGAAGAAGTTTCCTTGAAGTATTATTCTTTTCTCTATGTAGTCAACTACACTTTATTCATGAAGCCCGTCTAAGTTTTTATGAATTAACTCTTTTTGGGCACTGAAAGGCTGTGGAGATAAATTGGGTGGTATTCCAGAAACTATGGGTAATCCAAGCGCATGAGTGGCTTTAAGTTTCCTATAATATAGCTCAGGGTTATATAGTTAGAACTCTGGGAACCACAGAGATCAGTTCGTTCAAGAAACATCACCCCGCCTATTATAGCTGCTCGCAAGAATGTCTGTTGAGTGATGGGAATGCATCATTGGGGAGTTTTGTGTTGGCCTTGCCCTATTCAGAGGGGAGAATTGCCCATCCCCATTGTCGTACCGGTTACCGAATCGCGTTAAGGTCGTGTTTCATGGAGCTGTATATAGTGTAATTGTCTGTGTAAAATCAGTAGAGAGCACTGTCCAATAGATAAGTAATCTTCTGCTTGGTTCGCCAGTAGGGAAGTTTCGTGAAGGTTATGTTTGGGCCAACTCGTGGTAAGGGTGCTTGGTCAGAATGAAATTGCACTACGACCATCTTCTTGGCCAAGGGAAAAGAAAAGTTGTTATATTATTAGGGAGTGAGTTGAGGGGGCGGGCAGTCCATATAATGTGTCTTCATTGAGTTCGTGGGCGAAAATTCTGGGAGAGATGAATAACTTTTTCGTACTTGGTGTGCCATCGAGACGAGTGGGGTTACGCCTTCTCAGCCAGACACTTTCAGAAATATCTATTCAATAAATAGTCCTCATCGTCGGCACGGAAGTTTATTTTCAGCTGATCATAATAAATTCTTTCTACTTTTGCTCATTAGACCTAGCGTTTGCTATGATGGGTGCGCTGCGCATGCACTTTCCATTCAATCCAAATGTGTTTAGTGAATTTCGATAAATTTGTGCAAGATTTGAATTTTTTTTTTTTTTATCATAATGCATATAGGATAGGGATATGTGTGGAATAGCACATCGGGCAAATGGACTCCATGATTTTGCTCGCGCATGCGCACTTTTTTATGGCGGTAAATTCAAATCGTGCCCTTTATACGCATACAGGTATTTTTGCATTTTATTCAAATCTACACGGACATGTTAATCTGCCTTCGTACGCATATGTATACATGTATGCGTATATATATTAAAGCAATTATTATTGCTGCATTGCCAGTTATGTATGTGGATGATGAGTGTTTGGCATATATATGTATCTGGGCTCGCTTCGTTCAATTCATTCGAAAGTAATTAATTACCGTATATTCACAATTGTGTTGAGTAATTCTTTCTAATTATGCATGCATGTAAATGAGAGTTTTTACATGCATTTACAGCATATCGATAGGTCGGTGAATGATTTATATAAGCAAGTATCAAATTTGTGTTATCGATTTATGAGTACACACGTATTCAGTGTATGTTTAAAATATGTTGTATTGAAAGAGTGTAGGCACGCCTATGTACGCGTGTACTTGTCATATATTCTCACTGCTACAAGCAAAAATTCTGATATAGGTAAGTGATGGGAACATTGGTACTACACTGAGGCTTTATTTGCAATAAAGCAGACCTATACACATGGAAGACGCTACTACTGTTATTGATGGCAGACATGGCAAAAGTTCCTAAGATCTCTCTGATCACTATTAAGGCTTGACACACTTTCTTAAAATATGAAAAATCTTTGCTAGTTCACTGTTAAAATCGTTCGGAGGTGAACTATTCATCTAACGTATCTTACTAGTCTTTGATTTGAAGATTTTGATTGCGATTTCCATAAAAAATATAAAAGCTGTTCAGTGTCCGACTCAGCTGACATATATCTCGTAACTTTCTGAAAAATTTGTAGTTTAATTCACTTAAAAGGCAATGCTGTCAAATATGTTAATTTGATCGTTCGATATGATTCGTTAAATATTGAAGAATGAGATATAAAACGTTTTATGACGGGACGAATTTTTTCTGTTGCTCAAAATTGCGATTTTTTTGAATGACATCGCCTCTTAAAAGTGCTTAAAACTTTTTACTACACTCTTTAAAGCTATTGCCATGGGTTTCTTGTGTTGATTATATCACTGACGTACCTCAGCGCTCAACTGAGTGACTGCAAACATCAGTTTTGGCATCATTATAATATTTTCTATCGGAGATCGGTACGATATATTTGATCAGATTTTGTAGATGATTTTTGAAAAATAAAACGAATAAAAGACTAAGACCTTTTATGCAATTCTTTACGAATTTGTTATGATGATATCAGATACGGTTGGGACCAAAAAACGTCCTCTTGATATTTCACAAAGAAAGTGGTTTTACTGCTAGAGTTGGGGCGTCATCGTTTTGTCTAAAAAAAAGAAAAAAAATTGCTTAAGTACCTTGATCAACCTATAATTAACTATGTGCAAGAATTTTGTTTCAATATATTGATCAACCTTTCGTAAATAAATTCGAGAAAATAATCAAGAATTTCGTGCTCATAATATAGCAAACTCCCTATTTGGACTCTTTCATCCATTATGATAATCGAAGACGATCTTGAGATTAAACGGTTGATGTAGTTAGTCAAAGTGGAAGTCGGATGAGGTTCAAATTACATATAGAGATCAAGTTATGTAAGAACTTAAAAGTCGATTAAACCAACTTGACTTCATAAAAGCCGGTATTTTACCAGGGAACACTCGCGTCTATAAATCTAAGGCCATTCATTACTTAAGCTAAGTCCTTCACTTAGCCATTCAATATGGGAATAAATGTATTTAGAGAAGCAGGCAATACAGACGAAAGATGCTTTAAATTTATTAATGCGTCCGGAAGAGCATTCCTGATAGAGAGGTTCGCATAGGTCTCACCTTGCATCTTAAATCATGCAAATTTTTCTGAATCAAATTCATATAAACACTTTTTGTTTTTTCATTTTTAGTTCTATTGCTAACGTTTGACGGTTGAGGTTGACGTAGAGGATCTCAAGTCAAGAATTATCCAGCTGTTATACATTTCACGCAGCAAGTGGTACAAAAATATTTTATACGTATGTTACAAGTACAAACAAATCTTAACAATTGTATGATACGAAGATTTTGACAAACAGTTTGTTTGATTTATAATGAAATGAGAAACAATTCTGTCATAAATGCAGGTGCCTGACGTCGACATATTAACAGCAGTTTGTAATGTATCTTGTGTGTCAATTTGCTGTGCGCGTATATATATATAGAGGGAAAAAGAGAGATTTACTAAAGATTTTAGATGAATTTTGTTTTTATCCTTTTTTTTGTTTTGTTTCATTTTATTTGTTCTGATGATGACAAAAGAAAAGAAGCAGATTTTGTATAGAATGCAGAGAAGAAAGATCTGTGGTGTGTATATGACATTGACAATGCAAAATGTAAATGCGCGTGCGATTTGTTTTGTTCAACGCCAAATAAACGAAATGGCAAAAGATGCTTTTTGACTTACTTTACGGCGGCATAAAAATATAACAAAGTCAAAGGATTTGCATGCAAATTCGTTTGTCTCTTGTGTTCCTTTCATAAATAGCACACTGCAAATTACTAGGAAAAGTCCTTATAAATCCATTTTTTTTTTTTTTTACACCTAAGTAGCAAACACAAAGAAAGGTACGCTAACTTAGTGTTGAGTTTTGTAGTATTTTTGCAACAACATGTTATTAATAGCGATAGAGTATTTGAGGGATTTGACGATGGGCGTGCTTATCTGTTCGCCCACTAAAGACTGAAAGGGAATTGCTAAAACAAAAGTATTATTTCTTCTTTCTTCTATGATTTCGTTTAAATTAGATTCAATTTGCAGCAGTAAACTCATGCTAATCCCTATTGAAGCTCTCTTTTTCTAGTTTTCCTTTACCGCATCCAACGATTCACGAGCGTTCCACGAGCCGGTAGTTACAGGTTTAGAAAAAACGACAAGACGCATGGAACTCTATCTGGCATGCGAATAAGTCTTAGTCTTCACATTAGCTTAGCCTTTTATCTGACACTCGCTGCTATCCAAACAAGCTAAACTATAAAGTATTTTGTGGTTGAATTATCGACCGACTTGTCGTGAACGATAGATTGAATTAATATTAAAATGTTGAGGTAAGTACTCAAGGGTACGATGGTGAATTTTACAAAGTTATGGTTCTCGCTCAGTGAATCAGTTTGATTGAACATCGTTCTATGACAATTTCTGTGGGTTTAGTTACGAAAGTTTTGTGATTTCAATTCTTGCTCATTGGATCAGTTTGCTTGAACGTCGTTCTATGACAATTTCTGAGTTCAATTACAAAATCTTTTCGGAGTCGTTGAATTTGAGAAAAATTTCTTCTTCAATATAAACACAAATAAGAAAACTCCAAAATGAAGTCGAAGAAACCTCACGCGATTAATTGGCGAGTTGACAATCCCTTTAACTTACAATTTAAAATTTGGAGCGACTTTTTTAATTAGAAAAGTTCATGTACTCTTCGAAGATGTACGACAAGACATAAAATAAATTTCTTATCTCTAATAAGGTGATATGGGCCTAAGGTGTGCAGAGTCTTTAGAATTTTGATGCACATGTCACTATATCCAGTCCATGTAAAGATTTGATTAAATTTCTTTTGCTTGGTTCGAGAGGGGTTTGTTCTTACATGCTCGACATGCACGATTAGTTGTTTTACTCTCTTTCTTCTCTTTCTTTTCTTGATAATCATTAGCAGTTTGTTTATGCAAATATTAAATGAATAAGTTTAACTCACCTGATGGATTCAAGGCCAAGGTGATAATCTTTACTTTCTCGTATATATGTAACACTTATGCTGAGCATAAACTTTATTAAAAAACAGATTTGCTTTGTCCTAATGGCATAGGCAATTAGAACAAAAGCAACTATGTTGACATTTGAATAGAGATTAACTTTGGTACTCTGGTTTTGGTTTGGTTCATTCGTAAAAAACTAATCTTCAGGATCATAATTGAATCTTAATTCTTGCTGTATTAAGCCTCTAGTGCTCTGCCATTTATACTCTACACCATTTATGATAAGAGAATATAGAGTTTGTGTTCATGTGCATAGGGCCCACAAGTGCTTGAGAGAGAGAGACCCATTCTACATATGTGGAGTAGATGATTTTTTGCGAGCACTCCTCATGAAAAATAATTTATTTATATACTGAATGTAGGGGGTGGGATAATTTTCATTCCTACAAGAACTAAGTCTTTAAGAAAAAAGTTTACAATTTAATATTTTATGATAAAAACTAGACCATGTAACTACTTCACGTACAGTTTAACCCGGCGAATATTTGAGCTAAATAGGACATTTTGTCGCACCCATTACCTATATAAGAATTCTCTTGAACAGTTGCTTGTAACTTCGAAAGGTATAATTTTTGATCAATGAAAAATTTTATTAGCCAACGTGGTGTAGGGTATTTATTATGCCTTGAATGCAAAATACCTTATAAGAACAATATAAGGAAATGTGTGAAGATGTGTTTCGAACAGAGAGTAACGCATTGTAATCCATTATGCAATAAATACTACAATGCATTCTAGCTGAGTCCAAAATGCCTTGAATAACTTATCCTATTATTGTTTTCATCATTAACTCAAAAAATCGCTCATTTTTAATACTTGATCTTAAATAATTCATTATGTTGATCGGTAAGACTTAGTCCGCCTTCGTATAGGCGCTTGTTCTCTGACTCAAAAATAATATTGTAGGAAATCGTAATTCATTATCGTTCTTCTTCTTTATTGACGGCATTTATTAAAATTGATTCTAATCGTGGAGCAAATGAATAAAAATCAAAAAAAGCGTAATTACTTCACATATAAAATTATGAATAAAAAAATTATTCACAAGACATACGGTATGTGTCTATATATGTAAAATTAAGCAGGGTGGTCCGCAACGGCTGGTACAAACGAATGCATAATATCCTCATTGCATTGTGGAGTTTTGTGTGATTCGTTTGATCGAAGAGCGAACATATATATATATATGTGTATATATTATTTAGGAGATGTAATAAATAATAATAAAAATACCTTCGATTTGATGAGAATTTAAAAAAAAAAATTAAAAAAAAAAAATAAAAAATAAAAAAAAGTGTGCGCTTACCGCAAAGAAACACATATCAATTGTTGATGCCGACAAATTTAAAAATTACACTCATGCATTTTGTATGCGGATGAGGAGTACGATTCTGAGAGATGTAAACAAATCACAACGGGATACTTAAGGGAATAAAAAAATCATAATCAGGGATTCTCCGCTGGCCAGGCGGTAATGTGTGTATTCCGTTTAAGGAGTGTTACTTTTGTGCACAAACTTGCTTGCGCTTATTCGAAACAACAAAAACAATAACAACAACTACAATCAATATAGCATTGTGCTCGCATACATATACATGTACATATACATATCCGTATATATGATGGTACACAGAAATGCTAAAAAGCGTTAATCATTGACAAACACAAAGCGAACGGCTGGGACGGCTTATATAAAGCGTGTGGATCTTGTTAGCTTCAATGTCACATATATAAGACTTAATGAATTTGCTTGATCTGTTTATTATCATCGTTCACAGCGGCGGTTCTCTTTAGTAAATATTGTTATTTTCTTTTCTTGTTTTTTTCTTCTTCTTCATTTTCTTTCTTTCATCCTTGTATCCGTCCGTCATGTCTTTCGTTAAATAAACGCTTTTGTATATCATTGAATTGTGGCGTGGCTTTAGATTTGTGTTAACTGCTCTTCCTTCGCTTGCGTTTGATCTACATTAAGATATTATGGTCTCTTCACATATATAATGACAATAATATTAATAACAATATTATTAGAATACATTTACATATACATTATATAATATTTTAATATAATATATTATACACTAATCAAATAACATTATTATTATATGCCAGAATAGGGTAAAAATTGCCTATGTATTTATTTTAGGGATTCGGATTCAATGCAAAGTTGCATTAAAAAAAGTTTTTCGTTTTGTTGTTTTTATAAAAAAATTTTTCTTACATACATCGGTTAAAATGACGTATCCTCCTATGTATGTGTCTCTTATTTAATTATTATCCTCAATGGGTGAAGAAAAACTCCATTCCAAAGAACTTCCCGTTTTATAACGAAGTAGTTCAACTTGAACTATGAGATTTAGTGGACATTGATCAATGATGTATAAGCATTTGAAAATATTGAATCTGGGCTGTATGCTCAGATGTTCGGAGAATCAATTTAATTTTGATTTAAATACTGAACCAGAGATTCATTACCCCAGAGTCAGATCGGTAGTCTACCGAGTATACAGAAAACATCGATCATTGTCGAAAGGCGACCAAAAAAAGTAGTGTCATTAAAACAAGTGTAACTTGTCAGTACTATCGAAAAATCTTATGGGTCTATCAACAGTGTTGTTGTATATGTGGTAGACAAGACAGGAGACGTATTGAGTGATGTGTGAACTGAATATATTTGCTATGACAACAAAAAGAGAAGAGAGAGAATGAAAGATTCCAATGTATTCTATATCACTTCTTATATATGCATATTTGCCACTAAGCAGATATCCTCAACTAAATATCTATATATATATGTGTTTTTTTTTTTTTTAAGTGGAAAAGCATCAAAAGGGACCTAAAACCTTTTATATTCCTACCCACTATCCTGTGGCCCGACTGCTTAGGTATACCTACACAGAGAGGGCTTCCGTGGAGCATATTTATCACGAAGTTGTCTAGGAGAGCAGTCTCTCCAATTTCCGTCCGTGGTCTCTGTTGTTCGCTTAGGTGCTTCGGGCAGAGAATACATGTTCAACGTCTACTATAACATTGCAAGTACCACAGAAAGAGCCAGATTCGAATTTAAATCGGTATAGATAGGCTCGGAAGCACTCAAGACCTCTAAATAGTTGGGTCAAGCAGAAAGCTACCTCACCGTGCTGGTCCTAAATACACTGGCTTACGTTTGGTATGAGCTTGTGCGTCCATCTTTCCTCTTCGGATCCACTTCAACGCACCTGCCGTCCATCGATCTGCCGGAGCCTTGCCACTCGCAGCTTAGTACTTTTTCCACCCCTTCTATGCTTCTATTATGTATGCTGCTTCTTCAGCCAACAGATCGACTGGCATTCTGCTTTCAATGGCCATGGCAGGATTATCAGAAGTAGTGCGAAACAAGCGCAATTAATGGCAATGCGCACAAGCGATATGCTGCTAAGATGCCTTTTTATGAGGGGACGCTCACTGCCTTATGCCATACAACGGATCCATATAAAATTATAGCTCTTATCATACCGATTATTACGAGTCTCCACCTTTGCTTTGGGTCCCCGCGCGTTGGGCATTACTTGCATTATCGCCTTTGGAGCTTTCGACGTTCTCCGAGAGGCATGTTTGCGACGCGCTTTGAATGAAAATCTCTAGTCAGTGATTATATATATGAATGGAATTGCGTGCTGTGATAAAATGTCGACGCCAACCACTTCAAGCGTAACTTGCTACATCCTCTTCCTGGATGTTATTACGACCGGAGTGATAGAAAGCTTTATTGAAAACACTATATATACGTTACAATGGGAACATTTCAGCAGTAAATGTTACGGTGAACAAAGGAAAGAAATTGAAATTTTTATAATGTAGAGTCAATCATTACAAATATGAGGAAAAGGGTGGATGAGGACGTCTAAGGTATTGCATGTTTGCAATGGGTTAGGGGTCACTTGCAACTTGGATCTGCACTTGGATCTGTTGTGAGTGTGCCTCTGTCCTAATTGTGTGCATGATTTTTTTCTCTTTCTTACTTATTTATTTATACATGAATTTCTTTACTTCCCTTTATATGCTTGGTATTAATTTTTAATAATAATTAATAAAAGGTTTACTTTCAAGAGTTAATTGAATTCAGCTGTTAATTTATTTTAGTTGAGTTCCATGGGTCAATAAGTAAACGAATAAAATAAAAATTAAAAAAAATAAATATATATAAGATTCGAGCGCTGAAGTTTTTACTGTGTGCGTGAAGCACGCCTTTTTCTAACGATCCCAAGTTCTTGGCTCACACTTTCCCAACTTCGAAGTCTCAAACTTACAAAATTTCAAGACTCAGAAATATCAAGCCCTCAAGCATCGAACCCTCAAATTCTCAAACCCTCTTCACATCTCCGACCCTTTAAACCTTAGGAATTTTAAATCTTTTAGCCTTTAAATGTTTAAAGGCTAAACAAGATGTGTTAAATTATCTTGTCCTTGAAAACGCCCGCCCTTATGCAATTAACTTTTTCTTTGGTTTTTATGTTCCTTATATAAACGCACAGTTTAAGTGCGGGTTTGCTCTGTGGGATGAAGTCAACATTGCTTTCTTCGGCATTTTTCTAAACGCTCCCAGCTTTTAGGTGCAGTCAAATAAAAGCGACAGGATGAAAATGTTGTTTCGTGGCTTTTAGTTCTCCTCATTAAGAAAAGCTTTCTTTTTTATATCTGTTTCTACAGAGTTTCCCATCAGTTAATTGTATACAATCCATTCGACTATCCGCTTATTTTATATCGTTGTTACGAAAATGATTAAGAAATAGATAGTCCGCCATGCCTTGTCGTTCACCGTATTGAAAGCCGAATTAACATTCGCAACTTGTTTTATTCTACTTTCGAAATCCTGTTATTTATTGGCGTCCAGTTGGACGATTGTGCGTAGCCCAAATTGTTGTCTTTACTAAAAGGTGCGCTATCTCGATATTTGGTGCGCGCCTCTGCTAATGTAATTGGATGATATTGAAAGGATAAAAAAATGATAAGAAAAATTAAACAAAAATAGAAAATACAAACATAAATAAAAAACGATATCATACTTGATGTTATAAAAAATGTAAAAAAGAAATCCTTGTTGCTATTTACTATATAGAATATGTATACAAATACCAAAAAGTTACAATATGAAAAGCATGTTATAAAAAATTTCAAAGAAATTACGCAACGGCAGATGTTTGATTTGCTTTAGAGGATCCTAGAAACTATTAGAGAAATGTAATCTCATTACTTACTTCCGTAAAAAGCTTGGGATATCTTGACGGGCTGTCCCCACTTCGGTCGAAATTTCACCAATAATATGGTATCCCCTCCCATCCACATATGATGCAATGAAAATTATACTAACGTTTTCCTTGAAACTTATGGCAAAGTCTAAGTTGACTTTTCGTGTCCCGTCCTGAATGCGTTGCCAAAATCGAAACAGCTTTGAAAAGTGAAATTTATCCAAACTCCGCAGCGAAAAACTCGTTTGTTTTCAGCCTTAATTTAAGCGCCCCAAGCCAGGCTGAATGCTGTGAAAAGTTATTTTGGTGCCTCTTGACTTCTAGTTCATCTAATGCACTAGCACAGGAATATAGAATGCATCTATGCGTATTTAAAAGTATTTCCATTTGAGTATATATTAGTGTAGCTTCATCAAGACATTCCTTGCACAGATAAATTGCTGGGAGCGATTCGAAAGTCATTAATGACTTTGCCAAGAAATGAAAAGCGTGGGATGAAGTTTTTGACTTCACTCTACTCCGATGTGACAGCAGGCACGTCCGAACATGAAACTTTCAAGGATAGGAAATAAAGAAGAATATTTGAACACAGAAGGGATTACAGATTAATGGTAAAAACTCAAAAAAAAAATGTAAGAAAGTTATATTCGCCGGGGATCGATTCTCGCATACCCATAACTATGCTTTTCGCATTCTACTCGCCAAGTTCTTTTATTCGATACCCATATCGCTGGTATTATTAGGGAAAAATTATCGCCGTGTCCACTATATTCATTTTAGAATTAACCGATTTTTAGACAGATAATACATCTTCATTTGAGGAGTATACAAAATAGTTTTAAACGTTTTGTCTTGTTTGCCTTATGATAAATAAGAATTAAACCTCAAAAAAGTGAAAAAAATAAAATTTAATTACTATTAACTTTATGTGGGCACGGCTGATCGGTCCCACTTTTGGACCTAGAGAATAAAGTGTCTCGTAAAGTAAATAAGGAAAGTTTCAGTCTTCTAGCTTTAATAATTTCCGAGTAACAAGCAAAAACTCAAAAATTTTTGTTAAAAAAAACTGAGTTGTGTTCAGTTTACGCTCCATTGCGCACTTTTGCTCCAGTCAATTTAGCCCATTTTCAATACCAACCTGCGTGCAGAAACTTCCAATGTTTCTACCAAACTTGAAGTCAATATCTTCATTTTTGTGACCAGGAAAGTGCCAACAACACACACCACACAGACGGACGGACATGGCTAATTCAATTCAGAATTTCGGATTGATCAAGAATGTATATAATTTATAGAGTCTCTGAAACTTCCGTTTGGGTGTTACATATATTTTGGAAAAAAACAGAATGAGTATACGCCCATCTTACAGCGGTGAGTATAAAAAAAATTATTGTTATATATAATATATATACAATAAGCCTATGATGCATTTTTTTCGAAACATGAATTTTCGAGATGGACGGCCCATTATGGCAAATATAGACGTTGAAGATGCGTGGTTTGGTGCTACAAGCCGTTGGGTAGTTTCACGTTTTGGTGTTGTAAACTGAACATCCCTCAAGTTATAGCTGAGCTGTTGTTCGGTAGATGTAGACAAGTCGACGAGAATTACCTCACATGAATTCACTCCTGCAAGGTGTCCCGCGGAGGCTATTGGAATGTTGTTGTAATGGGAAGGTCTAAACCATATATTGAAAAAAGGATTTTTATCCACATCCCAATCGCAAGTGTGTTCTATTTCAGTGTACTTTCGGAACAACAAAATGGATGATATTATAAAACATACTAAATATGTGCAAAGATTTCATAGTTTGTTTTTTTTTTCTCCTTTTTACATCGTGTATGTGGTCGTTCGTAATATTGGTCTTCATCCTCTCTCTCGATTGATTTCTTTGGTTGCGAACAAAGATAATGAGTATGCATGGATATTATAAATATCCGTAAAATTGAAACAATAACTGACCAAATGAGTTGCGCCATCTGCTGTTGTTGTTTAAAATTATCCTTCGTTGTCCTTATTCTTTGCTTGCTGTGAACTCGAACGAGTATATTTTGTTTCGAAGGAACAATTTAGACGTCATACACGCATATACCAGTCTTGCATATGTAGACAGACATGCGGGCGTATGCTTTTCTTTATAGTTTTTATCATATTTTCTCTCCTACACGCACACATACACAAACACGCACATTTGCAAAATAAAAAATTTCATTTTTGTACTTATTGCCGAAGGATGCGGAGTATATTCATTTTGGCAGAAGGCACCGTCAGAAATCTCTCAAAGCACATATATTCTTGATCAGCATCAAATTCTGAATCGATATAACGGTGTTCGTCTGTCCGTCTGTTGTATGCATGTCCGTCGTAAACATTCTCCTCATCGCAAAAATGAAGCTATCAAGTTCAAATTTGGCAGAAACACTGGAAGCTCTTTGACGCAAGTTGGTATTGCAAATGGCGACGTCTGCTTAATCTTTTAGTGTATCATAATTTCATTTTGTTTCAAAACCTTTTAAATGGGCAGAACCAAGCTCCAAAAACTCCCTTAAAATGTATATAAGTTCTTGGCCAATTTCAAAGCAAGTTCGTCCGTTCATCTGTCCGTCTGTCCTCCGGCGCAACCGTATAGTATCTGTGATAAACATTCTCCCGTTCGTAAAGTTGACGATATCACCTACAAGTTTGCCAGAAAATTTCAAAGGGACTGAATCTTTGCAAAGAACACGCCTATAATTTTCTTACTTGTTTTTATTTTAACGGTCATCTAAAATCGCTCGATTATTTTCTTTGGGAATATTGAAAAATTACTTATTTATATTGCTTTGCTTAGTAATATATCGATTTTTTCGATTTATTCATTTATCGAAACGTTATCTGTAAACTTAAAACGTGAAAACGTTATAGCCAAGCAAGGATAACAATCACGCTATACCACGTCATCTAATCAAATTCTTTAAGATCCTTGTTATAAAATATCAAGTATTTTATTTCATGCCACAATATGAAGACTTGCTTTAGTGAGAAATCCCTGTTATATGGGGAAAGAAGCATAAGATGTAGAATTTTCTTGTAAATTTATCGATTTAATCATTATTTTGCTAAAAATACAATATTATTAATACAATTAGACCTCGTTGCTGTCGAACGATTAATTTCTTCCAAAGAATATAATATGTTGAAAGTTGTACCCATTGTACCTTTGACAGACAGCCGGTCTTCCTGTTTAGTTTTTTTATTTATTAAAAATGATGCGTTCAATAAAGTGAAACGAAATTTCTGAGTAGGAATGCGTTCGTTTGTTTAGTTGGATTGAAATGCACAGGCATATGTCAAAGCTTTTCTCTTCAGGTTCTCGGCCAGAGTACTACGTATAATGTGCATTTCTTTAAGCTTTGATATACGTCAAACTATTTGTGAAAAAAATGCCATTTTCGGGAATAGTTACTTTAAGATCCATCACCGAAGGACAAAAAACGAAACGTTTGCAACGCTCGGAAGGAAGCTTCAGAAAATACACAATGCCTGTATATTCTTGATCAGCAGAAAATTCTGAATCGATTTAAACATGTCCGTCTGTCCATCTGTGTAAAGTATGTCGTAAATTTTCTCATGGCCGCAAAAATGACGCTATTAACTTCAAATTTAGCTGAAACTTTGGAAGTTCTTGCACGTAGATTGATATTGAAAGTGCACGCCTCCAGCCCTACGTAAAGTGAGGACACATCTTTTAAAAATTGGTTTTTTTTTGCGCATCACTCATAAACCACAGCAGATAAACGTACAAGAATTTAAACGTACACTCTATGGACGATGTTTTTGCATCTGGACAAAAATGGAAAAAATTAACCACGCCTACATAATATTATGCTGTAACAAAATTGAATTTTTTTTGTCAACACCTAAATAATACGCAGAAGCAAGCTTTCAAAACCCAGTAAACTCTTGCCAAGTTTCAAAATTCGAACACACCTAAGCATGTCCGTCTGCCCACCTGTTACAAAAACATAATGCCGTTCGTATAAAAGAAAATATCGCTTGCAAAATTTGCAAAAGAATTTGAAAATAAGTCAAACCCTTCAAAAAACACGCCTGTGAACGAAAAACTGAGAACACTTTACTGAAAGTAAAGTTGTTTTGACTCATTACTGTCTGTAACACATACAACATATAAACTTTAACTTTTATTTTGAAAACAGAAAATATCAGCCGCGCCCATCCAATATTATCGAATATGAAAATGGAGTTCTTTTACTTTTCCATAGCCTTTCTAAAGATAATGGTGATGGGTACAAAAAATTCGATTATGGGCGAATAGAATTTTCTTACTTGTTTTATTTTTAACTATTATGTTGAATAAACTTGGATATAATATAAATAAAAAAATGGAAGGCTTATTCGTGTTGTATTGAGATCGTGTTATAAGATGCTTTGAAATCATTCAATGAATCAATCGAATGTGAATACGTATAGTATCGAAACCGTGCTAAGCCGCCCGTCTAAATATAAATTACTGAGGTTAGAAAGAGAAATCATCCATTTATTTTCCTCAAAAATAGATTCTATTGTCGCAAGATGCTAATGCCTTTTTTTTAATTTTGTTTATATTTTTTGTACTCTATTGTCGAAGAATTTATTTATTTATTTCTTTAATTTAAATAAATTATGAAGAAAATAATCATGAAATTATTGAGCTATAATTTGTTGAATTCAGTTCAGTTGCTCTTCCCCGTTTATTATGATTATATTCGAAATTTAAATATCTTGTCTTTAAAATTAAAACGCAATAAAAATAAATGAAACTATTATTTGAAGACCAAAGCAGACCGTAATTACTTTTCATTTGGATTTTTACGAACTATTATCAGATTCATAATAAATCTTAATTAAAATTACAATAAAAAAGGCGCTCAAATTTTTGAACGGATATCTCTTCGATTTGTTGTCGGAATTTTTCAACAAAAAAAAAAAAAAAAAAAAAAAAAGAAGCGCATTTCAAAGATTCACATGAATATTGTATGAATTGTTTTTTTTTTTTTTTTTTTTTTTTTTTTTTTTTTTTGTTTTTTATGTATATGTTTATTTATTTATTTTTCTTCTTTTTTGTTAAATAAAGTGCTACCGAAATTTAAAAGCGCTTGAGATCATTAAGAGACAAAAAGACGAGATGAAAGAAGTCGTAAAATCGGTCATAAAAATTTATGCTAATTTAGAATAGATGTTTAAAAAAAGTTTTGTCTTTAGCGTGTGTTCGTGTATTATTACGTATAAACAATAATAAATTAATAAGCAAAATATTTAGCATTTCACAAATTAAATCAAATTGATATTCATTTGAATCGATTTCATCGCTTCGAAATTAAAATATTTAAACAAAGAAAGAAAAAGTCGTACCTGTCGGCAAACTATTAACGATTTGAGAGGATTATAATTTGAATCGAGTTTTTGTTATACTGCGGCTTCTATTATTTCAATTTAAATGAAGAGGACCTATGTTAAGTGTATTAAGCATTTCATTCCTTTTGCTTACACTGCAACATATTATCACGTTTGATAAGTCGTCGGTGACATTGTCTTAACATATATAGAGTAAGGAAAACCGCTGATATTAATTCATTTTTACTATTACCCTCTAAGTACTCATACGCTACGATATTCGTACATATACTATGATATAAGTACTTTCATTATCCATTCAACCAACTGATTTTACTAACTATTATATTAATATCCATAATAAATTATGAATACTTACATTACTGTATATATAAAAACGTGTATAAAGTGGTCGCGATGCTCATCAAATTAGATGAGTAAACAGTTGTCAAGTCTTTAAGAGAAACTTTGTGCAATTTGTTTTAATCATTCCGCGTCACTTTGTTTACAATCTAGCACTTGCTGAGTCTAGCATTTGCTTACTTGAAATTATTTGCCTAATATCTCCCATCAGTTTTCCCATTCGTTGACAGGATTATTGGGACAAAGCTTTGGCAAATGTCAATATACGGTCAGTACGATTTTAACAACAACAAGTATATACGTTGATAAGATTGTACGCATCAAGTAAATGTAATATGAAGAATATAAAGTTTTTCAATCATAAATAAATTAAATTAAAATGAAACGCATTTAAAAATGCGAGTAAGACAAACACATGCATTATTTTTCGGTTAGGTAGGGTTCTCTAAATTTCGTTGCTTATCTGGAATGTATGTGTATAAATATTAATTCATATATTTTAATATTTAAATGAACCGGTACGTACATGCATACAAACGCGCGCTTGCACATTTGTAAAATTATTTAACGCACATTCACCGTCGTCTGCTGACCGTAAAAGACAAATGCAAAAAAAAAAAAAATCAGTAAGACCAGTAGTCACTAGTCGCTACATGATATAAATTAACTGTTTTGACTTTGCGCAATGGATGGCGGTGTCTTTTGTTTCATATTTTATTTTATTTTTTTATTTTTTTTTATTTTTTTTTAATATCTTTGTGCTTTATATCTTTGACTAGTTCATGTGCTTTCATTTGTAACGCTACTGTTCGCTGCTATGCGTGTGCTATTTGGACATATCGAACCTTGGCTGATGTTGGAATCCATCATCAAACGATTTATTTTGTAAATATTTTCATTTTTCATTTTCTTAGTCTAAAATACGTTTACTACATACATACCTACATGAGTACTCTTGCTCAATTTAAATTCAATTTGATTTTAGATTCTCTCAAGTTTTCACATGCTTTCTTATTTTTTTGTTGTTTTTAAACAAACAATTTTTATCAATACTAAATGAGTTTATGGTTTGTTCGAGTTCAGAACTCTGTCGAAAATCATATCAACTGCAGTTCCTGTAAAGGAAAGAGCGCTTAGTTGGAATCCTAAATTGGCGAGCAAAAGCTTATTCGTGCAATCATTCGTGGAATTATCAACAATTTTTAACCCTTCTAAACAATCCCTATGTAACTGCTTTCTGTTGATTTACACAATTAATAAAAATGATTGCGCCACACTTTCATCTTAAGCGCATTCACTTTTTTTTTTTTTTTTTGAATAATGTTTGCCACCGATTAATTAGGCTTTCCTATGTACGCACATTTGCTTGTTTTAAATAAAATTAAAAATAAAATTGAGAAATCGTTTAGAAGATGAGCTATGCATCTTCTTTTCGTCCACGGGAAGAAAGCACAGCAAGCAATAGTAAATCTTTGATATCCATCATCAGCAGCGTAGAGAAGAATTTCAAATTCTTCGTTTCTTTTACGTTCATTCGTTTTATGTTTTTTCACCTAACAATAATATTTTTAGCCACTTGTGGTGGAACATCTGATAGACTTACTTGGGATAGATCTACCTTTTATTGTGCTGATTGATTATTTATTGAACCTTGGTATAGATTTGGCTATCTGCATGTCCATCTGTCTGTATTGTTGTTTTCAACCTAAAGGTCGCAAATTTTTGCGATATTTTAGTGAAATTTTGTACACCGACACGTCTTGCCCTAAAGACGAACATTATTGAAAATCGTTCAGATTGGGCCATTTTTTCGGCCACTTAACGTATAACGATTTAGTTTGGAAAGTCGTTACATCAGTAATATGGAGTAAATGAAGCGGTTTAGGGTGGGCCGTGGTCTACTAAGTACTTTTTTTTGTCACCACATTAAGACGAATTATAGAGTGAGATGGAGAATGATGATAAGGGAAGGAAATATTGTAAAACTGAGACTATAATCTTCTAAAATATCAAAAGCCTGAACATGTAAAAATTAAAAATTTCTAGCGATGGCCTAAGTGTCATACAGCTAACCCCCGTATAAAACGGCATCTCACATAACACGAATTCATTATGAGACGTTTCGAGTTTTGGGAACAGCCTCGTATAACAGTCATGCTATTCTAAAACCTGAGTGTAACAAAAGCTTGCTGTTGAAAGCAAGCTTTAACCAAGTTTTTAATCTGAAATTAGGGACATCCTCTAGTTTGCTAGAAAGCATAAGAAAAGCCCTAGACTTAGGACGTTGTTGGAAAAAGATTTGAATTGAAATCCCCGACTCTCAGTCGAAACTTTTCCTGAGACTCGTTAGTCATAAGAGTAAAGACTTGGAAGTTGTCAAAAAATCATATGAATTTAGCCATAAAATCCAGACAAGCCACACGGCTGCCCCATTTAAATGGCAGAAATGGCAGAAACGGGGAGATTCTCTTTAATTTTACTGCGAGCTTCGCTGCAGTCAACAGTGATGTGTGGCTCGACTAGAGATAGTTCTCTAAAATCTCACGTCTTTACGATGTCGCACAAGCAAACTAACTAATTGCTATTCACTTTATCTTTGCCATAAAAACATGCTCACTGCTAACCTAAAATGCTTACTTACGTGTCAGCTCACACTGGCAAAAGTCAAATTGCATTTTATTACCGTAAAACCCTGTTAAGCCCAATTCCTTGTTCCTATTAAGGAATACCGAAACGAAAACAAAATTTACGGATACAATCATGCCCTATTTAATTAGCTAAACTAAAATGTCCGTTGAAGGCATTATTTGCAATCTGATACCCTTTCTGACGGGCAATCACGTTAGACAGAGCATCGTTCCTAATTGTAATTAAATTCACTATCACAGAATGGAGTGTTCGGCTTTCGGCTCCAATCTATTGTCATTGATAGGATTCCGTTTTTGCTCGATAGATATAAATTTGCTTTTTTTCTTCCCTCCTGCATCTTAGGGCGAAAGCTCTTTTATTTATTTAAATCTGAATTCCGTTAATGATCCTTTTTGATGGGAAAACAGACGTTCATAATCACCGTTGGCTTGAAATATGTTGGTGGTTTCCCAATTTTCAGCAAGGTGGTGTGGCCATCCGCGATCCTGAACGCTCTGGTTGCTCGATTTTGCCAGTTGTTCGAAAAAACATAAAAAAGTGCGTAAAATCGTTTTAGAAAACCGAAAAGTGCAGTTGCGGGAGATAGCTGATATCTTTGTGGTGTGACAGGACTGTATGTTTACTACTTTGCATGAATATTCGTCCACGAGAAAGCTCTGCTCGATGTGGGTATCGTGTTTACTCGCTTTCCAACAAAAGTGTTGATCATTCACAACGCTTTTTGCAGCTGTTTAGGCAGCAGTTTTTGGGAACGCGATATCAATCGAATCGATATCGAATTTCAAGAAAATACCCACCGAAAGAAGATATGGCTTCAATGAGAAATTGAATGAAACCTATATTGAAAGGACAAACTGCTCCTTAAAAAGGCATAGAAATGTCGGAGAAGCGTTGGACATTTTTGAAGAAGACTATGCTGAAGAATTAACCGGATTCTTTATTATTGATGCTACAACTTGTTGTTTCATTGGACCAGTCGCTCAGTGAATGTACCCTGTAAATGGTGGGGCAATGATGGTCAAGCAAAAGGGGAAAGGAGAAGAAAATAATATTTCCGTATATTCGACTTGAAAGTGAAAATATTTGGACCGTTAGGTAAAAACATGGCAGGTAGTATGTTTTAAAAGTGATCAGCGCGATGAGAAAGCGACGAGTTAAGATAGTGGGTTGCCTTTTATGTAGGAAACTCCTAGACGAGTGTGTGGAAGAAGTAAAAAAATCGACTATCTTTCTTATCTCTGTGGAAAACTTGCTCTAGCTATACGTAAGCACAATGGAGCTAATATTACGGTGACGCTGAATGGTATCGAAAACGATAGACGCACTCTCTCGGCCATGAGCGTCTGAGCCTTTCACACTACTCACTTGACCGTCTCAATCGAGACCCTGGCAGGAAGCAGGAAGTGGGTTGATTGGGTTCTGCTTAGATATAGACGGTGTACATGGTACGCATGTCACCCGCAATGATATATTTTTTGCAGCACTTTAAGAAACCTACATCGAGAATATTGAGAGTTACCGATTCCCCTACGTCGACATCATCAAAGAGCAGGGATTCTTCACTACTTCGTCCATGTGTTAAAAGACAGTATTGTATGCGGCTGTTCTTAAATGTTATCCCATCACTTCATGAACGATAAAAAGCTCTTGCTAGCTTTTGATGCGTCAAAAATTTTGACATGTAGTCGCTGATCGTCCAGCGCTTTTTCATGCCGAAGTATCTATTTGCGTCTTTCGCAAGATTGTTTTCGAAGCACTTTTATTGGGTTACTTAATTCAAAATGTCAAACGTTAAATATTTCCGCTTCGGATTTGGCAGCGTCTTTGGAAATTTGATTTAATTAACAATTGTCTTTTCGTTTAACCGAAGCTTTCTTTTTAAGTGAAATTGAAAACTGTATTCTTTGAATGATTATGTTTTGCATCATAATGAAAGCCGCTTTCACTAGAAAGATATCACATATTTTTACTTCAATCTTATCCATCATCTTCTTAATTAAATTTTTTTCATAACAATCCATAAGTCAATAGTTTACGATCCATAAGCTCGTAGCATATTTTGTTAAACAAAAACAACTAATCAATAAAAATTGAATGTTGGAATAATTTTTATAAAATCATAAATTTTTTTGAATGTGTATTAAGTTATATCTACCATATTTATCTAGATTTATATTATTACAAAACATTCCGTCATTCCCAATAAAAGAGTGAGCCTAACGTACTCTGTAATGATTTTTCCGCATAAGTTAGTTTAGCACCAAAAAACACTGGAATAACTGGTTGACAACAGCCTTATCTGTGTGTCGGTAATGCTCGAAATAACGTCTAAGATAAACTCTTTTACCGACCTGCTTTTACTAGTATATGCTGATATGAATTCAAAATGCTTTGAAGAAAACAAAAAAAAAACAAAAAAACGGTATGAAAATATTGCTGTGCGTATTAATTATCGTTGATTGGCAAGCATGACAATGTTATCGTTTTTCTTTTGTGTTTCAAAAGCCTCCTTAGATTTCCTTTTTAGGATTTAGAAAAAGTAAATATAAATATAATAAAAATTATTAAAGAAAGAAAGCAGGATATGTTGCAAGAAGAACATCAATACTCAGTAGCAATACGCAGTCTGCGGACAGCAAAAAACATATTTTCAAATCAAATATGATTTTGAGTGCCATGCTAGGCTAAGTATGAAAATGAATCGTGAACGCATTTTTCAATGTGTGTGCAAGTAGCGACAATCGTATAAATTATTTTCTTTAAAGAATTGTTTATCGCTAGCTAAATACTGTCTCCATCTTTTGTGCAGAATATGAAAGGACATCTGGAATATTGAGGCTATGTAAGCAAACGTCCATTTCTTGCTTATCGACACAAGGGTGGTGCCATTGCAACAGGTGCAAATCGTATGGTGGAGCGTGTGATGAATAAGTCGCAATGCCGTTTAGTGCATCTACCGTTTCCTGGACAGAGTTTGCAATTCGAGTTCCGTTATACTGAAAAATCAACCTTTATAATATCTTTTCATATTTCAGTGACCAGCAAAATTGGACCAATTGTTCTTGACAGCGTTGTTCAAGGAGTTTAAACAGCTGACAACAGCCTGTACCTTTCTAATTCTGCTAACTGTCTCGGCTTCACTGCTGATGACATTCGTTCTGTTGACACACACCATTGCTTTTGCATTTCCGATAATTTATGTTTGTGTTCATGTTTTCGAATTGAGCAGAGAGAGTAATATTCCTCGACTTGACTTCAAAAGGCCACTTATTCGACGCTGATGTGTAAAGTGCAGTCCTTTGCACTCCTATGTCAAATATGGCTTGATAACTCTTATGCCGAGATAGACTCGACCTTATGTTATTTGAAATAATCAAATGTTTTTCCCCTTCCTTCGGATACTAAATCTAGCGTATTCCGTATACTCTTCTCTTCTGGGACACGTCCCCTACGATATTTCTAGATGCGGTATACATTCGTTTACTGAAATCCGTCAATTTGAAAGACAACTTCTGTGAATCGGCCCAGCCGCAAAATAAGGACAGGAAGCTGAAATTAGCACAAACATTCTCTGATCGATTAGGAGCACGTGGTTAGAATGTGGATGTGTGTGTTCACATACAAGGACGCAGTGTAGAAAAAACTAAAACAACCTAGAAAAGTCTTGATAATTTTTGAAAATTTTAGTCTTCAACTTTCGATCTCCTGCAAATATATTTTTGAAAAGCTTTTACGCGAGTATTTGCTTGAATTACCTCCATAATCGGTGTAAGCATTTACGCTCATTGAGCTTTTTATACTGGTATACGCACATTTTATACACATTTCCATAGAGCGGCCATTATTTTGAGAAGGAAGGAAGGATTCCTTCGCAGGAATAAATATGTAAGTTATGAGTTGATCTTCACTGTTTTGAAATTGTCTCAAGCTGGCATCTTCAACCCCTGAAGAGAGCTTATTCTTTGTTATTAATGAGACATTTTTGCAAATTGCCTCAATTTAGAGCAAACGTTAAGTTTATTTATTTATTGTCTGCATATTTATCTCAAAAGTTGTCGGATAACTTAGGTCATACCGCAGTTGAGAGTTGAATCCGCGACCATTGACTCTTTAGTCGCGATCCTTTGCATTGAACGTATATACCGTTTAGTACGAGTAGCATCGAAGCTGTGCGATAAGTCAGTTTATGTGGATTCTATGGTTTTAAACTACCATTCCACTGTTTGTTGTTTTTTATGGTTGCAGTATTGAAGCTTTCTATATGATGTGAGGCGTCCAGAGAATTTTTGGGGAAATGACTCTTCAATGTTTGATAGAGAAGGAAGATAATTAAGATATTAAACTTAATGTATAGCGACAGTGGTAATAATTAGAATGCCATCGATAGGTTTTTGAAAATATTTTCACGGAATCAAAAGTTATAGACGAAAATATGGAAAAATTGGCGATGTTTTTGCGAGGTTTTCTTCTACATTCTAGGCATGCGTATCGACAAATTACAATTACTTTTTAACCGTTGATTTTTAATCGATCAAGGAGTGCTTGTGACAAATATCAGTTTGTTATCTCCTTTTTGTGACTTTTGCGATATCAGAGGATCACAGCGATCCTTTTCGATAGTAATTAATCATAACGTAAGTAATGATCATGGCGTTCGGTTGATCAGAACCTTAAGATGAGTAACTTTTATCTTCTTGCCTTAGTATAATAAGTTTAATTTTAGATGAAACCTTTTTTTCCTTTATCTGAATTTTATTCAAAAACTTTTTTTTTATATTAATTTTTGCATATATATTTTTCTCACATATCTGGCTCTATCTTGGAGCTATCTTTTCCCCCTTTTTCGTTTGAGATATACAAAATACGTGATTCTAACTTTGCTTCATCAAATTTATTCATGTTAGTTGCCTTGTATGTGAGAAAGAATAATTGATTGTACACATTAAACATTTTCTGAAAGAAGACTATTGTATGAGCTTAGTATATATACTCTTTGAAGTTCAACAAGATGGAGGTTGTACTAGATTTGAGTGTATTCATTGCGCCCAATACGCCCAGATATTGCAAGCTATCCCCGACCATGCCATTTTGCTGGGTTTGTGTCTAAAATCCATTGCTTACACATTCAAAAATCAAATTTCATATATGTGTGTATATCTACCAAGACGGGGTATTGTGTTTCATCTCAAGTTTCAGGAAAATCTCAACGCCAAAAACCCGGGCAGATATGTAAACAAACACTATGCGTTTCGAAAGGCAGCTAAAGAGAAATTAAATGATTTGTGTCTCTTGCGAGAGAGCAATTTTTACTCCATAAGCAAAAATAACGAATGACAGAGGACTTTGCATTCACTCATTCATTGACTTCATCAATGCAAGAATTCGCCGTTATTCTAAAGTTTTAAGCTTTTGAGTGATGAAAGGATCCAGTATTACTTGTCAGCTTAAATCTTATATGTAGTGCAAGCAATTGTCGTTACTTGGAAGCTACAAACTTCTATCCAAACTTAGGCGAAATGATGTCCAATACAAAGTTGAACTACGAAGCTTTAACACGTTAATAAGAACGACTTATTTTAGAGAGCAATCTTTAATCTAATAGTTTTAGAAGTTTGAAGCGGCACTGTTTTGATAGACTTGCTCAAGTATCAGCTTTAGCGCTGTGCCATTGCTTGCTCTTTCATTCTTATTACTTCTGGCTTGGACGAGAATTCTGTTAAAGCCTTTTTGATATGACTTTGTGCTGTATTGAACAAAGTACATGGTGTTTTGAAGTGCCTTTACGCAAAAAATTCGAACAAAGCAAAAAAGAAAAATGAAAACAAAGGCAACAACAACGTAGCAAATACAATTCACACAAGTAGAGCTCACTGACGAGTGTGATGTCGAAAATTCCTCCAATAAAACATATTTGTTGATATAATGCAAAGCACATAAAGAATATCGTAACGTTATGTAAGATCACGTAACAGAGTAACATTAAACTTTAGGCAATCGTAAGTTTGTAAAGTCATATATTAAAATATTGGACGATTGCTCTACTACTTAACTACTTCCTGAATTGAATTTAAAATCCACGGAAAGATATATCTTTGAAGTTCAAGTTAAAATATTTTGATCGCCGTAATCGCGATTTTCGGTAGGTGGGCAAGCTGAATTGATTATATTAGCCTGCCGCAGCAATACGAGGAAAAATAAAAAGGCAATTAGAAAAGGTTCACTATTTCGTTGCTAATAAAACTTTGTTTGCTTTCCTTATATGAAAATGAATTAAATCCAATTTGCAAATCTTGGAAGGAAATATTCCTTCAAGTTAGAATATCCAATTTTCCATATAAAACTTGAACGGACAAATTGAAACAATAGAGAAAGATAATCAATTGACCTTAAAGATACCAATACCCAGTGGTTTGTTTGTAATCAATGGAAATACAAACCATTACAATATTTGAATAAGTTTCTGAACTCACTACTACTTTGAGCAAAACGATCTACTCGTCTGGTGGAAAATGCAAATCATCCAAATAGAATAGTTACAGCCATGTGATTATCGGCTAATGTAATGTTTTGATTACTTTTATCAGCCCTGTGTATTCTGTACATAACATCACGAACGTGCCGCTTTCTGTTAAATAACATCACGAACGTGTCGCTTTCTGTTAAATAACATCACGAACGTGCTGCTTTCTGTTAAATGGCAGCACCTTTATACTCTATATATTATAACAGCCTAAGAGTATGCTATGCTTTAAAGAAAAATGTAGCTAAAGAGAAATGTAGTACACATACGAGCTCCAGTTTATTTTCAATTATTTGCTCTCATACAATCGAGTAACGGTTAGAAGAAGAAAACGGACTTTAATATATGAAATAAATGATTTATCTTTTTTAATTAAAAATGAAATTATAATAATTATATCAAATATATGTTTCAAATATAAAATGTTGCAATTGCGAAGCTTTGATTTGTAATTATTTACAGGACAGGATCGTTAATAAATATATTTTTGTAATATACTTTACGTTGTTAAGGGAACTGGCAGCACTACTTCCCAGTGCTGTTTGTATGAATGAATGACAAACGCAATGATTGCAAAGAAATCCAGAAACGACACCTTGCATGAGTTATGACCAAAATACAATCAAGAAACGACAACTTGTATGCGTTATGATCAAAGTACAATCAAGAAACGACAACTTGAATGAGTTATGATCAAAATACATTTTATATATATATATATATATTTTATTAGAAGCAAATTCAAGAAAACATGTTAGGTTTACTCATAGAAAAGAATCCCCAACAAAATACTATAAGTGGACAGCCAAACACAGAAAAATCAAAGATTAAAGTTTATGCTACTTGTGCTTATATATATTACCCGCTAAGCAAACGCACCCACAAGCATACATATCAATATATCCACAGTTAGGAATACTTGCGATACAGAATTCAGTACTTGTGCTGCCTTTATTTTTTTTCGCTCTCTTGTTCTCTTTCATAGCGTTTGTTTATATCGGATGCATTGATCTATCATGTGATAATTTTGTTGCGTGAATGTCGCTAGCGAAATGTTTTATATTATAATGTATAAAGTGCTTGTTACATGAAAAAAATATTTTGAGAGATGTTTTTAGACAGAAGAGTTTTGCTTGATGTAGAGAAATTTTCGCGTAAAAATGTTGGTAAAGTTTTTATGTCGCACGGGATTAAAGTTAATGTATTATACTTTTCGCCATATTTTTCTGTGTTAAGTCGTGTACATAGTAATTGGACAATTGATAGAAAAGGCATACATGACATGTAGAAAATAACCGAAGAATGTGGTTTTCTCGTAAGTTACATAAAGTTTTCTTCTGGCAAATATTTCGATTGATAATCTTTCCAATAAGCATATTTTAAATGAATTGTACCAAAAAAATATTATAGAATTTATTTACACGCCTATTTAATAGCTGAAGAATACGTAAAGAAGTGCTTTTGTTTGAATAGCATCGTTTTGCTTAGCCAATACTCATTCAAAGGTGTATTATACTATATTCCAAATTTTGGTTTGCAGTAGGGTCGTGATATAAGTTAACCTTGTTAGCTTAAAGAGTTTTAATTTATTTAGGAAACGAAGAAATCATGGTGCATAGGCTTCGAATATTTTCTGAGAAAGAAGTCACGTAAAATGAGTAAGCAAAGTGCCCCGAACGATATGTCATGCGAGATAAGAAAAATTTGCAAGAAATATTTGAGATATATCTGTATGCAAGTATTGTATGTTACATATATATATATTATATACATTATATACAGAAATGTTTGCAATGTACATTTTTTGTTTTAATTAGAAGAATAAATACTAAAATTTATATTGAAGCATCTACGGAATAAGTGCCTAAAACTTTGAAAACTTCAATTTGAGTTGATATAAAGGATGACACAGAGACAAACTAAATATGTGGCATTATCAGATTTGGCACTATTTCGTACACCTACTCATACGCACATATGTATATGTATGCACGTGTGTATGTGCGTATGTGTGTATGTGTGTATGTATATATATACATATAATTAGAAAAAAACGTAGCTATGTGTATGCACATGCTTCGTCAACATTCGATAATGTGCGCTGTGATGTCAAGGAACCTTTTCACAGACTTCTCGTCCTTACAAAAAGGCAAAACGAATGCGAGAGCAAGTAATCGAATATGGTATTGAATATAATAGTGCTGCAACTGTCACATTAATAAGCCCTTCAAATTCGCACTACAGTTTATTTTTAAAACTATAAAATTTCTTTTTGAAACTTAACTTAATGCGTTAGCTCTTTTCGATAATAGAACGGAATCAAAATTCTGTTATTGTTCAGAATTTGAAGAAGCAGTTGAGCAGTTTTTTTTTTTGTTTTTTGTAAAGTCCAGTAAAAGAAATATAGAGAAAAAGTAGTAAAAAATTTGCATACACAACAACTGCAAAAAGCATGCAATACATTGCCTGTATCACCAGTATATATGCATGTATTAACATTCATTCTTTCATACGTTCTTCTCTCTCTCTCTCTCTCTCTCTCTCTCTCTGTATGAAAATGTTTTTATTATCACGAAAAATTGTAAAAATGTTATGTTTATCTTTCATTTCTGCTGAATTTTTCCAAGTAAAATGCTTAATGTGTCGTTTCATTTATACCATTTGTTTTTATTGCTAAGGAAAACTATATATCATTTTAAGAAATTTTGAGGTTAGAAATAGAGATAGCATCAGAGTTACTTTCAATATGCAGTTGTTTTCGTACTACGATTTCTGCATAGAATGCGACAAAAACACTACCATTATGAAAGAGAGAATAGACGAAAAAGAGAAATTTTTAGAAAATATGCAAAACTCATGGGAAGAAAATTTGAAAAAGAAAGAGAAAATCTTGCTTCTTGATTTAATCATCTATGTGGTGTATGTTAGTGACACCCTCCTGGTCTCAAAATTAAGATATAAACTTCATATTTAGTAAAAACATTGCAAGTTATTGCACGCAGGTTGGTATTGGACCAAATAGGTTAGACAAGAAGTCCGCAACGGAGCATAATCTGAACGCAACTCCGTTTTTCTTAACAAAAATTTGTGGCTTTTTGCTCGTTACTTGGAAGTTATTAAAGTTAGAAGGCTGCAATTTTCCACAATTACTTTACGAAACACTCTACCCTTTACATGTAAAAATGGAAAAAATCGACCACGCCCACACAAAGTTGCAATTGATTAAATTTTATTTCTTAACCTTTTTGAGATTTTATGTTTATTTATGATAATGAAAACAAGATTGAATGTGTAAAACTCTTTTGTATATTCCTCAAATGAAGATAGATTATCTCTCTACAAATGGGTTAATTCTAAAATGAATCGCAGTGACTACCACACGCTGCGATTAATTTTTTCTTAATAATACCAGCGATATGGATATCGAATAAAAGAACTTAACGAGTACAATGCGAAAAACATAGTGGTGGGTGTGCGGGATACGGCCCCCCTCCCCCCTCCCCCGGATATAACTTTCTCACTTGTGTTTTCCTATCCTATTAAGAAGAGCAAAGTCTTCTTCGAATTACTTTTATTCGTTTTCTCATATTTTGGAATTAAAAAATCATAAGTTTTGCGAAAGCGTACAAATTTCATATCGTTTATCCGGTTTCAATACAGAGTGCGAGAAAAACACCGCTAATGCAAAGCTTTTATCGGAATTATAAAATTCGACGCGTGTTTTCTCCCCATCATAGAGGGATCGTATTTTGCTAGTTTTGTTATAAAGCTGTCAAGATTGAGAATAAATCATCAGTGACTACATTTGCAGCTATTTCTGACCATCATGAGTTCCTTGAAGGATAGTGTAACATTGATTTTTCTATCAAATCACCACTTGGTTTTTATATACTAACTAAAGGTTGTAAGTATTCAGGGTTTGCCCAGGACAAATTGAATATATCGATTAATAATTCGTAAATGCCTACGGAAGAAAGTACATTTACATACACAATAATGACACAATCAGTTAAACGTTTCAATGCTGACTTGTTAAGATCACCAAAATGAAATTTCGCATTTCTTTGGAAAAAGAGTATGATAAGCAAAATCCCAAAGGATTGTTTTCGGTATTCGACTAATACCAGCATTCGGAATGATAAGACATGCTGCATAAGTCTAATAATTTACCTCAGAACTTCTTTTATATCGGATGCAATCAATTGGTATTGTTTTTGTAAAAATAATATCACAAAGAAAGAACAGTTGGACATTTGCATTCATTAAGGTGGTAGAATACAGAAAGTTTTCCATAAAATCAGTTTTTGTTAAAATCAATTGCTTCCTTTTGTGCTTTCGACCTTTTAGAATATGTGGAAAAGAGTTGATTGCCCGAATTTGTGCTTTTTCTGGAAGGCAGCCACCTGCGTACTACGAACAGTTGTTGAAAGTTATAGCCTAATGTTTTACTTGTTGATTTCTAGCTTCTCTAATACATTAACAGATCTCTTTAGAAGGTGTGTGTTTAGTGTAACTGATGTGGAAAAGAGTTGATTGCCCGAACTTGTGCTTTTTCTGGAAGGCAGCCACCTGCGTACTACGAACAGTTGTTGAAAGTTATAGCCTAATGTTTTACTTGTTGATTTCTGGCTTCTCTAATACATTAACAGATCTCTTTAGAAGGTGTGTGTTTAGTGTAACTGATATGGATCTGAGAACGATTTGAAAGTTTTCACATTTTTGCCAAGAAATTGAAAGTTTGGCATCAAGTTTTTGATGTTGGTTATGAATTCCGTTATATAATTGTGTATTCTTTTTGCCGCCCCTTCTCCATCATTTTGAAACATGCAAAGTACAAAATCTGCGATCCTCTCTTTGGCAGACGCGGCAAAACAGCCACTTTCAGGCTTAAAATCGTCAAGGAAAGAGAACGAAGAGAAAGATTTGAATTTGGAAGAGCATGTTATGGTCCTGAAATAGCAGATTAATGGAAAATATTAAATAAACATTCATTATGATAGAAAAACGTGTGCACAACACATGTCAAGACTTTTTCAAGTCGGCAAGCAGCATAATTCGAATAACGTTTATCCTTTTCATTCAAATTTTTTACTGTATCTTCAAAACAATATTCTCCAATGAAACACGTGATATCTTTTCGATTAGTTAATTTAAACATTAGTTAATTTGAACATTTTTATTAATAAAAGAATGGCTTTCATTCGCCAATTACACAAAAAACAACATAAAAAAGCAGAAACCTCTACGTTTTTTACTATATATGGGAATGTAGGGTAAATGATTTTTTTGTTTTTTTTTTTTAATTCAAATTAGGACTAGTTAGTTGTACTGCTTGGCGCAGAGCCCCTTGAAGTGCAGATGTCGCCAGAGAATGTCTGCAGTGTTGCCATTTTTCAATATTTTCCAAAGATAATTTTTTTTTCCAATAATTAAAGGTATGCTTAAGAACGTCTTCAACTATTATTAATCTGCTAAAAAGTCTCTTTTTTTAGGCTGTCACATAGGTACCCGATACCCGATAGACGTTCATTGACGTCTATCGGGTGACCGCTCTCCGACGCTTCATACTTTTAGTCAATTCAAGGTAAATTCAGAGTTAAACCCCCGCACTACATCCAGGTTGTTCTTAATTAACATTCACACATTTCTTAAAAAAAGTTATTTGTATTTCTGTGTAATTTAAACTTAAATTGTTCAATTTTAATTGGCCTTTGCTCTTGATAACAAAATCAATAACGACGAAATGAGTCAAACAATAAAAACTAAATGAATAAAAATTCATTAAACTCACCCAATACCAACGACAATCGGTGAGAAATAGTAAATAAACATAAAAAAACAAAAAACAAAAAACAAAAAACAAAAAACATATAAGTAAAACGCACGGTACGATCCGAATTTCAATGTAACTTATCCTAGCAGAACGATTGTCCTTCATCGATTTCAATATGTGTTTAATAGTTTTTTCATATCGTTGTGAATGCAGTGATTTTTGGGCATTGGCCTAATTTTGTTTGGAAGTTTTTCATATAAAAAAACATCGAATGACGTCTACAAATAATCGCATTTTCGACGAAGTTGTGTCGAAAAGCTTACAGCAAATTACCAGTCGGTAGGCCAATGCATATCATCTGGACGAAATTGTAGACGCAAACAAAAGCGTGAATGGTTTCTTTCACTTACTTTTTGTTTATCTGTTCAAATTTCTCACTTACGATCTGCGAAGGCACGGTAAGCCGAAGTGATTTGAAGGAAACGAAACTACGAATCCAGTTTGATTGTAAGCGCGCTACAAAATTCAAATCAACTGATATCGAAAAGTAATTGTATGAAAAAAATAGTTATCGTGGGCCATGAATCACCACTAAATACTCTATATCGTCTTACACTCCTTTCTATAAATGGCATTGCAAAATAAGACGTTATATGGGAAAGGGTGGAGTAGAGAAAGTTGATCGATTCGGACCATTTACAATAGCGTTCGGTCTTGGGCCGAAATATGTCAATGTAGGTTGAACAGAAAAGTACAAGATGGACCGAAGGATAGATAAGACGATTCAGAAAATCATTCTGCATCGATTGGCATAGCAAAAGCTGAGTCTATCTCAACTCCTTGTGGATATTGCATACATCCGTACAAACTAAATATGTCCTTACACCGCAAAAGTTGTAGGGTATAAAAGCATATAAGTTGCCCTAAACTAAGTTATATATGTACTCAATAAATCTATTCATGGCAATGTGAGAGGGCAGATTTTGCATGCCGACGCTTATGATAAGAGTGTTGGAAGAGGCGAAATAATATAATATGTCCGCCTTGCAGTCAATGAATAAATTTCAATAACATTTACAAACTGTTTATGAATTGTTTTTCCCTTTTTTTTTTTGTTTTAGTCTTAAACAACGAATTAAAAATAATCTTTTTGTAAAATTCCGCATATAAAAATTAAAATTAATTAAAGAAATACACAGGCTGTGACGTTATTCTTCTGCATTAAATTGCATTGCGAATGTGTTTATTATCATAAATTTTATTTAAAATAAGTTAAATCAAATTTATTATAATGACTATGGTTTTTTTTTTTTTATTTTTTTGACAGGATTTTTTTATTGCTTGTTCGTAATATGTATAATAAAATTTTATCATAAACAAAACAACTGAATAATTAATGTAATAAATTATAAAAAACAAACAATTATCGATACAATATAAATATGTGTACGTACGCAAATATACATATATACATATATATATGTTTTTTTATACATATATATATGCATATTTTTTGTGAGGAATGAAAAAAAAATAAATAACACACAAGTAATGTAATAAGTGGCTTAGAACTAATCACTGGTTTGATGCGATAAAATTTTCGACATTCTGATCGGCCATAGCTTGTTGTAAGAGTGATTTTGTACGATTATATGAATTTTTTCTTTTCCATGTCGCGTCTGCATAGTCAAAATTTTCTTGATTATTTCCTATTTGGATTTGGATTGACTTTACCATGCATGGATTGGAAACCATTCCATTAAATTATTACAATGTTCAGGCTGTTTTGAACCAGGCGGCCGAGAATACCGATGATGCTGAATACTGTGGATGGCCAAGTTAGGGAACACATGAGCAAATTATTAATAATTATTCTAGATAATAGAGAAGTGAATTTGCAAACGATTCACTGTATTCCCTATTTTGCAAGAGAATTGCTGTGACATGTGTAGCACGGATACTCGGAATTGCAACAGGTCGATGTATGCAATGATAAAATTGCATAAGCTGAAGGTTGACTTGCTATCGCACACCTATCGTATTCCTCAATTGTGGCTATTAGTGAGCGAGAGAGTGAGTCAGTGTGTGTGTGTTTTTTTTTTTTTTGCTCAGCGAGCCGGAGGTAGAAAGCCTTCAAAAGATACTGCTGGTTCTTAGTAGCAGCGTGCACGATTCGCCATCCATGGCGCTTACGTACTAAAAACTACCCCCCCACACACTTCTTCCACCACTCTCGCCCGCGGGACCACCGTTAGGTATTACTTTGCGGAGGCTGGTTGTCATTAGCACGCTTCCGATGGTGGGACCTCAGTGGAATACACTACTGGCTTCCACTACCTCTGCTCTCCCCCCACTGTCTTTCAAACCGTCGTAGTTCTTTGAGCACTCTGCTTATAATGTCGCCTACTGTGCTCCAGACCTCTTTGCTGCCAGTTAACCTTACAAATATCTCACTTGGCTTTATTTTGGGTCTGCCATTCTCGAACCTTCTGCAGCGCAAAATGCTATGCTCTGCATCTTTATCCGTCTCCGGGCATGCCGGGCAATTCGGCGAGTTGTCGTGCCCGAACCTGAATAGGTATTTTCGAAAACAGCCATGGCCAGTCAGGAACAGGGTGAGGTAGTAATTTACCTCACAGGTAGTAATTTACCTCACCCTGTGGCCTTTCGATCCATTGCGTTATGTTTGGGATAAGAACGAACGTCCATCTTCCTTTCGTTGTTCTTTCCCAACGGGATTGCCCTTTCGTGGCGCCTTTCGTGAATGCGCCTCATTTCGTCTGCAAGGATGTCGATTGGCATGGTGCCAGCAATCACCACGGCAGCATCCTACGACACTGTCCGGAATCCGCATATTTGCCTTAGCGCACTAAGACGATATATTGCCGCCAGCTTTCGGTACACTGTCTTCACTGTGAGTGCACCGGCCCAGACCGGGCTTCCGTACATTATGACCGACGTTATCACCGTGGCTATTACTTTTCGATTGGTGAATTTCGGGCCTCCAATATTTGGCATGATGCTTGCTAGCGACGTCTGGATGCCTGCAGCTATCTCAGCCGCGTATTCGACGTGGTGCTTAAAGTTGAGTCGATGGTCGAGCATTACTCCAAGGTATTTCAGGGCAGGAGATGACTGCACTGTGTGCTGCCCGACTCGTATGGAGCATGTTCCCACGCGCTTCCGGCTGCTTATTAGCACCACCTCAGTTTTATGCTCGGCTAGCTCCAGCCCCATCTCATCTAGCCACGCCTTCACTTTAATAATAGCTTCGTTAGCCGTCGTTTTTACCTGCGTAACACGTTTTGCAACAACTGCGATTGAAATATTGTCGGCAAAGCCGATAATCGTTTACCCGGCAGGAAGGTTCAGCTCAAGAATACCGTTGTACATTATGTTCCACAGGAGGGGGCCAAGAACTGATCCCTGTTGAACACCCGCCGTTATTTTATGGGACTCTTTTCCGTCGTCGCTATCATACACTAGCGTACGGTTCGAAAGGTAACTTGTTATTATCCCAAGTATATACCTTGGAACCTGCAATCTTATGAGGGCTTTTCGAATAATCCCCCAGTCCGCCGCGTTGAAGGCGTTTTTTACGTCTAGCGTAACGACCGCGCAGTACTTTTTATCACCGCCCCTCCATTGATCTCCGGCTATAGCGTCTGAAGCAAGCGTCACGACATGGTTTATGGCATCTATCGTAGACCGTGCTCTTCTGTACCCGTACTGGTTATCCGAGAGCCTTGCCATGCCTTCCTTCGATCACGACTAGCAGGCGTTCGTATACGACCCTCTCCAATACCTTGCCTATTGTATCTAAAAGGCAAATGGGTCGGTATGACGATGGCTCGTTCATTGGCTTATTGCCTCGTCTTCCCTGCCATGGAGGTCTACCAACACGTACAGCGGCGTCTGCGGAAAAAGTGTAGCTACTATCCGCCGGAGCGTGCGCGGGCACACGATTTGCGGCGTTCTCTGCCCTTTGACCTTCTTCAGGACGACTTTATATGCCGTTCCCCGCGGATTAGTATTGGCATCATGGCATATTTCATCAAAGCTTTTCCTTTTACTAGTTCTTATGGCTTTCGTTAACTCACTGCGTAAGTCTCTGTACAGCAGTTCATTAAAGTTGGCCTTTTCCCTCGAGCGCTCCTCTTTTCGTCTGGCTTTCAGACAGTTCGTTCTCAAGGATGCTATCTCATCTGTTCATCAATAGCACGGAGATCCTCTTCTGCCTGTATTTCTTCTTCTATGCCCTTCTTCCCCACACCTCCGACAAGCCTTTGATCGGTTGGATGGGCCTGTACATTGCTTCGCCATGTGCCCAAACTCCAGGCACCGAAAGCATCGCAGCAAAATATGCGCTCTCTGATCCTACAGATGCGCAATTTCCACCTTTCGATAGTTTAGCGGCTTCTTCCTGTTGCAGGCTAATGAGCGCCGTCTGCGTTCCGCTATATGCCTTTCTTAAGCTAACTAGTTCTGCGCTTGTCACTCCATATTGGGTCTTAAGCGCGTTGTTTATGTCGTCCTTGGTGGTAACTTCGTCGATGTCTTTGCACTCAACCATTTTGCGTTGCTATAGACACCTGACTTCGGCCTCTCCTCCTAGAACGGATCCCACTGCCACTCTCAGCTCTTCTGCTTTCTCCCCGCTCTGGTTTAGTTGCAGCAGAAGCTCGCCTTTCTGCGTTCTTCTTATTTTCTGCACCGCCTCACCAAACTGACTTAATTGCGGCTCACCTTTAACCTTACGGAGCATATCCGGAGAGTAGAGCCCGCCTTTAGCTGCTATGAGGATAGGGTCTAACCTTAAAAGGTCCATTTGGCCGATCTGCCTTTCTTTTCGTCTTCGCTTTCGCTCCGACTTTCACCTACTTCGCGTCCTTCGGTGGGTGACGGCCGTCAGGTACGTCTGCTGCGTGCTGTTCGGTAGTCCCCAGTATGGTGGCTACGTTACGACGTTTGGCGCACGCTTCGCCCCGCTTGCCTTCTGAAGGGGCGAGGTTTGCGAGCCACCGTCGCTCCGCTCCATCACCTTTTGTGCGTATGTGCGCGTCGAAGTTTGGAGACTCTTGTCACTAGTCTCCTTGCGGGTAGTACTTGCGGCGTCCTTTTCGATCCGGCATCTTTCAGACATCGTTTTGATGCCGTCTATGGTGTCACGCATTTGTTGGTTTATATGCCGCCGTTTTCCATTATTTTCGCGCACCATCTCTACCAAATTTTTTATATAGCCGCCCAATTGTATGAAGGCTGCTACGTTCTCCCCACCTAATGGTGTGTGGTTTGACTACTCGGGCGTTTGTCCGAGGCGAGGCTGCCTTGGCACGTCTACTGAAGACCTCATTGTTCTTCCACTTACTTTGAAGGGGTTCTCTTCGCTCAGAGCGCCGGCGTGACCCCTACTGCCTGTTGGTGTATTGGTTTTTATCGTATTCACTTTTAATATTTATTGGGCCCCAACTGAGAAGCCGCTATCCGGTTCCGCTGGTGTAGTTGCTGTTAGGACCCCGTGGTTATCTTTGCAATCACACACACACATCTTTGTGTGTGTGTGTGTGTGTGTGTGTGTGAGAGAGAGAGAGAGAGAGAGAGAGAGAGAGAGAGACAGATTGTATCACTCTTCGAGGAGACTACGTTAATGAATAAAGTCGACTTACGCAAAAGGCAAAAAAAAATTTTTTTCTCGCTTAGTCTCGGGAACTATTGACCGATACATTTTCTAAATTTTTCTAAATTTATAAAATTGTAGATATGTATTTAAGTTTGTTATGATTGTGCATTTCTTTTTCCGACACGTGTATTCATTGTGTTTGTGGGTGAATTGCTTATGATTTTTGTATGTATTTCGCTTGATTTTGATCGGTCGCGAACGGTTATGTCATTGCCTGGTAAGTTCCCGTATGAGTCAATCGTGGTTTACTGTTTTCTTTAAGAAAACTTTTTGCCTTAAACTTTTTTTTGGACAAATTTGATCTAATTTAAGCTAATTGAAGTTAACTACAGTCAAAAGAATTTTCGCAAACTCGAACAATTATATAAATTTAAAGAATTTCTAGAAAGACTGCAAATTTCACTTACAATTGGCTTAGAGCCAGTTATCAACTTAAGATTTTTATATATGTAATATCTGCACAAATAAGATATCTATGTTGAAGTTGATTAATTTATAAAATTTCTTTGCGGATGCATTTCTTACAAGCTGTCGTTGAGTGTGTGTGAAAGCGTGAAGAGGTAGTAGTCATTTACGACACTGTATTTGATTCTGTTTTAAAGTGGTAACAAATGCAGTTGAAGCACGCGGAAATGATTTAGTTGGCTTGGAGTAAAAATGCAATGACCTATGAAACAGTTAGAAAGTGCTTTGCGAGATTTCACGTACAAAATTTTAATCTTTAAGGCAATGAATTTTCGTATACGTCCATCCGTTCGTTTAGCAAAAGCAAACCAGGAGGCGATATTCAAGTTGGTCAAGAACTTCTGTTGCTTACGGAATTATTTTCCAGACCTGCCTTCTGCCGATCAGCACCGATACAAATCGATGCAGTCGTCTTTAACAGATAAACAGCTCGCAAAAGTGGAAGGCGAACGAAAATGAGTCGTTAATTACTTCGCCTAGAAAGCACAAAGTTTCTACAGTGAGGGCATCCACCAGTTAACAGATAAGAGGCAAAAAACTATAGATAATAATGGTGAATATTTTGTTACAAGTATTTTTCAATTCGAATTTAAATTTTATCAAAAAATGGGGAAAATTTCTTTGTACACTTGATATTATATAATTTTTATTTATATCGATTATATTTGTGCTATTATGGCCTGTCCCCCGCTTATGCCACAGGACATGTCGAAACTAATCACATTTTGCGTCAACATTCACAGCCGAAGCGAGAGCTATCCTTCCAACCTCTTACCTTACTCGCAAAAGTAAAATATAAACCGATTATCTTTACAGATAGTTTTTTGGGCACAAGAGCTATCCGTAATCCCTTAAACTTTAGGTCGAACATCATTAACAAACTAAGGCCTAGAGCAGACCCTTACGAGTACAGAGTCATATTGATCTCTTGGGAAATGAGCAAGCAGACGTAATAGCCCATCCCTTAACTTCAATACCTTCGTTTAGGGTTGGGACAAAGGAAAACTTTCAGTTGCCCTAAAATTTAATGCAATTAATAGCTTTATAAAAGACAGACAGGGAGGATATAGACAGTATCATTACAACTTGTTTGTGCGTCTGTCCACCGATCCCTCTCATATTTAACCTCCAGGTCACAAATTTTTAAGATATTTTCATGGAATTCGCGGCATCGATCTTGTTTGGTCCAAAGACGAACGCTACTGAAAACGGTTCGGAAATGAAACACATTTTCGACCACTTCGTCCACAAAACGTCTTATTTTGAAAAGTCGTTATATGAATAATTGTAGGGTGGTATGGGATATTTAACGCTTGGCCTCTATAACTTATAATGTTCTTACTTGTGTCTCATAGATAGATGTGTGTGTAGGTATATGTGACTATTTATACGACGTGTTATTTATTCGTTTACTGGTTAGAAGTTGTTGATTGAACACATATATAATAATAAATATGCCATAAGTGTTGCACTTACAGATATACACAATTATTACCTGAATTTGTACAGATAATAATTTATCGAGCATTCACACTTTTGCACGCACTTATCCAGTAAAATACTAGATGTTTATTTATGTAAATATCTGCATATAAGCATTTATATGCAGATATATATATATATATATATATATGTATTTGAGTATGTATGCAAATTATGTGTTCACTTTAAATATTTGCCTTCAAGTGTTCGTTCGGTCATTTATTTGGCTGCTTATTGTACTTTGGCAGGGACTGGTGGCAGGGCTAAATTTGTCTATCCGACGCTGCCATTTGACTCTTCTGCTTCGTACACAATTTTTAATGTTGTTGTTGTTGTTGTTGTTGTTGTTGTTGTTGTGGTTCGCTGTTGATTATGTATTGTTTAAAACAAGTAATTTTGCACTATAGTAAATTTTATTCGTGCATACACAAACAAAATTCTGCTTATTTTTTGTTTTGCACGTACCACTACACAATTGCAGTCGTTACAAAATGCAATTCAATTTCCACAAGTTATTGATGAAAAGGCGTCATAAACAAATTCAAAGACAATTTAAGCTACTTTTCTACGAAGCTATTTCATGGCGTTTTTTTTTTTCTAGCTCGCTTTTGTCAATTTCGTTTGCAAACTAACGCTGCACGTAATGCCATTTCGCCCTTTAATGAGAGTGTAATTTATTAAACTATCATTTTAATTTGTTAAAGTTATTTATTAAACTATATAATAAATTAAATGAACGCACAGTCACCAACCGTGCAGAAGTTTTCCTCAACTCCCTCCACCTCCATCCCCGCCCCCCTCCCCGTCTTTATCCGTTTAATGTTACATGCATATTTACGGTTTTTATTTATTATTTCATTTTTGTTTATTTGGTTAAAAAAAAAAGAAAAAATGCAAATAAAATTGGCATTTGTGCATATGGAAGCAAGATGAGGAGAGAAAGTGTGTATGTATGTGCGTGTGTAAATTTTATTAAATACACTTTTTTTCTATATAAAGGAAGTGAAAAGAGTTTATTTGTTTGCCGTTTTTATATCTATGTAAATATTCATGTATTTCTTAAGGGGTTATGCACGCTACCTTGTCAGTTTTGTTTTTTTTTTTTTTTTTTTTTTTTTGCAATTTTATTTCATAGCCCTTAAGTATTTAAGTTTAATTTCCAAAACGATTCGATATCGATTCGAATTCGATTTTTCGAACGCAGTTACTAATTGCTACTATTTAATACACTATTACTACTTGCAGCTTTAATAGAGTCTTCTTATACACATCTAGATGTGTATAAGAGACAGGCTTTAATAGAGTCTGTCTCTCAACTAGACTTTCATACAAAGTAGCCTAAGTCGCAAACGATTAACTTTAGCTTGCAGTAGACGATTTATTAATAATACTCTGTAAGTGAAGCGTGTAGGACCAAAGTAGCCTAAGTCGCAAACGATTAACTTTAACTTGCAATAGCAGATTCATTAATAATATTCTGTTAGTGAAGCACGAAGTAGGACCTTTTGAATCGGATGATTTTAATGTATTTTATAATCGATTCTTGGCCAATTTTTTTGAAAAATCAAAAATTTTTTACTAAACCCGAACTTTTCATACCTTACACCGTTTTGGGTGCAAGAGCATGTTAAGTTTTTACTGATGCATACAAAACCCAGCAGAACTTGAGATAAACCGACCTTCTAATGTAGCGATCTTTTCAAGAATCATTCTTTCAATCACTCTAAGCTTGTTTATTTATCTGTTCGTCTGTCCATCTTGTCTTATTGTATTCAATTGAATTTTGTAGATATTTTAAATCGAATTTGAACCAAGGACACTTTCCATACAAAACCTTATTTCGAAAGATCGTGCATCAATAACTGTAGTAGGCGAAATGGTGTAGGGTATTTAGTAGTGGGTCATGGCATTATAGCTCTTTTACTTGTTTTTATTGTTATTTGAAATTAATCGGTTAATAATTACGGTGCGACGAAGATTACGATCAAAAAGGTGCAGTGGGAAAGAATTGTTTTAGTGTGTGCTGCGTCGCCGTTTGGTTTTAAAACATTTTTCTTTTTTTTTTTTTAAGTAAATATTTCAACAAACGTACGTGTAAACAAATTACTTCAATACATTGGTAGGTATCTCGTAGTTGAATGAGAGAAAAAGGCCAATATTTTTGGTTTTCAAGGAGAGGAACTAAAGTTTATCCTTATTTTTGGTGTCCGTTGAAATTGCTCTTCACAATATTGGTTGTGTTCGTTCATATGTAATGTTATCGCTGTAAGGTAAATGACATATCAGTCAATAAGTTTCGGGATTACTATATATATCACTCATCTCTCATAAAAATTCATATGATTTTTAAAGGTGACACTGATAAATCGTGTGAGGAGAGGATAACCAAGGCTGTTAAGTTAAACAATAATCTCTTGTAAAGCCCAGCTGAAAATGTAATAACCGAGAGTGATTTGCTCTAAGACCTATAGCAGAAAGAAACTAATATATCGGACAATAAATTCAAAGATTGAGTAACAAGCGGTAGGGCATTTCATCTAACATTCTCTAACAGTTCGATATATTTTTTACAGAACGATCGCTCCAGACTTCTAGAATATACTTCAGCTTTCGCAATTACCTCTTCATTTAATTCACACCTTCTTCATCTGTGGAATCCTTTCGAACTTTGCAGGCGAGTAATAGTCGCTCGGAGGTCGTACCTGTAGCATAGGGTTGCTGGAGCAGTAATTACAAATTCAATTCGTGCAATTTTGCCTACATTCTAGCCATCGGCGTATGGCAAGGAATTTTCTTCTCACTAGTAGTAGTCGCAAAATCCATTTGAAAAGCAAAGCTCTTGTGTTCACAGTTTAATGCAAAATAGTGCTAACATCTCCGGCATGCCAGTTATTTCTTGCAACTCCACTATTTTATTATCGAGAATAATTTTTAGAATTTCGCTGATGTTTCTTCGGGTAGCTCCCTCCTTCTGCTCTCAACAAGTCCACGAACGATCAACGGATTGTGGTTTTCAATGGATAAGAGTTAGTGTATAGCTTTCCAAGCCAATGCTAAATTCCCCAGCAAGTGATCGATATGGAATTACATCTAACTTACATCCTAGGGTACTATTTATCGGACTATTATGTTGGTCTATGTGAGTTCGTATCAAACTACTCGGCGCAGCCATTTGCCTTCCGTATGTTCCTTAGGAAGAAATCTACATTTGGAAAAGTTAGTGGCTACTTTTGTATTTAACGCTTATTCCTGGTTCCAATATTTTCGGTGAAGCTTTGTGTCATTTATCACCAAAAATTACACCTGATTAGCGGATACTTTAGAGTGTTTACTTTTATTGTAATGTAGAACTGGGTACCGAGGCGATTCTCTCTTCACGTATACTTTTCGTACTTTATCCGCAGTGGCGAAGAAAACAGATGAGCACGTTTTGGTTCACATGTCTTGTAATTAGCTGATGACTTCTCCTCAACTTATTCGAAATGTTTTCCTTCTCACTCGTCACTATAGGATTTAACGCTTGAAGGCAGAAAATCTTTCCACCCATCGTGTTATAGCCGAATTAATGCAAAATCGTATTGATAACTGATAACTGATTTGATGAAACTGCGAAAGAGATGACGAAGGAGGTAATGATTAATAGTTATACCTACCTCCTTAAGCAATTAACATAAAATCATTTGTAAATATCCACGATCCCTCACGTGTTGTACTTCTTTCTCAAGGAAGAAGGCTTCTTATGGTCTTGTATATGCAATATTATGCAAATAGGTTTACCAACATTTGTGCGCTTAAAAGTGTCGGAGCTCATACCAAAAAGTAGCTTTTACAGTAAATTATGGCGAAGGAAGTTGCTGCAAATGAAAGTTGTTACCTTCGATTATTTTGAATGCGCGATATAACAGCTGGAGCCAGATCAATTATCCAAATCGAATAGAAGCGTAAAATATTTCGAATAAAACCCCCCTTTCAGTTCAATGACATATGAAAATTCAACATCAAGCTAAATTATCCAGGGTAATAATTAATGTGACCCAAGCTTTGATTGTGAAATGAAAGTCAAAGCGTGGAATGTATGACTGGTCACGTAACACGTAGCAGTGGACTATGAAAGCATATATCTGATATGAGACGTTCTTTCCATTGCCTAATACGGAAAGTTTTCTTACTTAATTGCTAACATTAGTGCACAAAATTTGAATACATCTTTTACATCATTGCGTTAGACAGCTGTCTACATATGGCTACCTTTCACACGTCAACTTTTATGAAACAGTTCATTTAAGATACCGGCAGCAGCGGACAGCTCATACACTATCTAATAGATATTGACACACTTGAATACTTGAATATCGCCTTAAGACTTGACTTGATAGTGAGCTCCAGTAATCGAATTAGATTATAGTCAATTATTCGAGTATAATTATTAGTGCGTACATATACAATAACACAGTGTGTACACAAATTGCTGCATTCATCATTGAGTGTGTAAATCGAATAAAACCACCAATGCGGAGAAGCTTAATTAATATGATGATTATTTTGATGCCGTTCTTAAGATGATGACGATGATGATGATGATGATGATGAGCTAACGCATTAATCCGGATGTATTTAAGACCTATTGAGTGGGATTTTTTTTGTTATTTGAGAGCTATGAGTGAACGTGCATGAGTAACTAAGACACTTAACTGGTTGGCAAAAGAGTGAGAGGGAAAGAGTAAAAGAGCAACGATAATCAAAATTCAAAAAATAAAGCAGAAAATCATAAATATTGTTTCCTATAATGTTGATGCTTAAAATGTTCATTGAAAAGCGGCATCGACGTACGCATTGCATTTAAAAGAGAGACATCTCTTCAATTTTTGTCTTTGGTTACTTTGTTTCGTGACAGAAAAACGTTTTCGATACGACAACGCGGATGTGTATCATGTATCGGTACGTATGAAAGAAAAAAGTGGTTTTATAGTTTTTGTATATGTGACATGCAAGAGTAAGAAAATTTTATTAAGAAAACTTCTTTAAGACAATCAATGCTGAACATATTTATGGTGAGTTTCACCTTCGGTCGTTAAATTATTCGCAATTATTCGATTTCACAGAATCGTGAATTAATATAACCTTAAACCGTTATCAAATCTTTGACCACAAGTGTCCGATTCGATAAACGAAACAGCTGGCAAAGAAAAAAAAATAAAATTTTTCGAATACAATTTTCATATAAATATATTGTTCTGGTGAACAGAAAAATAAATGCGAATTGTATTTTTCGGTTCTTTGTTATAGAAGTTGTAAAAGACAGCTTCCTCAGCAAGGTCACACAACGTTTCCACGTGTGGCAGAACTGTTCAAAATTAATTGCCGGAATCCCACGTGAGCTAGTTATAGCAGTAGAGGGTTGAAGTCTTTTATGCTGCTTTAATAAGTTTCTCAGCTGAACAGTGAAGCAGGTGGATGGTAACTGTAAATCGTATTACTTAAGAAAGAAACGCAATATGAATTAATGTTTGTAATAATAATAGTTAGGTCGAGCATATGATTGCCGCCCAGAAGGAGGGTGGCTAGGTAATCAGTTCCGAAATCAAGGAAAAACGTATAAATTTATTGCCGATCGCTAAGTCGGCTCCACAACTTTGCCACGAGTGCTTCAAACCCAAAAAAAAAAAAAAAATATGCCGAGGGATCCGGAACAGGTAACCACACGACTGCTTCCGATAAGTTCATTGAGATTTTAGCAAACCGAGATTCCTTCAAGTCATGTAGAGCAATTTCCAATGAAATTGGGAATTCTGTATCACCCCGAACTGTTCGACGACGTTTTGGACGTTTGGATGTCATTAAATGCCCAAGCCACTCTCTTCTTACCTCAATCTGGGCGAAAATGTTTGGGGAGGATTAAAGCTCATGTTTCTTGGAGCAATAAAGAAGAATTGTGGAAAAATATTAGAAAGTATGTTATAATATATCAGTACAGACCCCTGCGATAATTAATTTCATCCATGTTTACAAAAACCAAAGCTGTCCCTAAAAACAATATTGCTTATACCAGCTATTGACTGTTTTTGAACTGAATTAATTTCTATAAAAATGAATACTTTTTGGTGGGTTGGCTTTCTTTTTAAGTGTTTTTATATACACCTATCTTAGTGTCGACCTAGAAACATGCGATATTTTTGTAAAGAATGCTCCCCATCAATGTAAAGCCACCTACAGCTATTTTTCTGTGCAGCAGTATATTTACATAAGAGCTTTCCGATTGCTTTCATGTAAGTGAAGATAAGAATATTGGCAACCAATTGATCTAGGATTCAATATAAAACGTATCTTGGTGTTAATGTATTCCCCACAATGTTCGATTTACTCAATAAGCTCTAAAACTTTATATCATTTAAAGCTGCTACTCTAACCAAGCCTTAATCAACACTTTAATGCCCGGCTTTACAATTCGCTGTGCGTGACTTTTCCATTAGTCAACTCATCATCATTGTAAGTAGGGCAAGTGCGATGGTGGTCTTAAAAATCTTAAGTCGATTTTTAAACGGAACTCTGGACCCTTCACTTAAAATTTCTCGCCTGAAGGACTGTAATTGAATTTATAATTTGCTCGGTTTCTTATAAGTTAACTGAGCTGAGCTGAGCTGATACTATTGCGTTAATTCCGACATGAAGCATATTTACCTTAAGAAAATCGCATAATAATTTAAAAAAAGTTTTCAAGTACTAAAGTCAATCAATTTTATCATACATGGAGGAAATATTATCGGCCAGTTGTTTAGTTCACGCATAGACGGATCTCTCTCAAGTGTTGTTTGTTCTTTAAATCCTTTTAGATATGTTTGAAGTGATGAACACCTCGAAGGTTTTTATCGATCGTTATTGCCCCCATGATTTGCCATATTCGTGTGCACACATACATTCAAGCCATCCACGGTGTCATAAACCTCAGGATCTTGTCGACTTTGTAAAAGTGCTTAAAAAATGATTGCAGTTTGTGTGATTTTTAATTGTATTGCAGTAGCGGTGGGGTTTACCTTGGCTGGTATGATAATGTAATACATAAAAATATTGGTACATACAAGATGAGACCCGTTTACACCTGTGAATTAATTTATAAGCATGTATTCACATTTCACATGAACAGCTTACTAACTTGCATCCATTGCAATTAGGTCAAAATAAGAGAGAGACAGAGAGGGAGACAGAGAGAGAGAGAGAGAGAGAGAGAGAGAGAGAGAGAGAGAGAGAGAGAGAGAG